>VXAZ01002623.1:53078-109586 GCA_013399875.1 Gymnorhina tibicen | reverse complement strand
GCCCTGTAGGGGCTGGAAGATGCCAGGGGGAGGCTGGCGGCGGGCTGCATAGGCGCTGGAGGAGATGGGGGAGCGGAGGGATGCCCCGGGGGCCGGAGGTGTTTGCGGTAGGGAAGGCGGGGGGAGTTTTGTGTCTGTGTGTAACGGGACTGGGGGAGCTGCGGGGCTGCACCAATTTTGAAGGAGGAATGTTTAGAAGCTCTAGGGGCTGCAGGCTCCCTGAAGGATAGTTTGGGGGTACACACGGGCTTTACGGGGAACGCGTGGGGGTTGCACGGAGGCTGTGAGGGGGTCTGGATGGGACCTGTCTGTGAGGGGTACGAGAAAACGTAATGGTAGGGCAGGGTGGCAGGTAAACCAGAGGAACAGGACCTTGGAAGTGGGAAAGAGGATGAAGGGGCTTAATGCCTGGTGGCACTCTTCCGCCAGGCACAGAAAGCTGTGACGCGCATACAGGAGCCTTTCTCAATTAGGAGTAGATCTGACTTCGAAATACCACAGGATTAGCAATGTGATAAAGTTGGAAGTATCCACTCGGAGAAAAAGCACAGGAATATTATGGCCCCAGGCTGATGATCAGCTCTTGCAGAAACAGTTGCAGCTAAGAGGTAAATGCCATGAAGAGCACCCATTACTCTGGAAAAGGGCAGAATATGACCCACAATTGAAACACGTTGGTTCCTTCAGTTTGGGTCAGTTTTATTCCCATCTGCTGTAATTGGGGCATTGAGAGTGTAAATGAGCTGAAGCTGGAGGTGGATGAAGCAGCTGAAAAGCCAGGCTCAGAGAGTAGCAAATTGCCCTATCACTCTACCAGCATGAGCACACAGACCTCATGGCAGGGCGCCCTATCAGCAGGGGAGTCTCCCAGCAAGGGAGGCCACTAACATGTATGGGCAATTGAAGAGTGCAGCAGGTGTGGGCCTTTCATGCCATGGCCAGCCCAGCTTTTAAAAAGTATTTTAATCCCAGTTCTCCAAGAATGAGAATGGCACTGTGGCAGTCCTGATTGCTTCTTCCAAGGAGAAGGGGAGCCTGTATCCCTGTTGTGCTGCAAGAGCTGTTAGGAGGAGAGTTGGGGGGGGGGGGCCTTTTGGTGTGTCCACATCATTGGGCTCCTCAAGGTCAGCCTTGATCCTTAGCTGAATAGACTCCTTTGAGCTAAACTTTGTCATTCATTCATATTACATCCAATTAATGTGACTGTGAAGTTTGTAGGAGGTCAATTTGTAGGCGGTATGTTCTTTACATACCCAGAAAACATAGCAGAGATATTGAGGCTTCAGTCTTGCTTTTAAGGTATTATTGCTTTCCAGTGTTTTGTTTTCGTTTTTTTTCTAATTGTATGGACCCTTAGGGATTGAGACACTTGTAAATAAATTTACTATTCATAGCACATTTAAAACAGAAGTATTTGTAAGCTGTGTCTCTCTTTAAAAATCATATTAAAAGAACTGACAACTGAAGGGGTCTTTTCCACACAAAAGCACAGAATTTACTTGTGAGCTCAGTGAGTTTTTTGTTTACTGTCTCTTTACTGGTGCCTGCATTTTCTATGCAATCATCATTTAATTGAAAATCATCACTAAAGAGTTCAAGGATTATCCCCAAAGTGACATGATAGCCATGGTAATGATACTGGAAGACTCACACTGAAAATTAGTAATACAGACAACAAAAAAAGGCATATACTGTCAAAGTGCTCATTGTAATTCAAATCTACCAAATAAATGGTGAGTTTGCTTTAAATAAACCCTGACAACATCAGAAACCAAATCTAACCGCCGTTAAAAAAATCTATTTGCCTTATTGAGTTATTTCTATGTATGGGAAGTAAATTGCCTCAGCTTTTTCAATTGAAAAGATGTGATGGATCCTATCAATGTACCACCTTGAGAAACACATGGTTTAAGACACAAGATAACGGCAGCCTTTACATGCAGGATAAGAGTTTTTGTCGTCATGGGTGAAGCCTGCTGAGAAGTTCTGAGCATGATGTAAGGAGGACAATCAAGACCTCATATTTACGAAGTTAACATTAGAAACTAAAGATAATTCTTATTTTTTGATGTGCTGAAATAGCAAGCAAAGTTTATGTAAAATAAGCCAGATAAGACTAATAAGTGTATCAAAAGTAAGTGCACCCAGTTTTATTAGTGGGTAACACTAATGCATGTTCATAGCTGTCATACAGCGTTGCATATTCATACCCATCACTATGAATCCGTACTCATTCCTTACATAAAGCACACATCCCACTTGTGAAAAGGCTCTGCCTTAGTCCTTCAGAAAACTACTACTTTTTATTTTCTCTATTGCAAATTTTATCCCCTTTATCAAAAAGCATGTATCTAATGGAGCTAGTGGGTTCCAAAATTCAATAAATGTATCTGAATCCACAGTGATATCTGTGAACTTGTTCTGTCACCCATCCAAGACCTGAGGGTAAAAATTGATATTTGTCACTTCAGCCCCAATTAAATTTTCTTACTTCTATAAAATCTTTTAGTTACTGCTCAAGGAAATGTATAGTTACATGCTATGTGAGGGTACAGTGAACTTTTGAATTAAGCCTTCAGTTTACAAACTGTCAAACACAGAAGTATTTTTCAGGTTTTTTTTTTTAAGAAAAAAATGTGCCCTTTTTCTTCTTTTTCTCTTTTCCAAGGCCTGTTGGAATAACACAGTATCCATCAGTCCTTGCAAAGTCACTTCCTAGCCTGATTCTTGTATTATGCCATTGGGTTTGCTGTCCTAGAGTGTTACTCCCAGGTATGCAGGAAAAGACATATGCTCATATAAATCCTTGTCCCCTTCGTCCCAGGGAGAGACCATCTTTATAAGTGAGCCTGACAGGAGATGGTCAGTGACCAAAGATTCTGAAAAGAGCTCATTTAATGGGGAGAAAGAAATTGAATGAAGATGAGATTATTTATTTTGTTTATTGGTATTTTTGGAGGCCTTTTTGAGGAAGGGAATTACTGTCTTGGCATTGAAGAATAATTTATGGAAACTCAGATTATTTTTTTCAGGGTCCAGAGGAAAACCATTGTAGCAGAGGGAACAGAGAACAAGGAATGTGACAAACTGAAGATACAGCTGGTTTTAGTTGTTCTTATCTCTTTCTTCTATGTAGCAGCAGAACTGAGTTTATAGGAAAAAACCCTAGGTAGCTGGATTGTAAGACAAATGAATTTGGTTGCATTTCTCTAGCAAAACTGAAAAAATATTTGACCCAAACACCTTCGAAATTGGGGCAGTCAGTTTAATGGGAGCATAAGATCCCTTTGAAAGTAAAGAGAATCCTCAAGAATACCTAGAATACAATGATACTTCGTTAGAGAATGCTAATAGAATTAGGAGGTCTTGTCTCTTGATGTCTTGGACATACTGATTTGAACAAACACAACTTTGAACATTCACGTCTCAGATGCAAACAGATATGTGAACAGATAATTTTTTTTAGTGGCAACAGATAAAAAAAATCTTGCTAATTAACACTTTTGGTCTAATTCTCTAATTTTACCTCAGATTTTCTATTTCATATCTATTCTGTTTTCATAGCTGCTGTGTAAATGAGAACAATATTTTTGGTAGTTATGGTGATATGGCAAAAAAAAAAAGTCACTGAATTCCATCTTGAATAACATAATGTATAACAGCAATCTTTTACTGACACCAATATATTAAAATATCATTAAACTGGGTTTTCTGGTTTAGCTGCAAAAGCAAGTCTTGCACCTCTCCCATCTTAGCCTAGACTGACTCCTCCTCTGGTAAGGAGGAGCTCTGCAAGGGGGCTGTTTCCCATCATCCATGGTCCAGTAACTCAGGGCTGATACCTCTTTCATAATAGGGTATTATGGGCGTAAGTTCTGATCCTTTTTTCTTCATCTTTCCAATCATAGGTCACAGGTTGCATTTATCTGCTCCTCACAGGAGATCGAGGAGGGCTGTCTGATACCGTCATGCCACAGCAGGGCCATAGAGCTTTTCTCTGTAATTCGATTTCCCACTTCTATATCCAGATTTCACAAATACTACTTTTGTAGTGGGTTTTACTTGCTACACAGGAGATGGGACAATATAGTTCTCCTCTACACCTCAAGAAACCAACACTATGAAGAGCATATTGCAAATAGAAGATTTCCAAAGCTTCTAACAGCATCTGGATACCCTTATAACAAATCAGTTTCTCTCCTTGCAGCTCCAGCAACTCACCCTGCACTGTGAATTGAAGAAATGTATAAAGGCTGTTCCATTCCCACTCTTAAATGTAAGTGGTCAGGTAGAGAGAAATTTGCCTGTGGAATAAATACGAAAAAAATATATGCATTCTACTTACCTCCCCAAAGAAACTGAGTTTGATTCCCCAGCATTCTTATACAGACAAAGCTGGTGCTGGTAAACAGGATTCATTTAGTTAAATTGTCGTCTAGTTTTATATGGTACGAACACACATGCAGAACCTTTGCAGAAGAATGCAGTCACTATCTTTAACTGTATGTGATGAAACCATGTACCTTTAGGGTCAGGAAATAAAATTACTAGTTGCAAGGGAGTTCTACATTCCTACAATGCTCCTGAAGAAGCTGGAACTGAGACTGATGAGTAAGTTTTCCAACTCTCATAAAAAATTAATCAGTGAAAATACATAATATCAGCAGTGGAGTTTAGCTAGGATATTCATATATCAATACTTAACTGACACTTTTTCTAGATATTTTATACACTGGGGTGCAGGTCACAAAGTGGGAATAACATGTACATTGACAAACAGCTGAAGAGAACAGAGGGACCACATTTTCTTGGGAACCTCTGTCTTTGTGGCTGAACCGCATTTGAAGTCAAATTGAGTTTGATGTGGACCTAAGTATACTAAATTAAACATTTCTGATTTCCACTGAGAGACTATAAGGGATTTCAGGCTAGCATGACATCCATTCCCTAATATCCACTGATGAATGACACTGCTAGAAATAGCATTCTAGGTAGGATGCTAATTGAGCACAAAGTAAGAAAAAAGGAAGGAAATTTCCCACAGTCCACTTGGAAACCTTAGAAGAAAATGCTGCGATAAAGTGGAACTACTGTTTGTCCTACAGTAAGATCTTCTGATATTAATAATGATTTCTTTTGTAGGCCCCAGCAATTTTAGATTGAACAGCAGATAAGTACAATGTTGAAACTCACTTTTCTTGTTTGGGAGAGTAAGCATTTTATTAATCACTTCAGTGGTATGCACATACCACTGCAATTTTTCTCCTGCTCTTGTTTCTCTGCCTACTCACCTCAATACTGATTTTTAATGTTAAATTTTACTTTATACCCTGTAATAAATACTGATGTGTGTAGTTAGCTTTCTTCATTATAGTACCTTTGGACTTCTACCAAAGAAACTAATTTAGTTCAGAAAATACTGGTGGAAAACACACTAAAAGGTAGGTCCTTGATCAATCAGATATTGAACAATTCACTCCAAACAAGGCTATTTCCAGCAGTCAGTATGCCTCTTCCCAAAGGTGATGTGCAATTAAGAAAGGGTTCTGGGGGAGGCACATGGATGAAACAATGGTGTTGCATGTATAGTATTGCCATGGGAAGCCCATTACCTGGAAAGAGGCAACAGTTGTCTCCATGAAGCCCAAGTAAAAGGTGTCTTGACTTTGTACTCTTTCCTATGTCCTTAAGAAAATCACCCACACTCCCTTCTTTTCATTGTTTTAGTGTATTTCCACTATGGGAAGATGTGCAATTTAAAAAGAACATATAATAATTTGATGCTACTCTTTTTTTGTTCAATTTTACATGGAATTCATTCTGATAGAAATCTAACTTTTTCCTAGGATCATGTATTTCACTGTTAGAATTTATTTCTTATGTTTTCTGCTTCTGCACCATTGAATATGCTCCCTAAAACAGTATTTGTCTACTTGGAGTTAGAAAGGACTCCTATGGCCTCTGTGAAGTTAAATCAAAGTGCAGATACATGGCTGGTCACACGGTATTCTAAAAAGTTTGTGTTTAGACATATGTAAGAAATAAGAAAGTTGTCTATATGCTTGCCAAGTAACAAAATACTGATTCATCTGACTTTGTTCTCACAACAGTACTCATTCATATTCCCAGCCTAGTTCATAAAACTGTATCAACATATCTTCACATTTAATTAGCTCTATAAGAACTATAGGGAAATAGTAGGTTGGAAACTCATCTCCTGAGTCTTGCCTTGAATTTATGTAAAGCAATACTAACAACTTCTCTCTTTTTTATCCATTTGTAAAATGGCTATGAAAACAGCCATGATGATCCATACAATACTACAATCTTTACTTAATACCACTGGAGTTTGTTATTCTAAGCTGCAAAAGTCTACATTGCACAAAACCCCCATTAAACTGTTCCTAGTTCCCTATTATACTACTCTGCTCTAGTTTAAAGAACCCTAAACAGAAAAGAGTAAATCCAAGTCACAGGTTCCACTCTTTCTGGGGATGTGTCTCAGAAATGATCAAAAATCCACAAGTGCACCTAAATTTACTAATAAGCTGCATTTTTACTTATTATTTCTTCTACTACTCAAAATTCTACTCTATGGTATGCCTATGCACTTCACTAATTTTGACAAGCCTGACAATACATAATCCATAAGTATAAGCGATTTAGGTACATTTCTATCTATTTCCTTCACATTGCTAAAAACACATTCTGATCCTCCTAAAAAATGTTACTTTTTTATATCTGTAATTAATTTTGTAAGGACACTTAAAGATCCCTTTAAAAATCTCTTAATTCAAGGCAACTTACTTCTGTGCTCTGTAACTGAAGGGGTTTGCAGTTTCACAAAAATCTCTGGCATTCGTGGATTTAAATGGAGTTGACTTGAAAAAATCACACTGTCAGTAAAATTCTACAGTATAAGGATTAGACAAGCAAATCCAGTGAGCTTTAGCTGTAGGAGAAAAATCTTCCAAGGTTTCCACAAAAGTGCTGTAATACTTAGTAAGATCTCCTTCATTTCCTTTTCTAGCTTCCTGATTACACCTGTAATGAAGACTGAGTCCTGACTTTCAGAAATACTTATAAATTATTTCTTGTGCCGCTGAATTCAGACTGCTTGTTGTTGCTGGGTTAGATTCAAAGTGTCGCATGTGCTACTATGGTTCTTTTTTTTTCTGACAACTCTGACGACATAAAACGTTCTCATGCATAAAATGTCCCCATGCATAGACATGTTAGTACCATTTGCATAGCATGAGGATACATAAAGTGTGGAAAAACCTGAGCACAGAGAAACAGGAAAATTAAATACAAACAATCTTTATAAAACATTGTGTCATTGTTTTCTTTCTTGTTGCCATCAAAGAGCTTTGGCATCAGCTATCTTTTGCAAGAGATACCATATCTCTAGAGAGAATATATGTACACACATATGCACATATATAAACTCAAGAATCCAATCAAAAGTAATCATATCAACATCTAATGAAAGCCTATACCCATTAAAATACAACAATACTGCATGGTAGTAATGACTGTCAATACTTACTAACATTTTTGTTGCATTGCCCTTTTTTTTTTTCTAGAATTTTCACGGCACCACATGTTACTATTACAGGGAAACATTTCAAAGACTTGAATTGGTTTGATTTCAATATAAAAAGATAAACAAGTTTTAAGCGTTTAGCTGGACTGCAGACATGGGTTTCAGTATCTCACAAGGTAAAGACACTAGGAAGGAAGGAATATACAAAAAGAAATGCTGTCTGGCTTGAAAGCATGAGTAGACAGAAGGGCTTTCCTCAAGCTAATGATTTTGCAGAGCATATGCCTTTGTGTATTGGCACAAATGAAAACCTAATCTCTAAAGTAGATGCTAATTAACTTTCATTGCTGCACCATTAATACATTCACAGGTGCTTCTCAGCTTTGATGTTATAGTGTCTGGGAGAAGCAAAACTGCAGACTGCCTCATCAGTCAGCTTCTCTCCTGTGCCAGGTATATTTATACTGTTTGGGGTGCCTCATTCCATGGAATATATTTGCCCAACCAGGAGTGTCCTACTGGCCCTGATATATTGTGAAAGAGACAGTAAGAAAAGGGCACCCAAACATGAGATCATGACGCACTGGGTCTTGTTTACTGAGAGCTTGACATCACATTTTTCTACTCAGATCTTTCTGGGCTCCTTAAAACCTGTACTTTGAAAGACCACAAGCACCTCAGGTCTTAATAGAATAAAATTTTACTCTCCTTTCTGTGCTGGGTGATGTTTTTGGATGTTGGCCAACTACTAACGTTCCATGGTGAATCTTTTTTAAATTTCAGGCTAAATTAATAAATTAGTAACATAAATAGCAGGGGGAAAAAACCCAGCCACTCCTGTCTTTAATTGCCTGTTATAATCACAAGTCCTATGATCATTTCTGTTACCTGGCACAATAGGATCATTAGGTGATCTTTTTAGGTTTTTATGATTATTCAGCTCAAGACTGAGCAGCTATTATAACATAGTTTCACCCTCAGAATAATCTTTTTCTTACTATACTCCTTCACTGTTTTGGCAACAAAGGATGCTGAGAGCTGTTACTCAAATAACAGTCATAAAGTCAGTGGATATATTCAAGCATGGCTGACTCCCGAGTCACCTTTTCTTATTATAAAGTGTCTATGTTCAAGTATCCTTTTTCAACATTCTGCATTTCACTGTGCATACAGGGCTTTTTACGTACTCTAAAGCAAATTTAAAAATCCTCTGTGGTATTTATTATCTACAAAATATAGATTCATACCATGGTTATGGCTAGAAGGGACATTTAAAGATAATGATGACCCACGACAGGAGCATCCTTCACTAGGTCAGGGTGTGAAACATGAC
This sequence comes from Gymnorhina tibicen, assembly GCA_013399875.1. Taxonomy (NCBI): domain Eukaryota; kingdom Metazoa; phylum Chordata; class Aves; order Passeriformes; family Artamidae; genus Gymnorhina; species Gymnorhina tibicen. Next base: position 100,707 of record VXAZ01002623.1, on the reverse strand, counting down.
CTTGGACACCTCCAGTGACGAGGCATCCACAGCTTATCTGAGCAACCAGTTCCAGTGTCTCACTACCCTCACTGTAAAAGGTTTCATCCTTATATCCAAGAAAATCTACCCTCTTTCAGTTTAAAACCATTGCCTCCTCTCCCCATCACAGAGAAGTTGACTGGGATGAGGTTTCCCTTCAGTCTCCTCCAGGCTGAACCGATCTAGTGGCCTCAGCTGCTCCTCATGTGACTTCCCCTCCAGACCCTTCACCAACCTCGTGGCCCTCCTTTGGACACTCTCCAATAGCTTTATATCTCCCTTTTATTGTGGCACCCAAAACTGCCCCCAGCACTCAAGGTGAGGCCGCCCCAGTGCAGAGCAAAGCGGGACAATCCCCTCCCTTGCCCAGCTGGCGATGCTGTGCCTGATGCCCCGCAGGACATGGGTGGCCCTCCTGGCACTGCTCACTCGTGTTCAACTTGTCATCAACCAGGACCCCCAGGTCCCTTTCTGTGGCACTGCTTTCCAGCATCTCATTCCCCAGTCTGTCTGCACATCCAGGGCTGCCCCATCCCAGGTGCAGATGCTCTAATGCCACGGAAAAACACAGGGCACACAGTCACTCCAAGCACTGGCTGCAGAACCCCACCGCAGCCAAAGCTGGCACTTCCATAAATTCATGAGTCAAGGTCTAAATCAAACACTTTGAGGTCCTAATCCAGCTGTGAGCCTGCATGTTCTCCTTTAGTACAAACGTTACAAATACTAATGTGGGATGTAGACAGAAGCATGAAATGAGCTTTTTTCCTAAAGCTTGTTTCAGTGGATTGGAAACCATGTTCCTAAAATAGTGTCAGGGGAAAAGAATCATGATGTCTTCTTTCACCACTTGCACTCCAACACTGTAGATAAACACTTGAACAGTAATCAAAAAAAAAAATAAACCTGTTATTTAATATAATCACATTGCTGTTAAATGAGGGTTAGCATCTGAGAAAACTTTTCCCTAAATGCAATCTGAGGTTCAATCCAAGTGTTGAAACTGGTTTTTCAAAGGTACTATTTGCTTTTTTCTAATTTGAAAAACTTTATTTCACCACTCTTCAGTATTAACAACAATAAAAAGCTTTCACCAAAGATCATGGAAATAATGTCACAGACATCTGTGAAATTGCATATCTGCTTAAGGTGCGAGAAAATCAGAAGTCCAAGACTGCAAGTTTTATTCTAACTTAGAGTTCAGTGTCCCTCTTTAAAAAACAAGATGAGCTGGAGTTCTGATTTTTTCTTTTTCCTGGCTCAGACAGGTTAAGTCAAAACACAATGTTTACTAATGTCTTGCTCTCGAAGTTACACTGAATCTGTCTGTGAAGGATACATGACATTTTTATTTGTCACTGTGTAAACAGGTAAGAGATGTAGATAAATACTGTTGATAGACAAAGACACTTCAGCCTGCACTCAGTGTTAGCATGATAATACCACAAACCAGCACTGCAATTGTTTCAGAAGTGGGTTTGCAGTGACCTCTGTAGGAGAGAGCTGAGACAGGTCTGTTCATGCTACAGGACTCACTTTCTGGGAAGCCATAATTATATTGGACACTGCTGCAGTTTCAACACAATGCCGGTGCAGATTTTCTGCCTACTCGTACTAAGATAAGAAACTGTGGGTCTTCAGCCCCTGATACCCAGAATGCCTGACGGTTCTGCTGTGGCAGTGACCTCCCCACTGGTCCCTTTAGCCTTTAGACATGTTAGTACCATTTGTGAATGTGAATATGATTAAGTTCTGAGAAGTAATTTCTGTGAAACTACCTTTTTTGCTAGATTTCAAGGTTTATGGTATACAGAGATCCCCCAGTAACCAGAATCTGGCACACCTATCACAGGGAGAGACAACCACCAACAGAATGTTCAATTCAGTGTGAATGTTGGGATTATTTCTTGAGTAACTGTGCTGCAAGACAGGGACAGTTTGTGCAGCATTCTGATCTCTGACCTCTTTTAACAGAGCAACATTGTGTACCTGTTCCTTCAGGAAAAAGTCAGTGAGGAAAAAGCAGAAGGTGAAAACATTGAGTTATGGCTTCACAGACTTCCAATCCCAGCCCAAGTTTCTGAATCAAAGAGACTAAATCAATTCCAATATGTGTTTTTAAGCAAAATCTCTTTGACTAGTTCAAGATTCATGCTCCTCACTTATCCAGGAAAACTGCAGTAAATTATTACTTTTCATGACTACCCTCTACAGGCCTTAGGACTAATCACCAGTGTACAGGAAAACCGGGGGATCAGGCCTAGCCAGCAAGAGTTTGTGAAATGCATGTCTTGCTTGACCAACCCAATCCCTTCTATGACCTGGTGACAACCTTGGAGGATGAGGAAAAGGTTGTGGATATTTCTGCTTGAACTTTAGTAAAGCCTTTGACACTGTTTCCCACAACATTCTTCTGGAGAAACTCTCTGCTTATGTCTTGGACAGACGCACTGTTCACAGGGTAAAAACCTGGCCGTGTGGCCAGGCCCAGAGAGCGGTGGTGGATGGAGTCACCATTGGTGTTCCCCAGAGCTCAGTACTGCGCCCAGTCCTGTTTAATGTCTTTACAGGTAATCTGGATGGGGGGATTGAGTGCACCTTCAGTCAGTTTGCAGAAAACACCAAGTTGGGTGGGAGTGTTGATCTGCTGGAGGGTAGGAAGGCTCTGGAGAGGGATCTGGACAGGCTGGATCAGGCCAAGGCCAGTGGTGTGAGGTTCAACAAGGCCCAGGGCCGGGTCCTGCCCTTGGGTCACAACAGCCCCAGGNTACTTGGCACTGGTGAGGCTACACCTCAAATCGTGTGTTCAGTTCTGGGCCCCTCACTGCAAGAAGGACATTGAGGTGCTGGAGCATGTCCAGAGAAGGTAACGGAGCTGTGAAGGTTCCAGAGCACAAGTCCTGTGAGGAACAGCTAAGGGAGCTGGGGTTGTTTAGGCTGGAGAAAAAAGTCCCAGGGGAGACAGACTCACTTTGAATTACCTGAAAGGTTGTGGTGAAATGATGATCAGTCTCTTCTTCCAAGCAGTTGACAATAGGACAAGGGGAATGGTCTCAAGTTGTGCCACGGAAGGTTCACGTTGGATATTAGGAAAAAATTTCTCCACTGACAGAGTGGTTAAGCATTGGAACAGGCTGCCCAGTGAGTGGTGGAGTCACCATCCTTGGAAGCATGCAGAAAACAGTAGGTGTGGCATTCGTGCTGTGGTTTAGTGGGCATGGTGGTATTTTATCAATGCTTAGGTTTGATGGTCTTGGATATCTTTTCCAACCTAAATTATTCTGTTACTCTGTTACCTGGGAAACAGTATTGCAGCAAAGAAACCCGGCCAAATGCTTGGCTATACTGGCAAAGGCAGAGACAGCAGATCCAGGGAAGTTATTCTTTCCCTGTTAATGATTCAGCCTTTGTGAGGTGGCTATGAATTGCTGGGTCCAGTTTTGGATCCCAAATAATATAAGGAAGAGATGGATATATTGGGTTTGGTTCTGCAGAGCCCCCCAGCCTTCTTTCAACCTGGAAAAGGGGATAAGAGATTTGAGGAGATCTGTTGCTTCTTCAACTTCATAGAATGATAGAATACTTTGTGTAGGAAGGGACCTTTGCAGGTCATCTAGTCCAATTCCCCAGCAATAGGCAGAGACATTTTCACCTAGATCAGATTGCTTGGAGCCCCATCCAACCTGACCTTGAATGTTTCCAAGGATGAGGCATTCACAAGGTCTCTGGGCAACCTGTTCCAGTGTTTTACCACCTCATTGTAAAAAATGTTTTCCTTACATCTAGTCTGAATCTACCCTTTTAAACATGCTACCTTTTGCCCTATTGCTTCAGGCCCTCCAAAAAAAGTCTGTGTTAATCTTCCTTATAAGCCCCCTTAAGTATTGAAAGGCTGCAGATAAGGTCACCCCAAAGCCTTCTTTTCTCCAGACTGAGACCCAACCCTTAGTCTTTCCTCATAGGAGAGGTGCTCCAGCCTCTACATAGCTCCAGATCATCTTTGGGGCCTTCTCTGGACTCACTCCAGCAAATCCTTGTCCTTCCTGTGCTGGGACCCCAGAGCCGGATGCAGCACTGCAGGTGGGGTCTCACCAGAGCAGAGCAGAGGGACAGAATCCCCTCCCTGCCCTGCTGCCCACGCTGCTTTGGATGCAGCCCAGGACACGTTTGGCTCTCTGGGCTGTGAGTGCCCATGGCTGGGTCATGTCCAGCCTCACCCACCAGCACCCCCAAGGCCTTCTGGGCAGGGCTGCTCTGATCTGTCCACCCCCCAGCCTGGGTTGGCACCAAGGATTGCCCCAACCCAGGTGCAGCACCTTGCACTTGGTCTTGTTGAAACCTGTGACATTCTCATGGATCCAGTTCTCGAGCTTGTCCAGGTCCCTCTGGATGGCATCCTGTCCTTCAGGTGTGTCAACTGCACCACTCAGCTTGGTGTCATCTGCAAACTTGCTGAGGGTGCTTGATCCTTTTGTCTGTATCATAGATGAAGATACTAAACAGAATCCCAACATGGCCTCCTGAAGGACACCATTCCTCAGTTATTTCCAGCCAGATTGATCCATTGACCTGTACTCTCTGGATGCAGCCATGCAGCCTCGTCCACTGAAGAGCCCACCCATCAAATCCCTTTCTCTCCAATTTAGAGAGAAGGATGTTGTGGGGAACTGTTACAAAGGCTTTACAGAAGTCCAGATAAATGTCATCTTTATCGCTTCCTTGCCCACTGATCTGGTCCCTCCATCATAGAAGGCCACTTGGCTTGTCTGGCAAGACCTGCCCTTGGTGAAGCTGTGCTGGCTGTCTTGAATCACCTCCATGTGCCATAGCACCATCTCTAGGTAGATCTGTCCTATGCTCTTCTCAGGCACAGAGCGGAGGACTTCTCAGGTCCTTATTTCTATCCTTTTAAAGGATGGGTACCATGTTTCCTTTCCACTCACCTCTGGGATGCATTTCATCAGGTCCTTTAGACTTACGTGTGTCCAGGTTTCTCAAGTTGTCTCAAACCTGATCTTCTCTTAGCACAGGAGAACTTTGCTCCCCATCCACTCCAGAGGTGTGGGAAGAGATTGCCAGTGAAGACTGGGGAAAAGCTATTGAGCACCTCAGCCTTCTCCTCATCTGTTGTTAACGTTTGCCAGTTTTTTCCATCAGGGAGTTACACTTCCTCTGACCTTCAAATTCCTCATGGAAGGATACAGGGAAGGTAGAGACAAACTATTCAGAAGTGCACATCAGTAGATGTAAAGCAAGAGACACAAACTGGAGCACGAGAAGCTCAGACTAGAAGTATTAAAATGTTATTTACCATGAGTGTGGTTAAACACTCTGGAACAGGGAGGTTTTAGAATCTGTCTGCCTGTTCAAGGCTGTGATTAACTTGTTGTCATTGGCTATGATGATGGCCAGAGTGATCTCCAAAGGTGCTGATGAGGTTCAGCCACTTGTGATTCTTTGAATTATCTTCTACACAAGACCACACCAAGAAACTCAGCATGAATTTTTTAATTTGCTGCTGCTTAGCTCAAACTAACAAAGAACAGTAACTATTCAGCTCCTAAGTCTAGACTCTCAGAACACAAGTGTTCCACTGGCAAGTACCATGTGCCTCATGGTTTTAAATTGCAAAAACTTCAGATAGCAGTACAAATTCTGATGCTATACATGACTAAGAGAAAAATGTTTTTTATTTCTTCCAAATGAAATTACCATGAGCAAGCAGTCAATTTCCATGAAGATAACATCAAGATACAATGAACTGAGTAACTGGTATTGAACTGAGACAACTTATATCAAACTTGTCTTTACTTTAAACAGTATTTGTCTTGAAAGATAAGTCATGTCAGTGTTGGAAAAAACCACAGTTCATAGGTGTATTTAAGTGCTTTTTATGTGGAGATGACATCAATTAATGGCAATACAGGTGATGAAAGGATGTTCTCTATTTACAGATGAAGAGCCTGACTGAGCCTGGATGCATTTACAGCCTCTCTCAGCAACCTTAGGGTTAATAATGCAGTCTTTGCCTCGAGTGCTATCAATGAGCAGCACTTAAGCAGTCACCTGGAAGATCAGTGGGAACAGAAGAAGCTGTTTTCTTGCACCAGCATTTATCTCACAAGTTCACATCATCATGCTTCACAAAATACATTTCTATTCCCACAGAATATTGAGTCATCCTCTTGCCAAACCAGGAACTGGGAACACACCAGAAAGAAGCACTTCCTGCACCACACAGAAAACTAGTGCCTGGATCTTGTTAGAGAAGACCATGTATCTGTTTTTGACTGAAACCCTGTCTAAATACCTCCACAGACCATCAGCAGCACAGTACATCCAACAATCTGGATTTCATAACCTACCATGTTCTCCTTTGTGCCCAGTTAGGCATTACTGACACAACTCAAAGACTTATATCATCCATACAACTGCAACTTCCTAATCAGCCATCAAAGCAGCAGCCCACAATGTTCACTGAACATAGTCTGTTTGCATGATTTGTGTTGCATGAACATAGTTGCTTCATGCCATTTTGTTACTCTCCAGCTCCTATAAAGGACAAGAGAGGCCCAGGTCCCAGCCAAAGCACATTCCTCTCTACTCTCCCACTGGAAGCAGGAGGTGCTGCACCCAACTGCACCACTGCTGAACAGGGAATAAACCCTTCACACAGCTGTAGTTCAGCTACATGGAGGCCTCCAGGCCAGTCGAATAATAGGGCTTTTTATCAGAATAAAACACAGGCACATGCCTCCTCACAGTTTCTCACTAGTCAGGGCTTCACAGACAAGGGCTGACCAGTGGAGAAGGGTGTCCCAGGCTGTGTTTGAAAAAAGTGATTCAGGAACAGCCAAGCTCTGGATGGCAAGGATGCCATAAGAGTGAAATAGAGGTAGGATGATGTGCTATAAAACAACATGCTCTCTTTGGCATATAGTATGCCCTGTATGGCATGACTAGATCAGGAAGACTTTAGGAGCTTCAAATGTGAACACCAATTTCAGCATAAAGTGTTCTCACTACTCTGGAAGTATGATTGGGAAAAAATGTGTGCAGAGAAAAAAGGTTATTTGCGCAGGGCCATAACCTCAATATCTGTAAACCACAGTAATATAATAATGCAAGAGGTGTAATTTAGAAATCCAGTCATTTTCACAAATATTCCTTTAGTTTGTTTCACCACTGGTTTTTAGAAGCCGTTCCTCTTAGAGCTGCCCCTTTTATTTTTTTGTAAACAAAATGTGTTCTTATTGATGAAGTTATGCAACAGATCAAGAGTTTCCTGAGAAAATAGTTTGGATCTCTGAGCATAATTTTTGCCATTAGTGCAACAATTGGTCCACTAATATATTACCCTACCAGAGCTGATACACAAAAATATGAAGGCACTAGATTTTCTTCCTTTGGCATTCAAGTACCCTGTGGGTAGGAGCACTTCACAAAGAGCTTAGAGTGATAATGGTATCTGAGACTGGGCAATGCTTTACTTATAGTTCCCTCTGTGGAATAACCATTCATCTGATCCTGCAGCCGTTTTTCACATTTGTTTCACATCCTCCCTTCTGAGTCATTGCTTACAACCCTGGAGAAAACCAGAAGCCCTAGTTGGCAAGTATCTGAAGCCTGTTCCCCTAGCAATGCCCTGATCATATTTATATCGTATATCTGTAGTTGTTTCAAAACAGTGTTTTCACAGAAAGTATTTCCCTGCTGCTTCAAGCTACCTGTGAGACTGCAGTAAAACCTTCTCTAGATGCTGATAACTTTTCTTGAGCATCATCTTTCCCAGAGACAGACTTACACTTAATGGTCATTTTCACAGCAGATCTGTATGAAAATCTTTGTACCGTATCAAAAATTGAATATAAAACTTTCTGTAACTTGCATTACATTGTTTTGTTGTAGTGGGTTTTTTTGTTTGTTTGTTAGTTTCAATTTTATATGGAAGCCCTGCACTGACTTAATGGCTGTAAGGCTAGGCTGTCTTTGTGTGAAGGGGTTAGAGGTGGTGATAAGCTACCTTTACACAAAAACTGAGCTACACCTTAGATGTGGTATGAAGGGAGATCCCTGCATGGACAAATAGTGGTAACATGTAGTGGCAGAAGTTTGAGATATCTAATTTGGGAAAGATATTTCTGGCAAGTGAAACAGTTCTTTGATAACAGTAGGATGTTCAGCCTGAAGACACATTTATACTTCAGCAGCTACTTTGACATTTGGTATGCTTCCATAAGAAATCTGTTGTTTCATTTTAATTTGTTGCAGGACCTGTAATGTCTTGGAGGATCCTTGCTGCCAAGATGAGGAGTTACTGGAGAAAGTGATCAGGCTGCACACTGATAAGCATAAGGGAAGAGAAAAGGGAGACAGACAGGACATTCTTTGAGACTCAACAGCTTGGAAAGCCACCAACCCCACCTGCAGCTGAGAAGCTGGCAGTGTTCACCCGTAATATGAAGATAAATGCAACCTCTGGAGAATGGAAGAGATGGAAGCGGGTGACTTATGGCACAAAGAGGAAGGCTCTTACCTCACCTAAAGGCTTGCAGCTGCATTTTAAGTTCACTATCCTCAAAGTTGAGTAGGAGCTTCATGCGCCTTCAAGCAAATGATCTGGTCCACCTGACCCTAAACCGTGCAATTCCCACCAGGAGGAAACAGTGATCAGTGGGTGACTCCTTGCTGCAGGGGACAGAAGCAACCATCTGTTGACCTGACATATCGAATAGAGAGATTTTCTGCCTGCCAGGGTCCTCTGTCCAGGATAACGTATAGGGATTACAGAAGCTTGTCTGATCATTGACTAATACCCCTGCTGATCTTCCATGGGAAAGGAAATTATTCTGCTAGGGAAAACTTGGGCTCTTGGGCCCAGATAGTGTTCTCAGTCCCACTGGTGAAAAGAAAAGAACCTTCATGTACATACAGAAGACTAAGGGACCGGATGAGGTGCATCCCAGAGTACTGAGGGAATTGGCTGATGTACTTGCCAAGCCACTCTCCATGATATTTGAAAACAGATGGCAATCAGGTGAAGTCCCAGGTGACCGGGAAAAGGGAAACATAGTACTCATCTTTTAAAAGAGTAGAAAGGAGGACCTTGGGAGCTACCAATCTGTCAGCCTTCCCTCCATGCCTGGGAAGATCACTGGAAGATCCTCCTAGAAGCTGTGCTAAGGCACACCTAGGACAGGGAGGTGCTTCAGGACAGTCAGCACAGCTGCACCAAGGGCAGGTCTTGCCTGACCAATTCAGTGCCCTTCTATGATGGGGTGACTGCATCNGTACTTGCCAAGCCACTCTCCATGATATTTGAAAACAGATGGCAATCAGGTGAAGTCCCAGGTGACCGGGAAAAGGGAAACATAGTACTCATCTTTTAAAAGAGTAGAAAGGAGGACCTTGGGAGCTACCAATCTGTCAGCCTTCCCTCCATGCCTGGGAAGATCACTGGAAGATCCTCCTAGAAGCTGTGCTAAGGCACACCTAGGACAGGGAGGTGCTTCAGGACAGTCAGCACAGCTGCACCAAGGGCAGGTCTTGCCTGACCAATTCAGTGCCCTTCTATGATGGGGTGACTGCATCAGTGGGCAAGAGAAGGGCTACAGTTGTCATTTATCTGGAATTCTGTAAAGCCTTTGACATGGTCCCCCACAACATCCTTTTCTCTTAAAATGGAGAGAGGGATTTCATGGGTGGACTGTTAGATGGATGACAAATTAGTTGGGTGGTGGTATCCAGAGGGTAGTGGTCAATGGCTCAGAGTCCCAGTGGACATCAGGGACAATGGTGTCACTCAGGGGTCCATACTGGGACCAGCATTATATAATATTTTCATTTATGACATAGACAAAGGGATTGAGTGCACCCTCAGCAGATTTGCAGATGATACCAAGCTGAGTGGTGCAGCTGACACACCTAGAGGACGGGATGCCATCCAGAAGGACCTGGACAAGCTCAAGAAGTGGATCCATGGGAATCTCATGAGGTTTAACAAGACCAAGTGCAACTTGGGCAACCCCTGGTATCAACCCAGGCTGGGGGGTGGACAGATCAGAGCAGCCCTGCCCAGAAGGCCTTGGGGGTGCTGGTGGGTGAGGCTGGACATGACCCAGCCATGGGCACTCACAGCCCAGAAAGCCAAACGTGTCCTGGGCTGCATCCAAAGCAGTGCAGCCAGCAGGGCAGGGAGGGGATTCTGCCCCTCTGCTCTGCTCTGGTGAGACCCCACCTGCAGTGCTGCATCCAGCTCTGGGGTCCCAGCACAGGAAGGACATGGACCTGTTGGAGCGAGTCCAGAGGAGGGGCACCCAGAATATTGGAGGGATTAGAGCACCTCTCCTATGAGAAAAGACTGAGAGCATTGGGTTTTTTCAGCCTGGAGAAAAGAAGGCTTTAGGGTGACCTAACTGCAGCCTTCCAGTACCTGAAGGGAGCCTACAGGAAACCTGGAGAGAGACTTTATACAAAAGCATGTAGTGACAGGACAAGGGGGAATGGCTTCAAACTAAAAGAGAGTAGGTTTGGATTAGATATCAGGAAATATTCTTTATTGTAAGGGTGGTGAGACACTGGAACAAGTTGCCCAGAGAATTTGTGAATGTCCTGGAAGTGTCGTAGGCCAGGCTGGATGGAGCTATGAGCAATCTGATCTAGTGGAAGGTGTCCCCCTCCACGGCAGGGGGGGTGGGAACTACATGATGTTTAAGGCCCCTTCCAACTCAAACCATGCTATGTTCCATGAGTCTATGACATGGAAAACACTGTGGTATAGAATACCTTCTTTGCCTCAGTCTTTACTAGCAATCCCATCCTTCAGAAAACCCAGGGACACATGAAGAATGTGGAGAAAGGAGAATGCATCCTTGGTGGAAGAGGATCAGGTCAGGGAACACTTAAGCAATCTGAACATAGCTGAGCCCTGTTAGGATACACCCATGAGAGGCCGGTACCACTCCAAGACCATTCTCAATAATCTTTAGTAGATGCTGAAGAGACTGGAGAGTGTCTCCTTGAGAAAAGACTGAGATGGGTTCAGCCCAGGAAAGAGAACCCATCCATACCTAAAAATACCCAAGGAGAGAGTGCAACATAGAGAGCCACACTCTCCTCAGTGGTGCTCAGTGACAGGACCAGAAGCAGTGGGCACAGACTGAAACACAGGAGGTACTTTCTAAATATCAGGTAACTCTTTTTCTGTGAAGGTGACTGGGAGCTGGCACAGGTTGTCCAGACAGTTGGTCGAGTCTCCCCGCTGGAGATCTGCAAAAGCTGTCTGGACACAGTTGTGGGCAACCAGCCCCAGGTGTCTCTGCTGCAACAGGGGGTTAGACCACAGGACTTCCAGAGGTGCCCTTGAAACTCAGTCATTCTATAATTCTGTGTTTCATATAGCCTGTCATTTGTATATCTCACTAAAAGAAATGACAACTTCCAGTTCTTTTTCAAACTTTGATCTTATATGGTGATAAATTGCCTAATGCTCCTGCTGAAAATTTCTCTGAAGTGGTGAAATAGTAGTAGTAACCAGGGTAAAGCTTTTTAGCCAGTTTAAAGTATTGTATGAGAGAGGGGAGTTAGGCAGTTCACAATGCTTATTAGATGTTTTTGCCATTGCTTTCAATGCAATTTTAGATATGCATCTCTGAGACCTTATTTTGTAATTTACTCCTGCTATCAGACCTAGACCAGATTTTTCAAAACGTGGGCAGTTCAGACAATTATATTCTACACACAAACTCTAAGACATGAAATCCCTGATTTTTCTAACTTTTTTTTCTTGTGATCATCTCAAAGCTTTTGTGCAAATGTGTATCTCAGCCCTTCTAGCATTCCCAGAGTAAGGTGAGGTACTTTTTCATCATATTGTTTCTATATATCATAGTCCTCTTACTAGTAAGGCTATAGAATTTCAGCCCTAGATGTAGCAATGCTTTCCTTAATGTTGTGATGCTGCTGGTACCAGTGCAGACTGCTGATTTCCACCAAAACTGATCACTTGCATTGGTTCTGCCATGGGTGCTTGGGCTGTGCCTTGGAAGGGGAATTTCTAGTGTCCTCCTCATTAAGGTTTCAGCACCTAACTGAAATCCAAGACTACATTGACGTTGCAGGCGTTATAGTTCATTCCAAGTATAATGCATATGTGGGACTCCTACAAATCCTTCTCAAAACCATATTTTTTGCCTTGTATTAAGCACTTCACCAGAGCAGATATCCTTGGCCAGCATTCATGGGAGCTGTACCTTTACTACCTGTTTCCTTTCCGAGCTCTGCAACATACCCCTCTCTTAAACAAAACATATAGAGTACCGGGGAAAATTGCAACAACATAAAAACCTCAACCATATTTCCTGCAGGGGCAGATAAAACTATCCATGTCACTATGACCATGCTAGGCAGCCACAAAATTATTCTGCTTGACAATTTGGCCTACTACTTGCCTTATGGTGATACTTTCTTCCTTGTTAGTGATCAGGATAAGGCATTTTGGTCTAAAACGGCAAATAAAACTGTCAGATTTTTGCAGGATTCATCACTTGTTTTCTTTGTACTGTACTAATACTGATTTCTCTTATTTAATAGTGGATTTTCACTGTAACTTTGGGAATGGCAAAACGTCCATGTCATTTTATTGTAGTCAGAACACATACAAGAGGACAGGTTTAGTGTTGCAGTGTGCCGTGACCGATACCATAACCATGAAGATCATGGGGAGGAAAGGCTTCAATGGTTTGATGCCCACACAGCCCAAGAACCCTAAGATTAGGGTGAGTTCCCAGATGTCTATGCAGTACATGCAAATATAGCACCCATAAACAGCCACCACCATCTCCTCCCCTTTCCCCCTACATTTGGTTCCCTTACTAGAAAGTTCTATGTTCTTCAGTCCCTCATTGGCTCATGTTAATTCTCCCTGCCTACCCCTGTTACCATTGGTTGTTATATCCTTTTCCGCACCTCTGTAACACCCCTTTGTTGTACTGTTATTGGTTGTTGTAGGATTTCTCCTCCCACTCTGTAGGGGTATAAAACTCCCATGTCAGAGACATTTTTTCTCTTCTTCGTGCCCCTCCTTGGGTTGCTGATGGACCTTTACCTGCAATAAACCCTCTCCTGCTATCACGAAGTCCCTCCACTTCCTTCCTTCCGTCCGTCCGTCCGTCCGTCTCTGCGCACCCTTGCCAGCGGTGGGCAAGGCGAACCGCTGCTGAGGCTTTGCCTCCCCTCCTGTGCAGCGTGCAGCCTCCAGCACCGCCTCCAGTGCGGGTCAGAGCCCGGTGCTGCGTGGGCCTTGCTAGCCAGAGGACAGCACCGTGGCAGCTTAGGACTGTGGCATTTGCAGTCCCCTTTACCTCAGAGTTACATACACACTTCCCCCTCTGTCCCGTTGCTTTATTAACCAGCCCTCTTCAGCAAGGAAAGTTTAGTCTTTTCCAGAAGGAATCATTTACTTTCTGGTGCAGACTAATTACTATTATAACTGGTTTGATTTTGTTTTCTCCTTTCTGTGGCTAGAGTGAGATTTCTTTTTGACACTTAACTTGGGCTAGTTTTATTTTATTAAAATATGTAGTATCTCCTCAGCCTGAAGCTATACACTGCACTTTTATCTATTTCAGGACTCCATCACTCAGCAGTAAGCAAGTCTGCAGAGTAAGGATGGCAAAAGCAACAGGTACTATTTACCTTGACTAAAATTACCACAAGATGTCACCAGTGTCAAATACAAGAAAGTACAAAAAAGATTTCAGATTCAGGAAATGTTTGCAAAGCTGATTTACAAAATACACATCCTATAAAAATCACAACTGTTGTAAAAATTTGTCCAGTTAAAGCAAGAATTTTTATACTATATACAAATAATGTTTTAGATTGGTTTAAAGAAGGATTTAGTTTTCAGTTGTTGCTTGCATCTAAATCAGTTTCTTGAGTTTGATTTTAAACTTTTAACACTTTTTAAATTATGGGTTCAGAGATAAATATTGAAATACTGAGATAGATGTTCTCTGAGTAGCCAATATTTATCCTGAACATTGTGTGTTGTGTGCCTTTTCAGTGAATTCATTTCTTTTACACTGGCTATGTGCAAGATGCTAAGTTAGAAGGATTTCCAAAGTAATTTCATTGCTGGAAAGACTTTCTCCTTTTTTTGTCATTTTCTTCAGAGTGCTATGGTGATTTGTTTTGGTTTGTTTTTTTTTTTTTTGCATGATGTGTGCTACGTTTGGAGACACTGCTTGACATCTTGCCTTTTAAACAGTTTGCATCAGCACAGTTCAATACATTATCCCTCTAATCTGCTGTTGGTTTATATCTACATTGTGTTAGTAAAAAGAAGAAGACATAATGAAGATGTAAGGTTGTGATAGCTCAAGATATTAGCTCAAAACTGTACCCATTTCAGCTACAGAGTTGTTAGTTAAGAAGTGCCATTACCATTTTAGTGGTGTCATTTTAGTCACAGACATCTCCATCTATCATTGTTCTCATATAAAAATAGGGAAAGTAGGGTAACTTGGTTCCAGATAGATAAGGAACTGGACCCTGTCCAGAGCACTGATTCATCATATGATTTGAAGGGAGGGGATTCCTATTCTACCAGTATCTTCAGTAAGCAAAACCAATAAAGTTGCCAGGAATGCAAATATTGCTGTTCTACATCGACTCCAAACTCCTTTTCTTTCATACTTTAACCATATGCAGTCACATTTATCTTAATAAATCTCAGTCTTTTCAAACTCCTCCCTCTGGAGGGTTTTGATTTTTATTGTTCTCCTTCAAAAGCACTTTAGAAAGCAACTTCTGATGGAACTGTGCACTTCTTTCCCTGTAAACTGTTCTCAAAAGACACTTGAACCCTGCAGCTCAAACAGCCCTTCAGCCACACACATTTCTGACATCAAGAGAGGATGTCCCTGCCCTGCCATTTGTGTGGCACGATTTTAAAATTAGTTGTTATCATATAATTGTGTTGATCCTCAAATAATAGTAATAGTTAAGCCTTGATATATTTGTCCTAATTTTATAGCTGTGTGAACCACTTAGAGAAGATGATCAAAGGCCAGAAGCCAGAGAAGCTTCACTGAAACAGGAATCAGAAATACAGTATCTGAAAAAATTAGGAGCCTACAGAACCAGCAGTCTTTGTATCTACCTGAAAATCCCACAGTACATGACTGGCAAGAAAAAGTAATACAGATTATGGATGTGTGGGATGTGAGCTTCAGCATGAGGGAGAGGCACTGGAGCACCCATGGGGCCCTTCCTGTCTCACAGTTTTGGGGCTCAGGGAGCTCCTAAGGTGGTCACTACACATCCCAGAGCTAACACACTGTGGGTGCAGAGAAAGCTTGGGCACTTCTGCTCTCCTTCTACCTTGTTTTCCTCATTTGCCTTTGAATGCAATAGTCAAGTGAATAGTAAAGTTCAGGAGCCCAGTTTCCTGTCATGAAGCTATTTCGCATGTCAGGGGGAACAGGTTGGTGGGCTACTGCCCCGTGTTTCCACTGTCCTCTGTTGGCAAGGAAATGAGACCACGTTGGAGCAAGCATCATTTCCTATGTAAGTCTCTGTCAGAAATGCTTGGAAGAAAAGCATCTGCTCACTGGTCTGCCAGAGGACAGCTGTAAGCTGAGGGCTCAGCATCCTCACAGTAAAAAAGTGTTTCCTCATGTCCAGAGGGAATCTCCTGTATTGCAGTATGTGAAAGAAGCACAAATAGGGAGGCAGGCTGGTGGTGCCAGCTGTTCTTTGCAGCAGTGCCAAAGGACATCCAGAGGCCGTGATCGCTGTGTCTCCTTCCTTTGTTTTCTGGAGAAAAGATGTGTGACAGTGGGAGAAGCAAGGTACCCACAGCCATCCCAGCATCTGTAAAACCAGGAAGCAGCTGCAGACACTGGGCTGTCTGTCTGTTGCAGGCTTCATAGCCAAAATGGGAGTAGTCATGACACCAGGCCTACCATGAAGCACAAATGCAGTGAGTGAAAAGCACTTTTTGAGTCTGATTTATTTTCTTCTTTCAACACCTATTGTGACATCATGGCAGTACAAATATAAAGGCTCCTTCCTCTCCCCCTCTCCCAGTCAGTTTCCCAAGCTGGGAGAAATCAGGGGGTTTGAGTCTGGGTAACCTCTAAGGCACCTGCAGCAGTACTCTCCATTTCATATCAACATCCAATTCTGCTTCAAAGATGTGCTCTATAATAAATACTTGAAACAAGGAGTACAAATTCTCTAACTCATAGCACAGTTTCTTTCAAAGGTGCCTCTGTCTGTAGTCCTTGAAAAAAGCCACAATGTTTCTTTATCAGTCTCATGCTAAGTAAAGGCATTAAGATGCTTCTCTATTCATACTGCCTGTGGATGTCTGGCAACAGCATCTTAAAACTGCTCATTTGCAGGTATGTCCCTGTCCCAAATGGCTAAACTAGATTCTACCACACCCAGAGACTTGCAGCAAACTGTAAAGGTTCAGTCTACAGTATTTCCTGTCTTTCCAAATGCAATACTAGATTTCTTAGCAATAAATGATGTGAAAAAAAAATGTGAAACAAAAAGGCCAAAAATCCCTTTTATACATTTACATTACAAACATTGTTTGTTTCAGGTGCTGCTGTTGTGATCTACCTTCAGAGTATGTCAAGTTATTAAGTACAGGAGAAACAGGAAGAGAGACATATGATCAAAAGCAGATGAAACAAAAATGAACACACACCCCCACTAGCCTGCCTCCTCATTTGTGCTTCTTTCACATACTGAAATACAGGAGATTTCCCTGTTCAGCAATGCAGTACTGTATACACCTGTCTGAACAGAAATGTAGGCTGGACTACACAGTCCCTTCTGAGAAAATGACCAGAGACCACTAGTCTGGTGGTCCAATACCAAGACTGGATCAATCTTTTCATATGCTTATTCTGGGTTGAGTGTACAAGCAGGTACTTGGAAAATATCTCAGTTATCCATGCAGCAAACATTTCTCAGTCAGTGACCATTTGTCCTAATGAGGCTGTTCATCCTTTCCATCTTCAGCTGTGTATTGTGGCAGGAAATTATTGCACTACCTTCTGGGCAACACCCAGTCAGCCACTGCAATTTACTGTAAAACTGCTGCCTCTGGAGAGCTTAAAATGCTAATTTCTTTATGAAGATTGTTGTTCACTTCTTTTTACTGTGTGCACCGTGAAAGGTGTTCATTCTCGTAAAGGTCACCATCAACTTCATTGCAGTGAGTAAGAAGGGTTGTGTAGCCTTCAGAGGAATCAAAACATGAGTTTGGTACAGGCTGAGCTGCAGCTTTGTAACAAATTCTGGGACTAGGCAAGTGGCTTTGCAGGACAAAATGATAGGAGTGAGCCCTAGGCAAAGTGCAGATAATTTCCACAGTATGAGGGTCCCCAGGTGATAGTAGTACATCTCATTGTGGTATACTAAAGCTATTCTTTTTCCTTTCCATCAGCTGGGCAGGAAAGGCAGAAGCTTGCTGCTGGGAGATAATAAGCTCTACAATGCAGGCAGACCAGAAACAGGCGTTTCACATACCCCCTGTATTCCGCAAGTGAATTCCCTAGGTCATATCTGACCTTTCATCTCACTACTTTCATTTCAGACATAACACCCCATTTATTTCAGATTTAAAAAAGACTCTGTAAAAGACCCTGAAGAAATGAAATGCAGGTAGTGTACTAGTCTTTGAGGCTGTACACCATTAAGTGGCAGTACAGCCTTTTATTATAATAATTTGAGAAAGCACATTTTTTGTACATACATCAAGCTTTTATGAAATTCTACTTAAAATACCAGTTGTACAACAAACCTTTTCAAAAAACAACTGTCTAAACAAGAGCTGGGTTTTTTTTTTCCCCAGCCTTCAGGCACCATTTTGTACTGGTGTGACATTTTGTAGAGCTACAAAAAACAAAGTATGTTAGGTCATAGAGTCAAGACTTCAAAAACCAGGAAATAACTAAACTCAGGCTGGTGTCAGCTGGCAGCTGTTTCTGGAAAACAGTGACGGAAAGTTTGAGACCAGGTGCTTTGCTGATGTCAGGCTGCTCAAATGTAGCCTCCCACAGTGATGAGTAAATCCATTGAGCCAAACAGACTTGTCACCCACTCTAACTCCTTCCTGTCATACACCGATCATATGCAGAGTTAAATCTTAGTGATTTTTTGTTTTTTAATACATGAGAAAATATGGAAGTACTGTAATTTGGAGGGTTGTATTTTTCAAGTTGAAGTATGAATATTACGAATAAAAAGTTCTGGGGTACAGAATACATTACTAAGTGTTTTGCTATTGCCCTGCTTTTGAGCTAATCAATACAAAGATAAATAATTTAGTAAGCTCTCATGTTCCAGACAGTTTTGTACTACAATCAGTGATAAACATATCTTCAAAGATACTGATACAAATATTTGAAAGCAGTGTTAGTGACACAGTGCAGCATGTTGCTCTTCTGTTTTCTCACTGAAGGTGGATCCCACATGTCCTTTTGGAGTGACATGCAGGACCAGTTCAGCAACACAATGTTGTAATACAGAAAACACAACAGAACCCTCCATCAAAAGGGTTTTGACAGTAAATCTTAAGCAATCGGAAGTCAAAAAATGCCCTGGATGTAGTTATCTGTATGTCCTGCTTCACTTTGCTGTGGATGTCCACACCACAAAGCACCCCATCTACACTGTGACTGAAGGCACAAAATTACCTAGGCTTTTTTCCCTTGGCTGCAGCCTCCTTTCAAATCCCACGCACTCCTCCAAGAATGTGGGTGTGGAAGTGTCCCAACGTGCCAAATATGTTTTCAGGGCACTGTGTGCAGTGATCCACAAAGAGCCCCTACAACAAATAAGCAAACCTTGACAGTTACCTTTCTCTTCTTTTTCTATTATAGCTATTTGCATTTGTAGATATTCTGAGAGTTGTCGCTATAATGTACTAACAGGTACTCACTGTTTAAGATCACAGTATATACCATTGGCTTTGTGTCTCCCCATAGAGATAAATCATAGTTTTAGCTGAACTTTGTGTAGTATTAACTGCATTTTTTCACAGTGAACAGCACACAAAACATCCTAGTGTTAAAAAGCTGCTAAGTCTCCAGATCTATGCATAGCTTTAGTACAAAAGTTTGAAAGAATAATCAGTGCCCCATGCCGTTTTCTGTTCCCAGAACTGACAGTCATGCCTGGGAAAGTTCCTCAGATCTATTCAGCAATTATGTCTCCTCCCATTTTTGTATTTGGTTTGGAAACCAGTGCAGGGGAGGCAGATTAGCCAAAACTAACACTATATTGCAAATGTTGGCTTCATACAAACCCTCTTCATTCGCAGATATCTCAAGAGGACTGTAATACCATCTAATTTGCTTTTTGCACAGCCAAACTGTAATGGAAGGCTACTTGGCAATGAATTGTGACAGCAGGAAGTGTATACAAAATTGGAGTTTGCTTTCAAACTGTGATACTGCTTGATTGTTGTCTGCTGCAGAAGAAACAAGGAAGAATTAGGCAGGATTCCTAACATGTTTCTTGTCTACGTCACTGGAAGAGGCAAATGCATCCAAACATTTCAGACTAGGCTCCGCACAAGGTTTTTGCTAGCTCGACTTTAAAATCTGAGTTTTTTCTCTCTGCAGCTCCATTTCATTGGAGGTGACGGGCAAGAGGACACTTTTGGGCTAGTTGTAGGGCTGTACAATTTTTCTGCTTTGATTACCAAGTAAAATTGGTTCCCTTGTAGCTATCTAGAAGTAGGGGAATACTAAAAACAGGGATGAGTTATCTCTGCAGTTCATTTCTCCAACAGTTGTTTCACGTCCATATTTAGAAGGACAGACCTCTATCCTGAGAACATACCTAAAATGACAAGGACATGCTCAGAATCTCAGCATCTAGGCCTCTAAATAAAGTAGATCTGCAAATTTATAAACATTCCAAGTGTGCAGCTATACTTATCTGCTTCTTCTGTGTCTACCTCATTTTGTTGAAAAGTTGTCCTTGCCATATGAAGCCTTAAGAATTTTAAGGCCCCTGTGCTAGTAGACTGAGAAGTCTTAACTTCTGAAACTTCAAAATGCTTTTGTGCCAACAGGCCCTTCACAGAAGATGATGCAGGCTCTTTTCCCAGCAACTCTTCCTTGAGCAGTTCCCCATCTAGACTGTCAGCTGTATGCAGGATGTCCTAGAAAAGAAAGGATGGACACATTAAACCACCATAGAAAGGATCTTTGCCAGCCCTGTATTGTGAAAGCAAACTATCTCTTGTTAAAGGACAGTATGTTAGGACCACTGTTCTTTCCACAAAGGCACACGTAACTTCCTCCACTCTTGGTGCAAATCAAATACATAAGAGCCTGTTTGAATACAAGGCTGAGCATAAAATTATTTGACCAGTGATGTCAGTGCAAACTAGTCACTGTGACAGCAAGCCCTTATTAAGAAGCATAGCTGCTCTAATCAACGAAAAATATTTTCAGTTCCTACACCAAATACTCAGAAAAATCTAATCATCACTTTAAAAATTATGTCTCGTTACTCTCTTACATCTTAACACTGCTCTACTACAAATGGTCTATTATGAAAAAGGTACAAATTCATCATACACAGTCAATGTTTGCATGTTCTTAATAGCCTGGGTTTAATTCACAGAGCATAGGTAATAACTGTTAGATAAAAGAAAAAAAATAATTCAAGTAACATTTAGACTACTGACAACAAATCTGAAATCCAGTGCTTACTCAGCTTACTGAATTCTAAATCTAGCAAATGGCTGCTAACTTGGTTTTCATTAGCTGGTATTTCCTTCCTTGTGTAATCTCACTTACAGTATTCATTTCACTACATTTGTTTTATTCCCTTATACAGTCTTATCACTTTTCATGATTACTTCATCACCCACCACCCTGCAGCCCAGCACATACTCAGTGCAAACTCTCATTTAATAGCAAACCATTCCTCTGCTGTCATTGCATTGGGATGTGGTCATAATTTTTCCAGTTCAGAAAAAAATGGGTTTTCCACCCTTCTCTTCACAGTTCTTCTGATGTTGCATCAAGAGTTATACTCTGCACATCACACCCAGTTATTCAGTCTGTACTTTAAGCAAAACCCCACCTAAACAGCTTTGCATGAAACTAGCCGTATTGTTTCCTGCCTCTCTGCCCTGCATTTCACCCCTTTGCAGAAGGGTGTGGTGTAGCCATCTTCCTGAAATGGGTCTTTGAAGGTCAGTGTCATGGACCAGACTGGTGTGCCAACTCTACCAGGACAAAACACGAAAAGGTTGGTTGTTGTTCTGGGCCATGAGTGAGAGCGTGATATATCTCTGCACTCAGAGAAATCCCACCAGAAAACTCTCAAGGTGTAGCTTAGTTTCACAGCACAAAAGAAGTCACCAATTTTGTTGTACTACTCTGTATCATTAGTAGAAGCTGATTGTTATCTGTCTTTTATAGCAGTGGAAGCTGTATGAGCCAGTAATGGGTGGTAGCATCCCCTCTGAGCAGCAGACAATCCTTCCAATCACAGAGACTAAACTCAACTTCTTGGAAAAAAAAAAAAATATAGGTGAGGGCATTAAAAAAACCCAGTGACAGTCCCCCTCATGTACACACAACAGGAAAAATCCTGTCCATGAACTAATTAGAAAAAAATATTTCTAAGTGACCTTACCTACAGGTGTATTTCTTTCCATGTCTGCAATATGATTTAGAGATGTTGATGATTTAATCTTACTTAAATTATAATAATATGGATTATAATGAACACTCCACACATGAAAGAAAAATTTATGAGACAAAATTGTATTGCAAGGTAGGACAGAGGCAACATATGATGAAGCAAAACTCTGCTGACTATTACTTTTGCAAACTACCCAAAGAACTCTATTTACTTCACTGAAAAAAATTTAAAAGATGTAAGTTCCTACAAATTAGGGTTCTGTGTGTTTATACTGAAAAAGTGTTTTTGAATGTCTAAGTGGTTTGAGTTGATAATTTCATCCAAAATAATTGTTACTTAATAAAAAAGAGGGGAAGCCACAAGGACTGGCTGAATTCACTTGTTCTGTTCAGTGTGGAGAAGATGAGACTGAAGGGAGACCTCATTGCAGTTACAACTTCCTCTTGAGGGGAAGAGGAGCGGCAGGCACTGTCACTGTATCTCTTCACTTAGATAGGACCAGTTACAGGACCCAAGGGAATGGCCTGAAGATGTGTAAGGGGAGGTCTAGGTTGGATATCAGAAAAAGGTTTTTCACCCAGAGGGTGGCTGGGCGCTGGAACAGGCTCCCCAGGGAAGTGGTCACAGCACCAAGCCTGACAGAGTTCAAGAAGTTTGGACAATGTTCTCAGGCACATGGTGTGACTCTTGAGGTGTCCTGTGCAAGGCCAAGAATTGGACTCGATGATCCTTGTGGATATCTTCTAGCTCAGGACATTCTGTGATTCTGTGGAAAAAAATAAATCATCCCAAAGTCAAGGAAAATGCTTAACGTGCTTGGAGAAAAAAAATGAACCCAATTCTAGGATCATACTAATTACCCTCTCTAAAGGTAAACCACTAAAGTGATGCCACATACCAAGGAGTCTCCTCTTAATAGCGTAAACCAAAGGAAAGAAGAGGATGCAATGAACACATTCAAAACCAAAAAATTCAATTATTTGAATAACTAATGAAGTCTTTTTCTTATGGATATGTGTCGTACATTGTTTCCTCAGCAGGGTTTTTATGTTTTCTGTCTCAGGTGACTTGCAGAAATTTTGTATTTTGAGACTGTCTTTTCATGTAACTAAGGATTCTCAAGGTGCAAAAGTCATTCCAAGAAGAGAGGGAAACAAACAGATGCACAGACACACACAAACACATTCACAGGCAAGAATGCAGGATCAGATAAGCCTCATCCTCTAGGAAACAGAGTAACCAAAAATGTTCTGATTATAAGCTCCACAGAAGCCCTTTTAAATAAATTAAACACATGAACCTTTCTAACCTGATTTGATCAAAAACTAGTCCACTTGTCATCTGATAAGTGTGTAGTAGCCTCCAGCCCATTCTTAATGAATGGTGACCTATAATAGTATCCTGTAAAAAACAATGGCACAGAAACAGAAAATTAATGCAGTGAAAACTCAGTTCCCCTTTGCCCCAACAGATCAGGCAGCACAGGATTGCTTACATTGGTTAATGTATGCTTTCTTGTTGTAGGTGGAGGGCTTCAGTTTCCACATCCATCTGCCTGGTATCTATCATGAGAACTGATGCAGAATAAAGGAAAAGCTTGCATTCATTGTTGAGCAAAATGAACTGCTCACCATCTAAATGGTATCTGATCAGAAGCAGATAGAAAGAATGAACAGGAACATATGAGGAGCAAAAGGAGAAAAGATGTTCCTACCTCCATGATTGCCGCTCTTGCATCCTTTGCTTTAGTACTGCCAAGTATGTAAGAATAAAACTTTGGCCTTGCACTGCTCTGGTACCCAGAGAAAGTCACCGTGACCATAGACATTGCATATCTATGCTTTTAAAGTTGCACTTTAAAAATTGAGCTCTGCTAGACAAAACATTACGTTCTTATTTAGACTGCCTCAACATCTCTCCTTCCATCTGTCTTCTCATATTGTTATCATCAACACCAGCAGATCATTGCTGGCACAAGTGCAATTACCTTATTTATTTTCAAAGACCAACATGTATCATAGCAAAACTCCCCTAGTTTCACATATTTCTACTGAGAAGCCAGGTCATTATCAAAATGCGTTGTTATGGATGAGACCAAACTAGGATTTAAAAAACCACAAAAATAAAGCAAACCACACAATCAACCAAGCAGCCAACCAAGATCAATACCAAAAGCAAAAAAGATGACAAGTTAAAAACAAGACAATAGAAACAAGAGACTGGAAGGTAAAGCAACTGCATGCTTAAGGGCAGGAGGGAGTTCACAGGAATGGGAGGCAAATTCATTTCCATGATGCTTCTGGTACCGACCATTACTAGAGACAGGATATGAGCCTAAATGGACCTCAGCTCTGACCCAGAATGGTAAGACCTGTATTTTAACACAACCACTGATAGATGGATGCAGGATCCTTACTTCTACCTAAGGAATGAAATGACGCACAGCAAGACTAATCACTAAACCATAACCAGGGAGGTGATCACTATAATGGTGAATTTAGAACAAGAAGAAAAACAACATCAGCCCTATTGAATATGCGTGGGTGAACACATATGAACAGAGAATTTATTTTCCCACATATGAGATCCCTTACAAAATCTTGATGAGATGACAGCTGTTCAGTAGGGAAGAAACCAATGTGTGCAAGCATCAAGTTTTTATGCAGGGTAAGAGATAAAAATAATTTGTACCTTTTGAGACACAAGAGCCATAGCTAACCAGTACCTTGAAAGTTCAGCAGGGAAATCCTAACCATAGAATCATTAATTATACATATTAGATGGGTGTTCTTGCCTCAGGGAGGTCAAAAGGAATTTTGCTACATGATGAAAATTTTAAATGTTCTTGCATTTGTAGGCTGAAAGAAAAATGTGTATTTAATTTACTCATTCTCCATATGAAAAAATCAGAAGCTTAGCAGCCCGGATTCTCAGCTACATCAGAAAAAAACCCCAGCAGTACAGGTCCTAAAAGCAGAAGTAATTTCTATGTCGAGCTAATAGTAGACCACTCTGAACCAAGCCAGAGGTGTATACAAATTTGGACAGAGATATCAGGCACAAAGTTTCAGCAGAAAGCAGTAACTGGCCCTCCCATGCTCTCCAAAATGGAGCATGGAGATTGGCATGCGATCTGCTAAATCTCTCTCATGACAGATGATCTGTGTACATTAGGAGGTCCTTCCTTGGCTGAGTTCAAGATCAGAATGTGCATTGAAGGTAGAATAACTGGCCACAACAGATTTCTCTTTTTATGCAGTTACAGCTTTCAATAAATAAATGGATAGCTATGGTATTTGCATATAACGGTGTGCTTGGCATTACTGGAGACTTTTTGCCAACAGATTAGACAGACATGCCAATAGCGATGAGAACTGTAACTAGAAAAGAGAAATGGATTAAATTTCTCAAAGTCTCTTCTCTCCTTATTTTATCTTATTCTGTGGACTTCTTGAAGCCATTTAACTCTGTGGTTGTTACACTGTAGTTGTAGTTGTATTCTTCAGGCTCTGCTGCTCTGACAATAATAAATACATTAACTTGATTAGACAATTTGTTCCAAGTTGCGTTCTGTTTTCACCACACTGGAGTAAATTAAGATCTTTCTAGGCTTTGAGAGTGCAGGGAATTTGGAATGTGCCACATAAACGACTTGACCAACACAGTTTGCTACATCAGTATTTGCTATTACAGTGAGCATGAGCCAGAGTTTCTGGTTTCAGATGCATGCTCACAATCCTCAGGACAATAGGATTATAGCGAAGATAGGAATTTGACTGCAGGGAAGTATGCTTTTGAACCTTTACTATGTTTCTGTATGCAGTAAAAGGGATGATGCTGTAAAACAAACATTTGTTCTGAACATTGTGAATTGAATTTCTGCTTCTTTAAAAATATCAAAATTAGGTTCTGTCAAGAATTGAAATAAAAATCTGAAGTAGCTAGTTCTTTGCATAGTGAAATGCTGAAAGTGTGATTCAAAACCTACAGGTAACTTATGTTCTTCAGCAGATCTGTAGAGACACGTATTTGCGATCAGCCCCGCATCCCAGACACTTGTGTTTCTTAAGGCTGTCTCCACAGACAGCAATGTCTGCTTCGACTCCAGGTTCTGTCCTGCAGAGTGCAGCTGCCACTAAGCCAGGGAGGCATTGCTTCGGCCTGTGAACACGCAGCAGACCAAGCTGCACCGCAGGAGACACAGGTCACCCGGAGGTGGCCTTGGCACATACAAGTGATGATAGGCATCAGGACTCTGCACTCCAGTTCCCTTCAGACAATGTATCAAAATAATGACATTCAGGCTAATGTCATATTGACTTGAAATAAGGTAATTTATTACTTTTTAAATTTACAGTATCTTGATCAATAGTTTTGGGCACAAAATTAACACTTACAGACACTTTCTCTCCCTTTGTAGAAAATGTAATGATAATTAAAGCATTCTAAAGTCAAACACCCAGAGAGCTCTATTTCCAGATTCAAGTGTGTTTTCACTTACAGAGGCCTATTAAACATTGACTTTGGACAAAATCAACAGAACAATCTTTAAAAAAAACAAACAAACAAAAAAGGGACTTGAAAATTACTATATTGTTGTAAGTTGTTCTGGGGCTTTAAAAGCAGAAAATTAGAAAAAAAAAAAGGCATACAAACCAACACACTTTCAAGGAATGGAACTATCTGAGTGTGCTGAAACTAAATGATTCTAACTTGTCTGATACTGATCTGAAAAGCAGAGATAGAAGCTGGAATACTTCTGTTTTTCTTAAGAATGAGCAACACATTCCTATTAAAAAATCTGTGACACAGTCACGGAATCATAGACTGATTTGGGTTGTAAGCGGCATTAAAGATCGTCTAGTTCCATCCCTGCCATGGCTAGAGGCATCACTCACTAGACCAGGCTGCTCAGAGATCCATCCAAGCTGGCTTTCAACACTTTCAGGGACTGGGCATTCACAGTTTCTCTGGGCAACCTCACCACACTCACAGTTAAGAATTTCTCCTAATATCTAATCTAAACCTTCTCTCTGTCATTTTAACACCATCAGCCCTTGACCAGTCATTACATGCCCTCGTAAAAGTCTCTTTTCAGATTTATGTAGACCCTCTTCATGTACTGGAAGGATCCCTGGAGACTTCTCTGCTCCAGCCTGAACAGTCACAACACTTTAATCCTGCCTTCACAGGAGAGGTGCTCTAATCATCTTTATGGCCCTCACCTGGACTTGCTCCAACAGGTTGATGTCTTTTTATATTGGGGCCCCAGACCTGGATACAGTACTACAGGTGGGGCTCTTACAAGANTCATTACATGCCCTCGTAAAAGTCTCTTTTCAGATTTATGTAGACCCTCTTCATGTACTGGAAGGATCCCTGGAGACTTCTCTGCTCCAGCCTGAACAGTCACAACACTTTAATCCTGCCTTCACAGGAGAGGTGCTCTAATCATCTTTATGGCCCTCACCTGGACTTGCTCCAACAGGTTGATGTCTTTTTATATTGGGGCCCCAGACCTGGATACAGTACTACAGGTGGGGCTCTTACAAGAGCTTGAACAGGGAGATTGGACCAGATGACCTACTGTGGTGCCTTCCAACCTGACCAATTCTGTGATTCTGTAATGTATTGTGGCACCCAGAACTGCCCCCAGCACTCGAGGTGAGGCCGCCCCAGTGCAGAGCACAGCGGGACAATCCAATCCCCTCCCTTGCCCGGCTGGCGATGCTGTGCCTGATGCCCCTCAGGACAGGGCTGGCCCTTCTGGCTGCCAGGGCACTGCCGACTCGTGTTCAACTTGCCACAGACCAGGAGCCGCAAGTCGCTTTCTGCAGCACTGCTTTCCAGCATCTCATTCCCCAGTCCGTCCATACATCCCTTCCCAAGTTCAGAATCCAGGACTTGCTCTTGTTGCTCAACCCAACTTCATTCAGCTGGTGATTGCCCAGCCCTTTAATTTGTCAAGATCCCTGTCTTTAAGGAGGTCAACAGCTCCTCCCAGTCTTGTATCATCTGCAAACTCAGATAACATCCCTTCCAGTCCTGCCTCCATGTCATTTATGAAGTTGTTTAAGAGCACTGGCCCTAAGGAGGAGCCCTGTGGAACCCCACTGGTGGCAGGTCACCAGCCTGATGTCACCCCATTCACTGTAACCCTTTGTGCTCAGCCCATCAGCCAGTTCACCCACCGCATGATGTGTTTACCCAGCTGTGTGCTGGACATTTTATCCACAAGAATACTGTGAGAGACATTAAAATCTCTACTGAAATCCAAAAAGATTACGTTAACTGGCTTCCCTTATTCTACTAGGTGAGTGACGTTGTAAAATGAATTTTTTTTAAGCAGAACTTTCCCCTCATGAATCCATGCTGACTGTGACCAATGACTGCATTGCCTTTCAGGTTTTTTTCAATAAATCACAGAATAATCTTCTCCAAGATTTTACCAAAATAAACACCTTTCCTCCTTGTTTTGTCTTCACTATGTTCAAACAACACTAAGGGACCTTGAGCACTGAATCACTTTGTCAGTTTTGTCAACAGCAAAGATTTTCTGTCCTCAAACTGGGTATATATGCAGAGGTATAAGACTGGTCCCACTGCAAACCAGTGCATGTTTACAACACGATCTAAGCACAGGATGTATTTCCTTCTGCTCAGCATACACACCTCAGGAGTCTAAATTTATTAAGCAAACATTTTTGCACAGTCTTCTGCATTGAGGAAGGGTAAATTTATTGTTATCTAGAATTTTTTTCATTATTTTGATCTGGAATTTAAAACTTCTGAAATAATTTACATTTAACTGGGGATTTAAATATTTACAACATAGTTTCTTCCCATATAGATAACCAACTCAATATAATGAATTAGAAATTAAAGAGTTCTTACTGGTCTTGTATTCACCATTATGTGAATAAAATAATAATGATTTCCAATATTATTCCAAAATAATAATTCCAAATATAATTTCCAATAAATAAAATTTAGTGGAAATATCAAAATAATCTGCATAGGATTTCTGAACTGGTTTTCCTGGAAAGTCAGCTAAAAATACTTGATACATAATACATTAAAGAAGCAGTAAAGATGAAGATAATTATATCTGTGGAAAAGAGGAGCCATTGGTGGAAAACTCCCTTCCCAAGACTTGTGGTTTCCATACTGAAAATACTGTGTCTCAGTCTATGCATTCAATTTCTTCTCAGAACACCTGGCCCAGCAACAGGCAGGAGAATATATTTGTCACTTCTTCAGTTGACCACAGCTACCCCTTGTTTCTGTTTTCCTTCTCCTGAAGCACAGAGACATTTAAAATGCATCCAGTAATCCTCATTCATCTGATGTGGTTGCAGAAAGCCCAAGATGCAGTACAGAAGGTGGCAGACAAAGAATACATACTCAGGTCTGGTAGTCCACAGTAAAGGCAAGATGACTTGGCTGTGCAATATTTGCCCTTCCTGCTGTTTTCTCTTCAGCATCTTACTGAAGCCATCCTATGTACATTAAAATATTGAAACCCCTTCCCACTCCAAAGTTATCATTCACCTGGGTTAAGGGGGATCAGAAAATCCAGCTAGGGCACTTCCCTCTGCCCGTAAATTAAATTACAACCTTCAGACAAAGCAACATGTTGTAAAGTGATACATTCTTCTGAATGCTTCGGTGCAGAATAAGCCTGCCCACCACCCTGAGACATTGCAGATGTCAGATAACAGCCATACATCCATGAGACAGTACTATTTTTCTACAGTAAAAAAACCACAGTTCTGCCTTGACCTTATGGGATCCATTCAAAGGCAGCTGAGGGACAGAGAGGAAACTGTACACTCCATTGCTTCCACACAACACTCTTACCTGTGGCTTTGCAACAAGTAGACTGAAGTTTACCAAGTACTGACCTTTTATTCTGCTTTCCAGTCCATGGAATTTTGATTGGTGTCTATAAATATAAGAGAAGTTTATCTCAAAGAAATGCCTCTATAGTTGCAAAAGCAATAATAATTTATGTCAGCCTGAGCCAAAGTCAGCCATGCACACCAATCTCTGGTACAGTGTATTCTTACAAGATTAAAAGTACTTGGCATGGAGAACTGAGCAGAGACTACCGCAGTGCCAGGGAAAAGATGAATGTACATCCTCTAACCTTCAGAAAATACCATAGTAATGTCCAGCACATCTGGTTTGAGATTATTTTAAGCAAATTTGCTCCAGTATTATTTTCTGTCAAATCATCAGCTCCTTTAAATGGCTCTCACCAGCTACTCCTTGTACTTAAAGCATTTTACAGCTAAACTAATGAGTTCATTCTTGCTACAAGCTTGTTCCATAATATATGTATTTTTAAATGCTGTAAAGATATTAAGATAAACAACAAGGGCTAAAACGGGGACTTGTACACTTGCTAAATTAGCATGCATTTTTCCATTTTGATGGCCTGTCCAGCTTTTCTAGTTTTACTTAATTATCCAAGCTGAAACCGTATATGCCAGCTGCCTATCGAGGACCAGTAATTTCTCTTAATTCTATTGACAAAATTTTATTGGAAGTGTTCTGTTATTTATAAGAACACAGCTAGGGAATACATTCCTTTACTGAAGTTAAAAATTCTAGCAATGTATCCATGAGAAACTTTGAAGTCCCCCTTAAACTGGGTAGAAAATTAACATGTTGTGGGTAGAAGGGCATCAGAAGAGAGGACAGATCACAAAACCAACTATCAGTCTGTTTCCCAGTCCTGATGACACACAGTGGTGATGCAAGAGTTTCTCCCATCCTCACACCTACTGCTGAAGAACTTAACCAAGCTGTAGGCACAGATTAGACCAGTACTCCAGTAGGAAAAGTAACCTTCCCTGCTTCAGTGCATCTTAATAGGTTCCTCTTCCACTCCAAGAGACAGGTGATGCTCTCTTCCATAGTATGTAGAAGATGGCCAACAAAAAGAAGAGGAAATAAATACATACAATAAATTAAAGCCTTTATTAACACACACCAGTGCTTCCATGATATTCTTTCTGCTTTTTATGAATTATAACTGCAAATTCAGAAAAAGCAAAAGGAGTCTGTTGGTTTGGAAGAGGCCAGTGCTTGCAATCCCTATCTCAGTGTTTGACTGAAAGTGCAGAGGTAGCATCACATAATTCCCTGTGCCTCTTCAGATCTGCTTTTTCCTGTGAAATCAATGCTCCGTTCCTGTGTAAGAAAATACCACGTGTCATTGTAATTAAAAGGTATGTGACAATATATATGTGGAAAAGCAAGGAATCAAAGTCCAGTGAAAACTAATTCTGGAAGCTACTGGCCTTTTAAATTTGATAAAGCCACTCTAATAATAAACTCTTGTCAGGTTACATGGCATAACTATAATTGACAATTTTAGAAGTGCACTATTTACTGCATTTGAAGATACAGATACGTAAACTAACTGAATCTGTAGAAACTGTGACTTTTTTTGTTAGTGATAAGCACACACATTTCTTTCATTATCCCACTTAAACACATAAGTAGCAATAAAAAAATGATCCTTTATCCCAGAACCACCCTTCCACATGCTTTGCAACACAGTGGTCTTTCAACTGTCATTCCTTTGCCTTATATACTCAGAGCCTGAATTCATGCCTGGATAAGCTTGTTGTGCTACATATTGTTTGTGAGGTATCCACTCTATGATACCAGCTGTTTAATAGTGTCCTACGAGAGGATTTGGGTTCAGGGATTTCTGTCTGGATCCTAATTACTTGTTAAACACTGCTTACAAATACAACTTTGTTTCCATATCACAAGAATTCCTCACTAGACCACAGCATTCAGGGGAAAAAAAAGAGGTTAATTGTAATTTACCCACAGTTAATTAAGAGTTTATATATTTTGGTTCCTTCAGTTGCATGTGCCCAGAAATATGTTTATTGTGTCCTTCCTGTATCCTTGTTTTAAAATACCTTATTCTTTTGCTTTATGCAGTTACACTTTGCTGTCACTCTTCACTGAGTAAAAAACCATGTGGACGGCCAGGCCCAGTGAGTGGTGGTGAATGAAGTTAAATCCTGTTGACATTTGGTCAACAGGATTGGGATTCTCCAGGGCTCAGTACTGGGGCCAGTTCTGTTTAATTTCTTTATTGACAACCTGGACAAGGAGATGAGTGCTACATCAGGCAATTTTCAGGCAAGTTGGGTGGGAGTGTTGATCTTCTGGAGGATAAGAAGGCTCTGGAGAGGGATCTGGACAGGCTGGATCATGGACCAAGGCCAGTGGTGTGAGGTTCAACAAGGCCAAGTGCTGGGTCCTGCCCTTGGGTCACAACAACCCCAGGCAGTGCCACAGGCTGGGGCAGAGTGGCTGCAAAGCTGCCCCCAGGAAAAGGACCTGAGGGTGCTGGTGACAGCAGCTGAACATGAACCAGGGTATGCCCAGGTGGCCAAGAAAGCCAGTGGCAATCTGCCTTTTCAATAAACAGTTCCTTTTCTCTACAGCAAGCATCTGATGTAGTCAGAAATTGACATTTATTACAGTTCATTTATGATGCAGCCCGCTGTGCTGGCCAAAGGAACCGGTGCTGCATCTCCCCGAGTGTCCACAGGAATCAAACCACCTTGGGGGCGCTGATCCCTGCTGAGAATGCTCAGGAGGGGCTGCTGAGCCTCCTCGCACACACCCACAGCGGCAGGTGCGGTGGTGGGCACAAGCACACTAGCAGGCAAATAATCCAGGCGTCAACCTCGAGCAAAGAGGATGAGAGGGATCTCTTGTGTAGGTTCCAACAAAGTTTATTCAAGAGAGAACCCAGGGACAAGAGACAACAACTGAGGAGGGCTCCAGGATTTTATAAGGGAACGGGCAACCAATCAGGAGAGGGCTAGGGAGAGGAGAGGGATTAATGGCCGACAAACCAATAATGGGAGAGAAGGGAGGGACAAGGGAGAAGGGGACCAATGGGGTGTCAAGAAATGGGGAACTTTCTAGAACTTATGCGTATTAATAAGGGAAGATACATATTCAAATAGTTACACAAAAAGCTGGGAGGAGGTCCAACGGGCCAACCAAAACTGAACAATTTACATAACAGAACAGGAGCTATGGGAACTCACTGTAACCCAGGAGGGGATGTCAGACCTCTGAGTCAACCCACCAGGAATCCAAAGCTGCTCCTGGGCCCTGGGGCTCACTGGTCACTCTGGCAGCGGCCACAACTACTGCAACACATTTATATTAAGAGGATGCATGAGGAAAACTCTCAAAAGCTTCTTTATTGATTGTTCCCTCCCCTTTCCCTTCCCACCATCGCAACAAAATAATGTTGTCCTGTTGCTATAAAATCTGTCAGCGTTGTTCTGTATTCTATGTCAAACAGAAAATATAACACACTTTGGTTAAAGACAACTCTGTTAATCATAACCTATCTTTCATTATACCTCTTTCACCCTTCTTTGGAGTGTTGTTGACTTCTCTAAGTAATGAATAACAAGTCTTTGATTTTTTTTTTCAAACAAATGAAACCATTCAGTAAAAATGTACTCAGGAGCTCATAATACCTTTTCTTCTTGTCTACTTGCATCTTAACAAAGAGACACATATATAAAAATGTATATGTGGAGTCTTTTGACTAAATCATGAGAGGGAATTGGTGAGTAAGCTGAAAAAAACAACAAAATCCTTTTCAGTGCTTTTCCAAGGTTGTGTTTACTTATGCTGATTGCATACACGTAAAAATTAGCCCTTTTTTTAGGGACATCATCTAGAATTCCATGGAAGTTTGAAGTGCGATGACTGCCTGCCTGCTCACAACCTACACCTTACTCTGTGCACATGGATCATGGTCTCTAGGTACACCTTCAGGATCACTCTTCCCTAACAGAGTTTCAAGGAAAAATGTGGTTCAGGGCAGCATAGGATAACTTGCACTTACTTGGAAAACAGCCAGCTTGGACTGAACCTGATGTTTACTCACTGTGTGGAGGAATGTGGGAAGGAAAACCTGAATGAAACAAAGAGGGGGGGTTTTTCTCTTAGGTGTGGACTGTGTATTTCTACAAAGAGACCTTTTTCTGAAATCTGGGAACATTCCCACACATGGAATATGGAAGAAAGTTTCTTATGGATGGTACATAGATTGTGCAGTGAGCTCAGTTGAAATATATAGAGATTACAGATACAGTAATGACGTCACAGTTAATGTCAACCTGATTGCCAAGGTCTTGTAAAAGGTTGGCAGTTCATATATCTGACAAGAGTAGCATGAGTGACTCATTAGTCACAACGTAGTTCCCTCTCAGTTGTCCTCCTTTTTCAAGTCTGAAGCACATACAAAGGACATCAGATCTTCTACCAATATCAGATGCCAATTTCAAGTACTTTGTAACTGAACCCACAAACAATTCATGGTCAGATTCTCTCTCTTTCCAAAACAACACAGATCAAAATTAATAAAAAGGGGCAGGAAAGCACTATTCTGTGAAAATAAACTCCTACATAAATCAGTTTCTCTGTAATGTTCCTACCTTGCCAAATGCAAGGTACCCACTATCACCTTAAATAAATTTAGACATAGTTTACAATAGAGATGAATATCAGAGATCTTTCTCATGTCTCCCTGAATAAAGAGTTTTACACTGTATCGCTGAAGGTTTTCTAGACCTTTGAAAAGTTAAGTGTCTCACTCAGGCACAAAAAGAGATCAGAAGTAGAGCATAATCCAGCTTGCTGAAGTCAGAGACTTCTAAGGGTCCTTGACAAAATTAAGAGCAGGACTACCATGTCTCTAAGACATTTGGATGAAAATATCTCTTTTTAAAGGTGAGTGCCTCAGCAATTACTTCTTAGTACAGCATTAGTATTACGATTGCTTGTGTAAGCTCTGTTGCAATGCAGCGAGGTGAAACGAGTGCTTGATGATAGAAGGACACTTCCACTGGGCACAAAGAGAGAGTATGACAGACAAATACATCACACTTAGCCTGCAGATCCCAGTGCACAAAGCAAAGCATGCTGTAAAACTACCACATGTGCAAATTAAAACAACAAATGAAAGCACCATGGATAGGCACGGTGGATGAAATGAGGAAAATACAGCATTAAAGATAACCCTTACTGCTTTCAGAAATGAGTCAAGACATAATTATCAGGCTAACATTTTCGAAGTGTGAAGTGATCTGGAGCATCGATCTGGAGATACTGAAGCTGAGTTTTCAAAGTGCTGAAGATGAGCAAGTCAAAGGCAAACATAGCATGACAAAAACCAAATCAATCTACTTACTGCTGAGAGCACAAAACCCAAGCAATTGTGAACTATTTCCAGTTGAGCACCTATTTTCCAACTACTTACAATTCCAAGAAACTGAATTATTAGAGTCTCATTCAGCAATAAGGAGTCTATTAAATGATACGGAATAACGTAAACAACCAGAAGAGTTGCAGGTAACACCAAGCTGGGTGGGAGTGTTGACCTGCTGGAGGGCAGGAAGGCTCTGCAGAGGGATCTGGACAGGCTGGATCAGGCCAAGGCCAGTGGTGTGAGGTTCAACAAGGCCCAGAGCCGGGTCCTGCCCTTGGGTCACAACAGCCCCAGGCAGCACCACAGACTGGGGCAGAGTGGCTGCAAAGCTGCCCACAGGAAAAGGACCTGGGGGTGCTGGTGACAGCAGCTGAACATGAGCCAGGGTATGCCCAGGTGGCCAAGAAGGCCAATGGCATCCTGGCCTGTACCAGCAACAGTGTGGCCAGCAGGACCAGGGCAGGGATTGTTCCCCTTTACTCGACACTGGTGAGGCCACACCTCAAATCCTGTGTTCAGTTCTGGGCCCCTCAGTTCAGGAAGGACACTGAGGTGCTGGAGCAAGACTGGAGAAGGGCAGTGAAGTTGGTGAGGAGTCTGGAATGCTTGTCCTATAAGGAGTGCCTGAGGGAGCTGAGGTTGTTTAGCCTGGAGAGGAGGAGGATCAGGGGTTACCTTATTACTCTCTAAAACTCCCTGAAAGGAGTCTGTAGCTAGGTGGGGGGCAGCCTTTTCTCCCAGGCAGCTATGAATAGTACAAGAGGACAAAGTCTTAAGCTTCTCCAAGGGATGCTTAGGTTGGACATTAGGAGGCGTTTCTTCACAGAAGGGGTGACTGGGCACTGGAATGGGCTGCCCAGGAATGTGGTGGAGTCACAGTCCCTGGAGGTGTTTAAGGAAATACTGGATGTGGCAGTCAGTGCCATTGTCTAGTGGACAAGGTGGTGTTTGGTCATAGGTTGAACTCAATGATCTCAAAGGTCTTTTCCAACCTACTTGATTCTGTTTCTCTCTTTCTTAGCACTCACACTCAGAAATCCCATGTTCTGAGATTTTGTGCCTTGATCTGTCCAGGTTGAATGCTTTGCTGTTTTCTGCAACTCATGAAGACATGTAATGCCATTAGATCTGAAAACGAAGTGACCAACTCACCACTGAAAACAATTTTACCAGGGAAATATCTCCCTGTATGTATCTCCTTACCTTCCTGTAAAGGCAATATAACAAACCAGTAAAAAGGATTATCAGCCCCAAATTATCCACATACTCTTTCACTTCAAAGGAAGAAATTTTTAGATGGTTATTTTCAACATACGGACTCTGCAAAAAAAATCTTACATTATTCACTGGCTTGGGATGGTGTCACAGTAACGTTAATTACTGTTGACTTTTACATTCACAAGATTTGAGACTAGGAAAATCAGTGCTACACTAGCCCTGACATTAAATTTTCCTTTTCAATATAGAATGTACTTTTATTTTCAAGAAAATATGTGGTGGCAATCTGAAAGTAACAGCATTTAAATGTAATCAGGATTTCTTTAGACTACAGATGACACAAATGGAAAACCCCTCAGAAACATTAGATGAAAAGGAGTACCCCAACATCAGGGGACACTGAAGATTATACAACATGATTCCTGTGACGTGACTCCTGCTTTGACAAAGAACGTTTGATTCCTTCCTGGTGGTTGATTGCATGAGAACCGCCACATTCATATCTTTATATGGTCTCCAGATAGAGAGAACCTGGAGAGCTGGAGACATCTCTGGAAATTCTAAAGTGAACCTATAACTGAATCTATTAGCTTGAAATACAGTATTCTGCTACACATTTGGCCCCAGGTCCTCTCTGTTCTTTAGCAGGTGAAAAGAGAACACAAGTAAGGGGATGTATACACACACATGCACTGATCCATCTGAATTTATGTACAGATTGCTTCTTGAATACTTTCTGCTGCTGCCATGGGAAAGAGTTGCCTTCTGCAGGTGTCTGATACTGACCAGCAGTGGGGGCTCATTTTGACATAGTCCTTTTGCTAGCACGGGACAAAATAAACTGCTCTCTTGTTAAAGATACTTTTATATTTCATGAGTCAAAAACCTTACTATGCAAATTTGCTGTACTGCGGTTAAGTCCTGATGCGTGAAGGGGCTTTATGTCCTTTTGGATGACAAAGAGTTTCCACTGCTGCTTCTCAAAAGATTTTGCCTCTCCAAAGGTTATTTTCAGAAGGATTTATTTGTTTGTTCTAACAGGACATTTCTATCAGAACAGTGAAATTATGCTTAAACTGCCCTGCAGAAACTTAATTATAAAACTTGCTAAAAGCACAGGTTGAAGTCCTGCTTGCTACTGGTGACTACAAGTTTCTGTGAGGCTGAAGAAATCAGATGCTCCAAGCCCAGCAGCATTTCCACAACAACACTGTGTTAAAAAACTCACTTTAAAACCTAAAAAAAAATTATAAGGCAATTTCTTATGTTTTTAATTCTATTTCCTACTATGCAGTTTATTGATCTAGCTAAAGGATTTCTAAGAAGCTAATTACCAGGAAGACTAAAGCCCTAAAGCAAAGCCTTGAGTCTTCTCCTTTGGCTACTGCAATTAATAAACTAGAAACCCTTACCTCATCTACAACACTGTTCCCATACCAGTGTTAGGTTCATCCCTGGTGAGAAGTAAGCATGACAATCCCAAGGCCTAAGAACTGTGTCGTGGGTACAGGGACAAGGGGATGGAGCTTTCAATGCAGTTTCTTCCATACCACCCACGTCACTGCTCGAAAGGAAAAAACAGTTCAGGCAGAAACAGAAGTGGCACCGTCTTTAGCCGGGGCACACAGAAGGGCGTGTGCCGGACCAGAGTCAGGACTGCACTGCCACTGGGCACCAGGATAGAGCTGTCATCACAGCTGTTGTAGCCGTCAGAGCCACCGCCCTGGAGCTCCTGGCTGCCGCTCTGCTGCTGCCACTGCTGCTGCAGAGAGAGAGCCCCTGCACCCACACCACTGAGAGAGAGAGAGAGCCTGAACCAGTACCACCACCAGACTGAGCATCTTGGCACCACAACTCCTTATTTGGAAAAACTAGCTTTCCAGGTTTTGTTTTGTCCCTGTTTTCCGTTGTTTCTGGGCTGGGGAGGAGGAGGTTGAGCCATGGGAACCACCCTGGCATGCTGCCTCTGTTTTGCTGGGTGCCATTTAGTGATGGTAACCATTTCGCCTGTGTTTAGAGATCATGCTCATTGCTGCCCAGGGGGATGTTCGGTGGTGAATACCCTTTTGTGGATAAAACTCTCTCCTCCTCTCTCTCCCTCTTGTATACTCTTTGTTATCAATATTGTTGTGATTATTGCAATTTTTTCAGTAAGTTGTGATTCCAACTTACAATCTCTCCTAGATTCCCCCACTATCAGAAAGGGCAGGGGGAAAGGGAGGCAGCTGCAAAAGGTTTAATTTTTCAGCTGGGTCTTAAACCAGCACAAACTGAAGCACTGAAAGACATAAATAGGACTAAATTAGTTAAAGGGTAGAAAAGAAGACACTAAGAATCATGGGAAGCACCATGTGTCCTATGAACTACTATTAGCAACATCCCTCACATGATATACTGAAACCAATGACCATATAACTGTACAAACTGCTTGCATAATTTGCACTAAAATATAGTCTCTTGTATACTAACAGCTGTGTATAAGATTTACTTACCACACTGATGGAGCATTCACCTGGCTCCTCTGCACTGCACTGCTTTCATTTCCCCTCCTAGTTCCTAGTAGGCTTTTTCTGCAGTTAATGCACTGAGACAGATGCTTGGCTGTCTGAGGCTTTCCCGCAACCATGAAAATTTGGTCTGCGGTTTCCAGTGCAGCTTGAACCAAAGCCCAGACTTCAAAATAATATTGCCATGGGCATTTTTCAAACACCGGCTTTTTTCTTGCAGCTAAAAATTTTAGCATACATTTCATTGCAGTTCAGGGAGGGCTGTAATTTGTCAGCCAGCCCTTCATCTATATTTGTGGAGATATGGTTACCCATGGTGTTCACCCTGTTCTTCCTGGGTCAATATATCCTTTGACAGCTTTCCTTCCACAGCTCTTGCAGAAGTTCTGTCTGTCTCAGAAGAAGTTTCAAAGGAGAAAGAATACACAGAATGAAAGTTCCAAGAGTCAGGTTTATCTTGAAATAAACCTCATGACATACAGCTGCGGATCCTGAGGGAATTGATGGAAAAAGTGGCTAAACTATCCATCATATTTGAGAAGTTGTGGTGATCCACTGACTGGTAAATCAGAAATATAATCTCTATTTTTAAAAAGGGAAATGAGGAAGACCCAGAAAACTACAGGCCAATCAGTCTCACCTCAGTGCCTGGCAAGGTCATGTAACAGATCTTCCTGGAATGGAGGTACAGGGAGGTGATTGGTGACAGCCAGCATGGCTTCACTAAGGACAAATTTTGCCTGACAAATTTGGAAGCCTTCTATGCCTGGGTTATAGCATTGGTGGATGAGGGAGGAACAACTGACATCATCTACCTGGACTTGTGCAAAGCATTTGACACTGTCCCACATGACATCCTTATCTCTAAACTGGAGAGACACAAATTTGATGGGTGGAGCACTATGTGGATAAGGAATTGGCTGGATCGTAGCCTCAGAGAGTTGTGGGAACAGCTTGATGTCCAAGTGGAGAGCAGTGTTGAGTGGTGTTCCTCAGGGGACCAGCGCTATTTAATATCCATGTCAGTGACACGTACAGGGGGAGCACCTGCAGCAAGTTTACTGACGACACCAGTCTGTGTGCAGCCAATGCACTGGAGGGCAGGGATGCCATCCAGAGGGATCTGGACAGGCTGGAGAGGTGGGCCTGTGCAAACCTCTGGAAGTTCAACAAGGTCGGATGCAAAGGCCCATGTCTGTTTTGAGTCAGTCCCAAACATGGATATGTGCTGAGTAATGAGTGAATGGAGAGCTGCCCTGAGGACAAGGGCTGTTGTTTGTTAAGAAGCTTGACGTGACCTAGCAAAGTGAGCTTGCAGCCCAGAAGGCCAACCATGTCCTGGGCTGCATCACAAGAAGTGTGACCAGCAGGTTGAGGGAGGTGATTCTGCCCCTCTAGTCCACTCTTGCGAGACCCAGCTCTGGGGTCCCCAGCACAAGAAGGACATGGACCTGTTGGAATGAGTCGCCACAAGGTGACCAGAGGGCTTTAGCACCTCTTTTACGAAGACAGGGTGAGACGGTTGGAGTTGTCCAGCCTAGAAAAGAGAAGGCTCAAGGAAGACCTCCTAGCAGCCTTACAGTACCTAAAAGTGATCTACAAAAAAGAAGAACTTTTTACAAGGGCATGTGGTGAAAGGACAAGGGTGAATGGTTGAAAAGACTAGATTTAGAATCATAGAATGATTTGGCTTGGCAGGGAGCTTAAAGATCATCTAATTCCCCTGTCGTGGACAGGGAAACCTTCCAGTGGACCAGGTTGCTCAGATCTCCATCCAGCCTGGCCTTGAATACCTCAAGGGATGGGGCATCAACAGTTTCTCTAGACAACCTGTGCCAGTGTCTCCCCAGCCTCACAGTAAAGAACCCTAATGTCTAATATAAACCTACTCTCTTGAAGTTTGAAGCCATTCCTCCTTGTCCTGTCAGTACATGCTCTTGTAAAACATCTGTCTCCATCTTTCTTGTAGACTCCCTTCAAGTACTGGAAAGAAGACTAAATATTAGGTATCATGAGATTTTAAAATATTTTAAAAGATGAGCTCTTTCCTGGAAGCATTTACAGTGCATTACCATTGTATTTTTCAACTTTTTCTTCACATTCTTTTGCAGTAGAATCCTAGTTCACAATTGGATGTTTTTCTAATGTGTGCAGGCAACTAAAAAAGCTGAGGCTTACACATAGACCATGCTAAAGCTCCAAATCTTGTGATAAAACTTCTGGGAACAAATTGGGAATACAATGATTGTTTACTTCTTCTTAGAAAGGATGCCAAGGGGACTGAGCATTTTCAAGCTCTTGAAATAGCACAGAAGGTCAGATCATATGCCTATAACTCATTTTTGAGTTGCGTAGCCAATAATCCTGAATGCTTTTCTCAACTTCGCTCTTCAGATCTTTGGCTATCTAAGTTAACATATTTCCTCGAACTTGCTGAACATCTTCTAAATTAGTATTCACCCACTCATCCATTTCAATGTGCTACCAAGACATTTGAGTTCCAAAATAATTTTGTCATTTGCTGTCATTATCTTCTATCCAGAAAGCGTTCTGCTTCATTATGTCTTCATTAAAATAAATCTCCAAATGGAGTGTGGGTGAACAGTGCCCTTCAATTTCATTTATGTCATTTGTGAAGAGTGGTAAAGAGCCACTGTCTGCAAGAATCAATAATTTTATAATTACATAGTTATTAGTGTGGCTACTTGTATGATATATCACATAATGAGGCATCCTGCCGAGTTGCTGGAGCAGCAGTAGAATATTATCCTGTAATTTTCGCTTTGTTCACCACCACCTTGTATTAATACATACACACTTTGTGCAGTATGGAGGTTAAACAATGTTACTCCAACATGGCAAGAAAATACCATCATCTTCATTTGGGGAACAAATCATTATTATGCTAATAAAATGGTACTTGTTTAACATAGTTTTACCTCTTAATTTTTCAAGATGATAAGACATGATTGCCACTACAGTGAGGATCCAGCTTTTTCACATAGTCCTACAGGTCAGATGCTGGTGCTACCGTGAAGTAACTCTTGCTCTGAGGTGGAATTGCCATGTAGATATTGGTGCGCCAAAGAGCAATATTACATACTTTCCTTCCTATGCAACACCCAATATCAAGTCACATCTGAAAACAATAATGCCTGATCCACAGCTCAAAAATCTTGGAAATATATATCAGGTCTAGTTCAAATACCTCTTAGTCATTTGCCTTAGGCAGTGTCCACTTCTGAGTCAGCAAGTGGAAAGCTACTACAGAAATCAGAAGTGGAAAAGTAAGCCTCCACTCCAGATTGTAGATGTATTTATCTTCTCTATGAACATTTTAAAATTACTTACTGAAAACAATTTTTCCCATGAAGACATCATCCTTCAACACAAACCTCATCCCTGCCATGCTGATATTCTCTGACAGACATTTTTAAATGCTTTGCAGAAACTCAGACATTTTTAGTCTTTGTGCAAATTTAATTCATTTTTTATTAGTACCAGTTCTCACATGAGGCTAAAGAAGGGTGCTGTGAGAAATATGTGTTGTTCATACTTATCATTGACATTTTGTGTAATTAGGAAGGAAAACTGTTTGCAGTCATACTGGTCTAGCTTTTTTCATGGACTCCTAATTGTCTAACTATTCAAAAAAAGTAAGAACCATTTTTAAAATTATTATCACACTATGCACCTGGATTTACAAAGCTGCTGGCTCATGATCATTTCACAGACATGCCATCATACTTTCTAGGCAAATGAGAAATTTTGGACTCTGTAAAATGTATCTGCCTGTGATAATTTTCAGAGCTTGGCTTTCCTTCAGCCTTCTGTGAGTAGCACATAACTACCAGTTAAATCTCAATTTGTGAAACACATTTTATGCCACCTTCCCACTCTGCTTGCCTACCTTCTTACAACATAATATATCTGCAGCCAGAAAAATGTACAAGCCTAGTATGAAGTATCTACACTACTTAAAACAAGAAAAAAATAATCAAATACTTTCTCACTGATAGAAATTCCTCCAAGTAAGACGTGGACACAACATCTTCCATATTTCATTAAAATAAGTGACAATATACATCATATTTTCACTGGGGCCAGGAACACAATTTAGAAAAAAAAACCCAGAAGTGATCTAGAACATAGGGTTCCACATCCAAGGTTTTAAATGCATAACAGGTAAACAGTTATCAAGGAATTCTAATACGTTTTCATCATTATTCTTTTATGTTAGTTTGACACAGATGAGTTCTGATATCAACAGTGAAAAATGGCTGATAAAACAACATTTAGTTGAGAAGCAACAAAACTGGGTTTTGGTAGAAAAAAAAGATATTCAGTATTAGAGGGCTAGAAGCTAGCAAACAAAATCCCATCTGCATCTGTTGTCTTCCTCCCAGCTGTGGTCCCATTGTGACTCCAACAAAGATAAAAATCCCATTGATCTGGCACAGGATTTCATTTCATTAGGGAAAAACACAAACAAAAACAAAACCCCAACACCCACCGACACCCTCCCAAAACAAACAAAAAAAACAAAACCCAAACAAACAAAAACCCCCCAGTGTCCTCTCTTTGTTAATTTTAGACCAAATCCAGTCCATTTTATGTACTATTAATGTATTTTAACCCATAATTCAACAATTCTAAAAAAGCTCAGTTGAAGAAAACATGGAGAGGAATGACTAATTTGATAAGGTTTAGGGTGTCTTTGATAAGACTGTAGAAAAACCTGTGCAAACATAAGATAAAGCATCTACTGGCAGTGTTCTGGGAGTTCTGAGTAGTTAAGATGGATATCCCTCTGTGCATTCAGAACCAGCTACTGGAACAGAAATAGATACGACTTTAAGGTTATAAGAGTGGGTTGCATTAATTAAATATACCAATAAGGATTCTGGTATTTTAAATCTACACTGGATTAAACAGCATCTCTGAAAGAAAAGACATTACTGCTATTAAACCAGTATCATGGCCCCAGATATAAAATCAGCACCCATCAGCTCTGCCCTTCATGACAATCAGTCCTTCTGTCAAGTATGGCTCAGTGGAGGAGGTTTTTTTCTCATCATATATTTTTTCTTATCATATATGCTATATTGTATAGCATATATGGAAGTTAAACTTTGAGGTCAGATGTCAGGAGGCACATGGTCCAGGCTATAAGGAAAAATTCTGTGATTTTGGGTGCTTGGTAACAGTAAAGTATTTACAGACATAAAACACAGCTTTATGCATTTTCTTCCACATGCTTCGTCACTTTACCGAACTTAGAAGTGCTACAATTTGTATTAGATTATTTTCTCATTAAGACAAGAGATACTAGACTGGAACTGATTAGTTTGTGTTTTCAGGTTTTGTATGTACTCACGGCTTTATGTTATTATAAAACTATTGCAAAGTTTCTATCTGGTGGACTGGCCTCAAATAAAAAAATTTTAAAAACTGCAATTATTCTACCTGTATTTTGTTTAGATTATTAGCACACATTTTTTGAAATCTTTTTAAAATACTGTTATTCTATCAAAACACATAAAGGTACAATACTCAAAATTTCATTAATTCCCTGTGATACAGTTTCTTTTCTATGCTCACCATAAACTAAGAGAAAAAAACACTTCATTAGTTTTCTATGGACCAAATCAACTGTCACCAAAGCTTATACAAATTATATTAATAAGCTGAGCTAGGCAGAAAAAGTTGAAGGTCTAAATAAGTAAAACTGAAGTTATTTTTTCCTCTCTTAACTAGAATCATTGAAGATCTTTTTAAAAAGTAGGAAAGGGCAAGCTTCCACTTGTTACACTGTGCACTGCTCTGTACTGTATATATATTCTAGTAGGACTTTTCTGCCTCTCCCAGCACTGAAACTCTCAAATGCCTCAAAATGTTGAAAATATTCCTATCCTGGTCTTAAGTAATTCACTTAAAATGTTAAGAAAATTCTACGAATGGAAAACTATTGTTGAGACATGGCTATGTAAGATTCAGGTCACCATGTGGTAAAAATTTGTCAATAGAATAGTTATTTATGTATTTATGTATGATCCTAATTCTACAACAAAGTAATCTGAATTATTTAAGCCTTCAGGAAAAAAAAACAAACATGGTCAATGTATGTCATTGTTTCCCAGGACAGTGTTCACATTTTCAAGACTGATTCCTCTGTATGTTTGATGAACATTAAAAAAAGCTAAACACAAAAAATCAAAGCATTTTTTCATGCACACAGTCCTAACCATGATCTACTCTGAGAACTCT
Organism: Gymnorhina tibicen; assembly: GCA_013399875.1. Classification (NCBI taxonomy): domain Eukaryota; kingdom Metazoa; phylum Chordata; class Aves; order Passeriformes; family Artamidae; genus Gymnorhina; species Gymnorhina tibicen. Next base: position 55,725 of record VXAZ01002623.1, on the reverse strand, counting down.
GTAACAGTGATCAATACAGCTAAAGAATGTATTCGTATCATCTTTACAGATAAAGTGTATTGACATTTTTTTCACAAATGCATTCTATTTATTTATTTCATAATGATTTCAGGATGTCTCAAAATCAGACAAAGATAAAAATGTTTTAAATATAACTTAGATTTATGTTTGCTCAGTAGCTGTGTTTAGTAGGTGTACAAACAGATAGTCTCGCAAAGTATTATGTCTTTTAGTCCTTTTCTATAGCTGAATTAATTTTTAGAATAATTTCAACATTTCAGGAGTGATCCATGGGCTTGGGCTACATTTCTTTTCCATTTTATTAAGATACTCTTTTTATGATACTGGGGTTTTTTATGTATAGCTCCCTGTACAGAAACTGCCAGCTTGACTTTACATCCAGGATCAATGCCAGTGTCCATCATTCTATAATAGGAAAATGTAATTAAAAACAGCTTGCTCATCAGGATGTTTAAAACATCCCTATTTCACCTACCTAAATTTTTTTAAAACACTTCATTAATTTTCTCTGGGTGTTGTGTTATCAAATTCTTGTTTATTTGTTTGGGTTTTGGGTTTTTGGGTTTTTTTTTGAGGTCATGGCCATGGAATTACATCTGATGAAGTTAAAAAAATAAAGACATTATTAAGGAAAAAAGCCTAGAACTTCGGCATGCTTTTTTTCTTAAATATTTTTAGGGACTTAACACTAGCAGAAAAGAATAGTAACATTTTTCTGTAACAGGAAACAAAAGGTATATGGAGGTCTTCAATATTATTATATATTGTCTTGCTGTTGCAGAATACAAAAATAAGATCTGTATCTAGCTTTCACAAGTTGTAAAGCATAATTGTATTATGCTTTTTCTAAGGTTGTGCAACTCCTTTAAGGTATTGCAAGCTCCAGGAAGAAATATATCAGCTACAATCACATTGTTTTATACCTGCAGAAGGGCATTTTTCTGTCCTAAGAGTGCTGCAGGTAATACTAGATCTACCAAGAAAATACTATGAAATCTTCAAAGTGGAAAAAAAAAAAAGATACTTAATACTTTAGTATTAAGAGAAATACTTCATAGAGAAAGAAGTAAACTCTAACCTAATTTTAGCTAGTCTTCAGGAGCCACTGAATTGGAATTATTTCCCCTAGTTCACCAAAACAGCTCAAAAAAGAAGCAGAGTAAGTTGTAAGAAGGAATACACAAGAAGGTGAATAGAGAGATAATTAAAGGAAGGCCTAAATTCTGAAGATGTCTTGCAAATTTTTCTAGAGACACCCCACTTCACAACCTCCTAGGGCAGATCAGACATCTGACTTACTGAAAGCAACATCTGAGACTCCAAGTATATGTGAGAGGAAATGTAAAAAAAAAAAAAATAAAAACCAAAAACATTTGGTGGCAGTGGGATCCAAAGTCAGAGGTCTTCTGCACAAGGTATGCCTGACCTTGCCCACCCTGAAACCCAGTGTGCCTTTCTCTTCACATATCTCTTTAGTGCCAGTCACACTTCGTGACATTTCCATGCCAAAGTCTAGGCATAGTCATGGTGTTTCTTACCATTTCTTTGCATTAATCATTTTTGTTTTGCTTTGCTGTGGCTTGTAAGATGATAGTATGCCAGCCTTCCTCTTAAGTGGTCTGAAACCTTTTATGACTTAATTAAATTAATATTATACTCATCTGCTTCCTTTCCACCAGTAGGCTTCCTCTTATTTTTTAAATTAAATTCTCCTGATGGTGACTGCAGACAAATTACTGCAGTTGCTCTACACATCTGAAATATCTGGACACTTTTTAGGTGTCTCTGTATGAATTTATGCAGCTTAGGTCCAGGTTTTAACACTTGATATTGATGACAGCTCTTGCTTCTCATCCAGGTGGATTTCAGTGTTCGTCCCTGCCTCAGCAAGGTACATACTTGTCTCTTTCTCTGAGCTGTCACACAGAACAGCCAGATTCATTTGAAGAGCAAAAGTGACAAGGTTTCAATTGCAGTTTTTGCTGATCTCCTCCAGGCCTTAGTTACCCAGTTGTTACAGACAGAAATCAGGCAAACCTCACTAGTGTACGTTTTGAAATGGATGATATCAAGTGAAATTAAATAAGATAAATTAAACTTTCATTCTGCTCTCTCCTTCACATCATTCAGCAAGACAATGGCAGATTTTGGTTGGGCTTAGTTGTTTTTTGCATTTACCATTGAGCTATGGGTTTCAAAATCAAAATCAACACGTTTATAGACATATTAAAAACCATAGCCCCACAAGTAATTGGGTCCGAATGTTATATATAATATATATATCATATAAGCTTAATCAAGGTTGTGGTGGGAAGGGAGAAGGAGACCATTTCCAGGGAGCTTTACAGAGAAATAAACGCTTCTTCGCTGTTTTGGCATTTAAGCCTACCAGGATCAAAACCCGGGGGGAAATCTTACAAGACATTTGTGTACCTGCTGCCCCTGATATTCTCAGCAGGATCTGGGGTGTGCTGGCCGGCAGGTGGGCCGGCCGAGCGAGGGGCGGGCGGGGGGCCGGGCTCTCCGGTTGCCAGGTGAAGCGCAACGTCTCCGCCTCCCCGCGGTAAGCGCGCAGCCCCGCGGAGCGCACGCAGGCGGCCCGGATCGGCTCGGCCCGGCTCGGCCC
>VXAZ01002623.1:0-47345 GCA_013399875.1 Gymnorhina tibicen | reverse complement strand
TCTCATATACCCCAACAAAAAAGATAATGTTCATGTTGAGACTACTCACAAATAACAGTTGCACTGTTGTTTGGAAATCTTTTTTTTTTCCCACAAAAGCCTCATAGGATTTGTGCAAGGCATTTGTACTTATAGTCCCACAACATTATCTTGTGCTGTGAGAGCACATCTGTATCACAGCTGTATCACATCTGAAGAGCAGGGCTGTATTGGAGTTAGCTTTCCAAATTTCGTGGTCTTTTCATGCTTTTGGAATGGCAAACAACCTGGTCTTGCTTAATCTGAGCTAATTTTTTAGGTCATGTATCTGATTTCTCAATGCTTTGATGTGTTCATTAGTTTCAGAATAACAATGTTTCTGCATGTTACTATCTGTCTATCTTTAGTGTCCACTAAATTGCCTTTCCAGCTGCTTATCTCAGTCACAATCATTCCATTGCTCTTCCAGCAAGGGGAGAGCTAGAACAGAATGTCCTGTTTACTGTCTTTTTCTCTCATCAAAGAAGCAGTAACAAGGGTCAAAATCTGGCAGATATTTCCAGTTACTAGCCTTTCACCTTTCTTATACCATTGCCAACCATTTCATTTCTTGTGTGTTTTAGGGGTCTTAAATGAAGATGCATTTTTCCTGATGTGCTCTACTGAGCTAATATTTCTTAGGCTATCCATGTACAAAGGTGCTTAACAAAGCTTTGGGATAGCAAGCAAACATTGTGGAAAGAGAACAAAAGATCAGTGGGCTTTTACAAAGAAGAGTGAGAAATTATTAAATTTTAGTGTGTGACATTGTAATGGTTCCAATGGTGCTGTAGTGTGTTAGGCCATATAGGCAAAACATTAGATGCTAAAACTGGGGAACATGAATTTCTGAAATGACTGAGAAAAGGGGTCCAAATAAAAGCACTGCTTTATAAAATGTAGCGGATGCGGAGACATGAAGGACTCAGTAACACCTATACATGTCTGGATGACTGCATAATTAAGGAAGGCTCACACATCATAGATGGATGAGATGATATCTGAAAGGGGTCATAAGAAAGGTCTGCAAAAGAAGAAAGACAAGTTAGTGTAGTCAGGTTACCTTTCAATTTTACTGTAAAACACAGGAATATGAGATAGAAGGATACCCTCTGGGTTATCATATCTGGCCTCCGCTGCTTTGGGTTACACCATTGTAGATAAAACTCTGTTACATATCGTGCTCCATCTTAAAGTGTGGACTATTTGGTGCTGGATATCCTTCTAGGAAGCTATATTCTTCAATGTGATGGTTGAAAGCCTTACAGTTTCCACTATAAATGTATTCAGTTTCACTATGCATCCAATAATTAAAATACTGCTCCATCACTAGTATTCAACCGTTTCCTGTATTTTTACCTCACTCATCCCTGCTGGACAAACCAAGCTCTTTTGTCTCCTTTCAAAAGGTAGGCTCTTCATTGTTTTAATTACCGTATTGTCCTCCTTTTTGTGTGTTTGACACTGAATTCGCTTTTCCTGAAACCTTAATGAGTTTCACACACTATTTCCCAACAGAATAGGTGCTTTCACCAGGACATATCCAAATTCATGAAGAAATGTAGGTTGCATAGCTACTGGGAAGGAATCGTCATTTTCCCCAGATGGTTTAATTTATGACATAATCTTGTTTATAAAATAAATAAATTTGTTATGTTAAGGTTGTAAGCACAGTACTTCACAAACATAATGAGTCAACAAGTTTGTTGAAAGACTGTGAAAGAAACAAATTGTGTCTCTGGAACACCTTAGTTTATTTTTACAGTGGTAGATTCTGTACACGAGTTCTAGCTAGATGAAGCACAATTGTAAGGTTTTTCTTCTTCTTTCAGCTGTATATTTTTTTCCCGGCTTTCTCTGAAAGAAGTTGCATCTGCACATGGGAAATATTTGGAAGATATGTACAGGTGAAATTAATCTACAGTCTGTTTGGATAAATGAGAGGAAAGCCAGAGTCGAGTAGGAGACATTGTTAAATAATAAAACTGGTTAGCTCTCTGCATATTTGGAGGGAGCACTGGTTCAGCATTCAGCAAAACTGTGGACACATAGTCACAGGAAAATAGCCACTATTTCCCTTTTCCTGACTGAGTGAACTAACTGCTCTTGGTTTGACTAGGGGTGAAGTGTGCCTTGTGCAGGGCTGCATAGCAGAGAGGCTGCTCTGCGTTACCGGTGACTGCTGCAGGCTGCCTGATGTTATTAGCCCTGTTCCAGGCTCCTGCAGCACGGAAAGTAGCAGGAGTTATGTGGGTTTGCTGTTTGCAGTAGCCTTCAAGCCTACTGTGAGTAAAGGGAGTACACCCACACTGGAGAAGCTGGTTTTTCCCCCTCTGGCCAGCACTCCACCTTGCCTTCATTCCTGAAGGTCCATCACAGGGAGTCACTGTCTACCTGAACGTTCCTCACACTGCAGTCAGATGACAGTGTGCTACTTGTGTGAAGGAATTTACAACCACTGCACCCTCAACAGGGTAATCAGAGAGCATCAGGGGGTCTCACCATGGCAGAGCACAAGCACATCTTCTCTTAAAAATTGCTACTAAATATTCTTCAGTAAACCAAGAGCTGATATGGGAACTTTCTTCTGGAAGATTTCTGAGACAACTTTTCTTCATATGTCTTTGTAAGCAAGCTGGTAGTCTGGCTAACATAAGCAACCAGAGAGTTAAGATCAGTTGCCATGTAATTATACCCCTGAGACTCTATATCTTAGTGGTTGCCTGCAGTTTTCTAAGAATTCTCTTTTTTCAGTCAACATCAGTATGTTTATTGGAAGGTACATAGTCAAGTAGAGTGTAAAGCAGTAAAATGTGTAACATTAGAAAGTATTAAAAGTAAGTCAAAGAGAGCTGAAATAATATGTTTATAAGCATTAGTAATATATTCTTTTATGCCCTCTCTTTTAGTGTTCTGTAGTTGGCACTGTATTTCTTCGCAGCTAAGAGACAGCCAGTGATAACAGAAACTCTATGGAGAGAGCAGAGACAAAATTGATTTATAAAATATTACTAAAGGACTGAGAATGTATCAGACTGTAAAAATCTTGCCTGCCTGTGCTGCAATTTGACACGTTTATATTGAATATTTTGTATTGTGCTTGAAATGAAGTCAGTGAACTTTGTTTGCTAGCGTTTTCAGTTCCGTGAATGATCTGCTGTAAAGGTAATCCAGTTAAGACCCACCAATATGATAGAAATAATTGTGGTTTTGTCTGTCACATGCACACAGCATATTATGTGAAATTATGAAGAGCTTAATCACTTAGTTAATAGCACAATAGATATTGCTACAGTACAGTTAAATAATACCAGGTTTGAACCATGTGACTTTTTTTTCTGCTTTCAGTGCTGTGTCAAAGCAAAATTCCTATCATTCACACCATGTCTATCAGCATCAGCCAGGGTCACTAACTGTGCTTCAGTGCAAAGGAGTTTCCATATTATGAAATTTTAAGAAAACACTAAAAAATACTACAGCTTTTTTTTTCAGAGCGCTACATGTACTTCAGAACAGATCATTTTACAGAACAGATTATTAGTTCTGCAAAAATATGTGCTGGATTCCTTTTCTCATTGGTTTTCTTTTTTTTTTTTTCTCATTCTTTATGGTTCATTCCTAAGGATCATTCTCATAATGAAGTCAGTGGGAGTTGAGGGTGATTTGCTGTTTCTTTAGAGTCATGCACACTTATGGAGAATTCCCTGTCAATTAATACTGTGCATCCCAAACCAGTGTTCTCACCCATGAGTGCAAATAACATTATGGAGTCCTACCTGTTAGGTGCCAATTTTATCTGCTTTATATTCTCTTTCAGTGAGAAATAGAGGCAGGCATGTCTATGTGTGGACTTTGGTTATCTGCTTTTAAATTGTGAGTTGCTCTACCTGAGAAGGTAAAGAAAGTAAAGGGACATGCTGTCATGCCATCTTCTTACCAGGGATGTAATCAGGCTCTGAAGAGCAGCTAACCACTATGTTAATGATGTAAAGCAAATAAGTACAGTAATGTCATACTGCATGTCCTGAACAGATTCAGGTACTTGGGGCTTCTGAGTTTTCAAATTCAAAATCTGTATTTTGTTGACCCCACATAATTGTATAAAAAGGGCTTCAGGATTTAGCTATCACTTCCTGAAAAATTGTAAGTGGTCTCCATGTTGGGTTGCTTAGGGGCTGTGGAATGGCCAGCACATTTTTATAAGTTTACAATAGCTGTAGGACAATCTGTGACATGCCCCATGTGTGCCAGTATAACTGAGCCCAGAGATTGCAAAAATTTTTTTAACAGAGTGTGTGGAAGTTTTTTACTCATTTCCAAATTTGTGTCATGAACTGCAGCAAGGTACTTGAATAAAAATGTAGTAGCCCCATAACTGTTCCCATACAAATAATTTACATTTTTCCTTAGGCAACAGTTCAGAAAGAACAGCAATATGCAAAGAGACACTCCAGATGAAGGTCAGATTGCAATAAATTACTGTTCACCAGACACCTAGATGTCACAGAAGTCGTTTTGCAGATAGACAGAAACCTCAACATAATCGTCTCCCAAGACACATCTTACCTAATTTCTATGGTGGACTCACTGCACATATATACACAGGCCAGACTGCTTCTGCCACCTTATTACACACAGCCATCATCCATTAGGTCCTGTAAAGCCTCAGGCTTAGCAGACGTGATGGATCTAGTGCTATATACAGTGGAGCCAGTTGCAGGTGCTAGCTAACCCCTTGCAGCACTTTCTGCTCCCCTTTCTCTGGGTAACACAACAAGAAATGGCTCTTCCTATACAGAGAAAACATGTATTCCCTCTAGCTTTCTAAGCTGGGATTCCTGGGACTGATGGGTGCAAATGGGTTTCACTTGTGGCCTTATATTCAATGATTTTCTTCTGCTCTCTTTTTCTTCTCTTGTTCTTGTCATCCTCACCCCTCACTTCACTTCATCTGTATTTATCCCCTTTGAAGGCTTTTCTGTCTGTTACCAAGTTTATAAAAAGCCTTATATGCTACCTGGGAGAACAGTAACAAGGAGTTAGGGCATGTGTTGTTTCATATGGGTTCAGAGAAGAGAATTGTCCTGTGGCCTTCAAGGTCCATTGCAGTCCCAGGGACCTAGGCTGCATCTTTTGCTTGCTATGTTGGTGGCTGCTGGGAGAGGAAATGTAGACATCATGCTATACAGCATGTGCTGTACTATGCACAGTTACAAGGATATATTTTCCTTAAAAAATTAAAGACATGGGATTGTACAGATTCCACCATCATTCTTCACATCTGCTCAATATGGCAGAAATCTGTAGCTTAAGATGTATGTGTCATTGAGCGGTAAGTAAAGGATTGTTCTTGTGGTAAAAATCATAACCTAACTTAGCCATGCAGAGAAGAAGTAAAAGCAAGAAGAAGAGATAGAAAATAAATAAAACCAATTTATCATGGACGAGAAGAAAGGTGGAGTGATTGAAACACAGAAGATGAAGAGGGCAAGCAGGAAAAGTGATGTTTTGCTCTTCAAAAAGTAGAAGCAAATTATTCCATAAATGAAAAAAAAAAAAAAAGAAAGGAGGAATCCTAATATATAGAAGCAGCTTTGCAGACTATAGTGTATTTTATGGTTGTTAAAAGTAATTGTACATTTTAATTTCAGAAATAATGGAGTTATCAGTAGCATTCATCTAGAAAAATTGAGAATCTTATAAGGCTTTCTCTCTACTTACTTAGGGCTGCTATAATCAATGTGATGTTAAAAGCAGTGGTTACCATGTGAAATATGTTTATGCTGGACTACACTTCTTTCTGTGTGTTGTCATTCCCGGAAGAAATTTCCAAGTTGAACTTGGTTATTGAGATGAGGATCAAAAAGTTCTAAATATGTCCATTTCCAGTACAAAAGCAAGTTTATTCTGCTAAATTTCTAACCTTCTCTTGTTACTGTTACAAAATAAAATTTCTTATATTCCCATGATACATTCAAGCAACATATGCTAGATGCTAACTGCAGTTAAAAGGTAGCTGCATTTTACTGTAATTCAGCATACTACACAAGTTTATATGGATATAAGTGCTGCGCCTGGTAAAGAAATTGCATGAATAAGGAATTGAGAGCAATAATGTAATTTCAAGAGATTGTTGGAATCAGGAACTCTGTTCTGAGCTATTGTCGTTAGATAAATAATATCCTCACCAAAAAAAATCAAAGAAAACAGGTATAAATATACAGATGGAAAATCCTAAGGCAACCCTACTACAATTTTGAGAGCATGTGGGAAGTTTTTGGAGTGAAATCTAAAGAAGTGGAAAACAGAACCCTCAAGAATGAAAACAAGGGTGAATCCTTCTACCTGCTAGCAATCCTGCTGAATATACAATGATCAGAATTCCATGTGGTCAAATATGACAGTCACCATGTAGAATGAAAGGCAGATGGTTAGAACATGTCCTAGTAATACCTCCTCAACGTGAAGTGGCATTACACAACTTGCCAAAACATGCAGTTCAGTCTTGCTGCAATTTAAGCAAATGTCTGCCCTAAATTGTGTGAGTGTCTGAAGACATGGAGATAACCTGTATGGTTAGATTTAGCTATTTACTCTGGTCCTTCCAGGATCAAAGTCTTAGCAACTAACTTCAATTCATGTAACCATTTTACAAATGAAATTTTATCTTGCTTGGGCTTATCTAAAAGTGCTGAGTATTTTCAACCCATCTAATTCAGTCACTAGATCAGAAATAGAGATCATTGTGTCTTATCATTCACTAATCAAGATCATTTGCATAATATTGCAAATATCTTCAAGGCTATTAAGATTCAAGATTGCTCCAAGGAATTTAAACTGTCCGTGTTACTGGCAGAAATTACACCTTGATCAGAAATCTTAATAGTTGACTAGAGCAGCTCATTTTCTTGGAAGGTTACCTTGTTCATTTTCCATCTCTATTAACAGGAAAGACTTGATTTTTAATCTGCCTTAATTTTCATTTGGTTTGATTTTGATGATGAAGAGTTCTGACTTGTTCTTTCATTAGATCCAGTTAGAAATTGGATCTCTTGATGTTCAGTTTATTCAGGACTGAAGCATTGAAGCATTACAAAGTTCCTATGTGAAACAACAGTTCTAGTGCTTTTTAGACACTGATGAGCACATTTCCTATAACAGTCATTTTAATTTGAAAATCATGTTGGAATGGAAAATAAAGGTGTTGCCTGCGAAACTGAAGAATTTTGTCTTTTGTACTATGATTTTTTTTCTTTTGGTGGAACTCCTATCCATTATTTGTCTCACAAAGGAGAACTATATGACAATTCATGTAATCCAAAGATAAGAGCAGACATAAAAGTGCCTTGCACTATGGCTCAATCTGACCGAATGTATAGTCTGGTATTTGTAGGTCGGTTGTGTGGTGGAATGAATGTGAAATATGCGGAGTGCGTTTTTGTTGATCAGTTTCCTGGAAGTTATTAAATTAATTTAGTGATTACAGTCACGCTCTTTTCTAATTATGTAGAGCAGCAATTACGGAAAGTGTTGCTGCTGGGTAGGCTTATTTTCACCAATAGAAATCATCTGAAGTATTTATGTCACCATTTCTCTTTAGTGTTTGGTAGTGCTTATATAGTATATTGATTTTTTAAATGCCAGTTATGGGTCTTCTAGAATTAACGAAGGCAGGTAAAAAGTCAGTACTGTACTGAACTGATAATCAGAGCACCTAATCAGATTTTTCCAAAGACATACCTAAAGATATCCTGTAACTTCAGAATTATATGTGTTATTACTTTGCTTATCATCAGAAAAGGAAACATCTTGTCTGATTTGCTTTACAAGTTCTGCCACAACTGTGAAAATATGTTTATTGCTTGCTCTTTTCGTTCTTCTGCTATTTTTTCTCCTTGTCCCACATGTCTCTACTATAAATTACATCTAATTTGTGTCACGTTTTTATGCCCCTTTTAGGTATTGGAATTGGCGTGCTGGTACGGGAATATGGAAAACTGTCTAACTTGGATAAGTTCTACTTTTCCTTTCCTGGGGAACTGCTGATGAGAATGCTCAAACTCATCATTCTGCCATTAATCATATCAAGTATGATCACAGGTATGACTGGAAATGTACTGTTAGTTTATGGGATTATCATTGTGGGTTAGCTTTCTTTTTAAAGGAAATAACCGCTAAAAACAACTTGATGGAATCCTATACTGAGAAATACAGATTTCATACCTTTAGATTAAATTTTTCCTTATATAATGAGAATAGATTTGGAAGGATTAGAACTATTATCCATTATAAAGAGCTGTGAGCGAATAACTTTGCAAATTTATAGATTTTTGTATCTCTTTCTCCCTGTTTTCAGGAGGGAGTTAAGCAGTTGCAAATTGCAAGCCCAAAGCTGTAGCTGCATATTCTGAGGTACAGCGTTAACTGTTGTAAGTAGTCTTATGTTGCCATTTCACAAGCAAGGGAGAGCTGATCCCATAGCCTACTGTCACAAAAAGGGGTCACTCCTGACCTACACTTCCTTGGTCTCAACAAACTTCCATGAGGTACCTTGCATAAATTCTAGCATTCACTGAATCCTTCTATGAGTCCATTCAATTCACTGACCTGGCAGAAATAAATTAGGGGAAAATAAATGCACCTGTACTTCCCCCAAACTGAAAACTCCTTTGAACCAAGTGAGTGCGAAGGGGGACTGTGGGACCAGGAAGGGGTAATGGAAACAAAAGCAAAGCTTCCATCTTCTGAGAAAAGCAAGCAAGCTGTTGTCTGGAACCCTGCCATGTGTGCTAGAATTTGCTACCAGCTCACCCAGTGGGAAAACTTTGGAAAGATTTGGTGGAGGAAGCCCAAAGCAAAGAGACAAAACTGAATGTCAAATAGCCTTTCTTTAGCAAACTTCTCTTTATTCTTTAAGTCTTTGCTGATGGTACGGGGATTGTGACTATTTTCTTTCAGCTTCTTGCAGTGAATCAAGACATTGGTCACTATACTGTCCCTTTTCATCTCCACAAAACCTCTGTTTTGACAATGTGTTGTGTTTGTCACAACGTGTCCAGGTGTCTGTTGATTGGTTAGAGGTTAATGAAAATGCATCAGACATTTGACTAAAGAAAAGGAGAGCTTGTTGTGATCAGAAAATGAAAGGGGAATTTCGATCATTGTACAAAGTGCTTTCAAGAATAGGATATTAAATACAAACTTTCAAGCTCCCCAAAGTTCATAGCCAAAAATATCACTAATTTCACAGCAGCACACACCAAAATGAGTCTATGACAAAGTTTTTAAGGGAAGCTGTCAAGGGCTTTTGAGCATATCTGTAATAAAGGGTGAGAGGAACCCAGTGTTAGAATTGAAATGGAAAATGTCAAGAGCTGCAAGATCCAGCACGGAAAGCTGCCAAAGGCGGAGTTGAGAAACGAGGACACAAAATAGTCAAGGGTTGGGTCCAAAGGAATGAAGAGAGATTAAACAGTTGGTGTGTAAAGGAGAGGAGAACCTTAGTCTGTGACAGGAGATCCAGGAAAAGCTGACAAGACTAAGACATTTCTTTTTTTGAACAAGCTTTTATTTGTGAATGAAGTTGGGCTTATGTCTTCAGAAATAAATTAGATCATTAGAATAATCATGAAATTAATTAGTTACAAAATGTATCCCTGTCCAGAAATTGCAAGGGGAAACAAGAACCATCCTGTTAAAAAATATTGTGCTTACTTAATGTATAATGTTGCAGTATGAGTAAATAGCATTTGTAACTCCTAACACAAGCTTGGATTTTACAAATTACAGATTACAGTCATATACAGAGATGACTGTTTAATTGGATATGCCAAGGTCAGAATCAGAGCATCTCATAATGTGAATGAGATGCTCTGATTCTGACCTTGGCATATCCAATTTCCACTGAAAATAAGGGTATACTTTTTCTACACTTCTGTATTAGGATTTTAGGCAAGGAAAAGAAAACAAGATAGATAAAGAACAGAAGCTACTTTGATAGAGTATGTAGGGCTTTGCAAAAGAACCATGAATGTCTGTGCATGATGGTTTTCACTATTCACTTGCATCCGTCCTCAGGATGTTGATGAGATATTGCCTCTTTTAAAATAGGTATGTTAACCTTCCAAACATCAGAAATGCACATTTGAAATGAATAAATAAACCTGTGAATGATCAGGCAGCATACTAGTAATTTTTCTTCTTTTACACAGTCATATAGCATGATTGAGGTTGGAAGGGATCTCTTGAAACCATCTCGTCCAGTGGCCCTACTCATGCAGGGTCAACTAGAGCAGTGTCTTCCTGTTCAGATTAAATTTCATGCGTTTTTTAATTTTTGACTATTGTCTCATATCTTGTCTCTGGGCACCACTGCTAAGAGCCTGGCTCTGTAATCATTCCCACCCATCAGCAACTTATACACATGAATAAGATCGCTCTGAGCATTCTCTTCTCCAGACTGAACAGTCCCTGCTCTCCCAGCTGTCCTCATGTGAGAGATGCTCCAATACCCTCATCATAGTTGTGGCCCTTCACTGAACTCAGTCCATCCCTTTCTTGTAGGGGAATCCAGAACTAGACCCAGTACTCCAGGTGTGGCCTCACAGATGTTGTGTTTAGAGAGATCATCTCCCTCCACATGCTGACAGAGCTTGTCATAGCACTGCCCAGAAGGCTATTGGCCTTTGCTATGAGATCTTACTGTCTCAGGGTCAGCTTGTTGTCTACCAGGACCCTCAGATCCTTCTCTGCAGAGCTGTTCTCCAGCCAGTCAGCCTCCAGCATGTACTGTTGCCTTGCGTTATTCCTGCCCAGGTGTAGAGCTCTGCACTTCTTCTTGTTGAACTTCATGAGATTTCTCTCAGACAAATTCTCCAGCCCATCCGGGTACCTTTGAGTGACCGTATAACCATCTCATACATCACCCACTCCTTCCAATTTTGTCTTCATGATTTTTGCACAAACTGTCACCTGTAACCAAAATCTAGTATTTTGACATAACTTCCTAGATGCCTTTGGACTCAGCACCACAGTCCGATTACAGTACCAAATGAGCAATTGTAATTTTCTCTGGTGCACACACTTAACCTGCAGCAAAGGCACAATAACAGGACAACGTTCTTCTCTCATGATGAGCTAATTGCATCCCCTTAACTTGTGAACTAAAAAGACGTTCACTTCAGACCAGCTGAAGTGTCATTGCTACTTTTACTGCAATAACCGCAATAAAATAATTTGTATTTATTGTGGCCCCAGGTGTCTGCCACTGAGCATGTGAACACGTACACAGGTCCGACAGCTGTGATCATCAGATACAGGCCCTACAGGGGTCTACATAATACATATATTCCAAGGAGGTGGACATCCTCAGAACACATCTTTTCCCACCGAAGACAACCAACCAGCATGCAGATTGTGGTGCTTTCCTTGCACGTCCTACATTTAATCAATAAAGATAAGTTTTCTTTGGTGGAAAATACTTTTAGGTCTCATTCTAGAAAAGGTACTGCCAAATGCAGAAATATGTGGCTTTGCCACTAACAGTAAGGCAAACAGTGAGCTGTGTTGTTTACAATCATATCTGAAGACACATCCTGGATCTTCATTAAATTTTTCATCCCCCTCTTTGTTCGCTTCTTTACAGTAATTTTTGAAAGTGTAAATTTTGCTTTTGATCTGAAAATTTAGAATTACAAAAAGGTCATGTGGTCTAAATTGACTTTAGTATGATTTTTGACACTGTCTCCAATAAGATCCCCAGAGAATAACTGATAGAATACAGGATAGATAATTGCACACAGGCAAATTGAAACCTGTCTGAATGGGCAGACCCAGAAGGTTGCAATCACCAGCACAAGTCTGGTTGGAGACAAGTCAGTAGTGATGTACTCCAGGGTTCAGTACTGGGACCAATAGTGTTTAACATTTTATCAATGACCGATGATGGAGCTGACTGCTCCCTCAGCAAGTTCACAGGCTTGTTCAGTCTGCAGAAGAAAAGGTTACAGGGAGACCTTGTTCCAGCTTTCCAGCACCTGAAGTAGCCTACAAGAGAGCTGGAGGGGGTCTTTTTACATGGGCATCCAGTGCTAAGACAGGGGGGATGGCTTTAAACTGAAAAAAAGTAGATGTAGATTAGATAGTGAAAAGAAATTCTTTACTGTGAGGGTTATGAGGCACTGGAACAGGTTATTCCACGAAGATGTGTTTGCCCCATCCCTGGAAATGTCCAGAGTCATGTTGGATGGGCCTCTGAGCAACCCGTCTACTGCAAGGTGTCCCTGCCCGTGGCAGATGGGTTGGAACTAGATGATCTTTAAGGTCCCTTCCAACCCAAACCATTCTATGATTCTATGATACAAAATTTGTCCCCAACACGTTTTTGAAAATGCAGTCTGTAGTTTTCTTTTTTAGGATTAGAATGTTTTAAAAGGTAATGTCACATCCTGAAAAGAATCAGCTTATGCTTTAGAGATGGGAGCTGTGCACAAATGCATGTCCCATGGCCAGTTTCCAATCTGTTTGGGCGTAATGATGTAAATCAAGCCCACAGAAAAGAGAGTGGAGGTGGGAATCACTCCTTGAGATTTCAGGATTTTCTGCAAAATTTAAAGTCTTAGCAGTTCTAACTTGTTGGAATAAATTCCATCTTCGTGAAAAAACTGTCACTGATTTCCTCAATTAAATCAGGAATATGCTACTTGCTTCTCCTTGGAGCTCTAATTAGAGCAGGAACACCCTTACATCTGTCTATTTTCAGATTCAAAAGGCAAAATTCTCCATCTGGTTAAATGGAGGGCTTTGTAGAATGTGGTTTTCATTCACAAACCCAGTTCCTCTGAGTGTAAGAGAGGAAAAGCATTGTTAATGTACTTACGTAGCATACAAGTTGCAATTTGTGGAATTTTTCCACTAACCTGCCTGGAAGCATAACTGTAGCCTAGCAAAAAACTGACATAAGCACTAAGCATGTATTTGTTTTGAAAAAATTGGAAATTTTGGTTAGTAGGACCTTGCTTTGGGTATGGAATAGTCTGTGTAGTACTCCGCCTCAGAGCCAATTTTTAATTGCTCTCTTCTTCTCATAATCATTTTAATGAATTCAGACGTAAACTTATTTACTCTGATCCAAAAGTCCACCACTGATAATTCAGTTCAAAATATAGAGCTCTTTTGCTACCCATGAGATTTCTATCCCTCAAATTAGTTAATAGCACACTAATGCATCATTCATGTCAAGAAATTATTTGTATTTTCTGTCTCCTGCTGTAGTGACATGGGAAAACTGAAAATGAAAATCAAAAGCCTAGAGTGTTACTCAAGATCATTGCTATGACATCGGAACTCCAGCTGTACTGAGTGTAATATTCCACACCCCAAATCCACTTCTTTTGAAGTAATGCTCTAAAAGAAGAAATATTAGACAAATACAAAAAATATGTTATTTTTAGTTGCCCTGTAGGGAGAAGAAATTGAGAGGAATCTCGTGTATGCTTCATGGGAGTTTTGAGACTTAAATCTAATCATTTTGGGAGTACTTAAAACATATAAAATATCTTTGAAAGTCTTGGAAATTCACAACTCTCATTTCATTCTGAGAATGAAAATTCTCTGGAGTTGTGCAGTGTATTTCAAGGGCGCATACTGAGCAGACTAGTCCTCTTTAATTACTTTAAGCTTTCTTTTTCGTGAAGTGAGATTGACACAATATGCAATGGCAGTAAATGTTTGCAAATCTGTTTTCCGTCAGGATCACAGCAGAACTTAGGTTGGAGACAACTGTCAAGTTTCCTGAACTGTTGTCCCCTTGTACTTGAGTACAAGCTGAGGAAACTTTCATGCCCAGTCTAAAGATTAACTAGTCCACATAAAGTGTCTGGCCTTATTTCCTGCGCCTAAGTTCCTTGTTAGTAGCTAATGTCAGGAGATCTGGATCCTAACACAACACCCCCAGACATCCAGATGCTATGAGAATACCATGTCTCTGCTTCTCATCTCTCTTCAACTGGTTCTTCTCAGATGGGGCTGTTTCATGCTGCCTGCCACATTGATTTTCAAACTATAAGCCGTGGATCTTGATGTGGAGGTCTTTCTTCTGGGCTAGAATGTGTTCTGTCAAAAAATTCACATCACATATCTGATAAATGACCTTTCTTTGATGATGCTTCCAGAGTTACCCATAAATGTCAGAAATTTTAGCTTTGTGTTAAAAGATGTGATACATAGCACAGCAGGTCCATGTCCCAGATCTCAATATTAATGACACGATTTTATCAGCTGTTCAACGTCTGTTTCAAGTTCTGCAATAATCTCTCCCTCGTTTTTTATCTTTCCTCCCTGACAAAATATTAATAAAGCTTTTTCTTATGTTTCTGACCTTCCCTGCACCTTTAGCCTTCACAGACAACTTCAAAGAAACAGGAACAGATGCATGGGAGTTTCCTGCATTGTGAATTTGTGCAGGCTCAGCTGTGGGGAACACCAAAATTTCTTATAGCAATTGATGAGGCACTTGCAGGTACACACGGCATATTCAGGAACAGCGGAAAAAAAGACAGTATCAGTCTCTCAGGACAGCATTACCTCTCTCAGGGCAGCTGCATGTGAGTTATAGATACAATGTCTCCTGAGCTGTGGGTCTGGCAAAACTATCAAGTTTTCATGACTATAGAAATTAACTCTTGCTTTAGTCCAGGGCCTGCTTTGACTACTGGTCCACTACAGTCTGAAGCATCATGCCAGGTCCATTTTTCCCAATGCCAAATATACACTCTTACCTGCACTTGGTACTAATAGTACAAAGATAATGATTCCACCACAAATCTGGCTTATTCTGTCAACTGCTTGAGAGAGAAAAATATCCCAGTGAATTACCTGGGCCATGTGACTTTTCCCATTTGCAGAGTCTGCTGTTTTCCCTGTGTAAAGAGTATGTTAGATTGTGACTAATGAATGGATGTGTTGACTAGGTTATTTGTCCTTTTCAGTTGTTCAGAATTAAAGTGTGAGTTTCCTACCTTGGATCTGTGTTGGATCTGTGTCCAGGAAGGTACTAGTTTGTTTTATCACAGTGCCAAAGGATTTGGAGAATGAATTAGAGTATTAATCAGATTGTTCCTATTTCTCATGTTTATCTTTGAAAATCAAAAGAGTTCAGATTTAAACAACCACTTATGTACTTATTTTGCCCACTCTATTTGTAAAAGAAGTTAGAACACACTAAGACTATGCTGATGCCCAGGAAGAGACCTGCTAGTTTATATATAAACTGGCATTTTATATATACATTGCTAGTATATATTTATATACATTATGTGTACATATATTTACAGTACTGTAAACGAGTACAGATAAGGAAATGGCAGGAGGACAAATCCAGGTTTTATCCTATAATGCAGGGCTCCAAATCCATTTTTCTCTGGTATCATCATTCCTGGCATGGCAGCTGCCTCAGCAGTTTCCATTTCTACAAGACCAAGAAGGGCAGCTATTGGGAGATGCTCCATTACTGAGCCATCATTAACAGGCCCTGTGCATCATCAGCACAGTCCTTGGGAAATTACTGGTCTAGTTTAACATACTCAGGGACTGTCTTCTGAAATACCTGCATGTTCTTTGCATGTGCTTTTCTGTTTCTTAAGCCAAAAGAACTCCCAAGAAAATCAGATCCATTATAGCGTATTAGTAAACTAGTCACCTGGGCTCAGAGGGGACACTCACCTCTTCCCTCTGTATCATTAATTGTGTGAAGGTCAGAAAATGTTGCAGCACTCTTAATGAGTTTTGCCTTCAGTTGTACTGAGGGATGCTTGAAGTTCTGTCCCTGCTGTCCACATGCAGTCATTGAGGCGGGCAGGACAGCAGAGTCATGGGCTATTAATGGATAAGGCTTTGTGCCCATCTTCTTCAGATTACTTCTATCACAGTCATCTACTCCTTTCCCATCAATATCAGTTGACCTTATACAACTGAGACAGCCCCTACATTATTTAAGGTTTTAAATTATAGTAATAAAACTTTGAAGTGCACTTCTGGTTCATGGAGCATGATTACCACCAGCTCTCAAGGGCAAAGAGCCCCAGCATAACAGCCATTTTGTGGCACCAGCTGTCACTGCCTCCTGTCCTAGCCGTATCACTGAAGGCACTGCTGGTGGCACCACTGTGGATAGGTCGAAAGCCAGTTGGTGTCTTCTGCTCTTCTCTTATGGAGCTCAGGACATAAAGAACTGTCCCACTATACAAACCAGATTGCATTTACCTTTTTCAGTCAATTTCCCTGTGTGTAGATATCGCATCGATTAAAAATGCAGTGTCATGTTAAAGGGCTTTTTTAATAGCTTGGAAGCTAAACCTTGTCAACCTATGCATTTTGCCACCAATAATTTTGAGGGAATTCAAGTACTTTCAATACTACAGGTTTTCTGTATTCACCTCATGCATGTTTCACCAGCAACAGTGCAGGGTCTATATTTCTGCTAAATCCTTGAACCAAATCTGGTTTCTGTAATGAATCTTGTTAGCCTGTCCATCTTGGCAGATTGATGTGTCATCTTCCTTTCTTATAAGTTTTTATTATATTCCAACCAAGGAACATCATCTCTCCTGAAAAGGCATGAACTTCATATTATATGACCTCTAAGAGCTTTCTAGAGGAAAAATTAAAATGTTCCTAGAAGTTTGGAAATAACATGAATAGAAGTAAGTACTAATACCCTCTTTCTCTGCAGGTCTCCAATAAGCTCTGTAGGGAAAGATCATAATAAAATTATTGTGCCAACTGCCAAGAAGACAGCACAACAGTCCCTTAGCAAACTGATATCCAGGGTCAGAAATTTTCTTTAAATCTTAACTGAAATGCCTTCTGTATTATAATGATTTTAACCCTTTCATTGCCATAAACTGTTCATCTCCCATTCCATCCTTTCTATCTGGCATTTAGAAAGGTTCATTGCAACTACTTTTTTAACCCCATCCTAAATGATCCAAGACATCTCTCAGTATTTGGACTGTTGTAACTATTGTTGCATTCCATACCTTAGTCTGTTTGTTGGGGTTTTTTTCAACTAATCTTTTTTCAATGCCTCTCCGAAGTTAAAACACCCAATATTTGACATGCTAATCCAATTGAAGTCTCATTAGATCATGTAAGTAGAAACTGAGAATTTTCTGATTTTAATTTTTTTGGTGATTTTTAACTAGTACAAACAGATGCTTACTCATTACCTGCATGCATCTATCTCTCTTTCCCACTCTCTCCCTCCCACTGCCCCCTGCCATGTGCTAGTTTTTTTCATTTCATTTGTATGGCATCCTTCTGTTGCATTTACACAACATACTAGTGGAATAACAATCATTTGTTCCAAAGAACAGCAATTAATTAAATTTCTATCAAGTCTATTGAAAAGGTAATTGCTACAAGCTGCCATAGAAATCCTTTTCCTTTACAGTAAGTACCAATGACATTTGAATAGAAGGGATAACTGCTGTTATAGAAGAATTGTCAGAATAAGAATGGAAGACTTCTAGTAAAAACACTAAGACACTACACCGTGAAAAATCTCATTTGAGAGACTGCATATCACTGTGTTTGGGGCTTCCATTGCCATAGCTTTTTCATTATCTAATCTTCCCAGCCAACTTCTGACTTGGAACTGTCTTCCTAATGAGACTTATCTATAGAGGTCATTCAGTTAGCTGGGGAAAGACTAGTTGCAAAAGATCCTTCTGAGCCCCCTGACACAGTAAACACAAGGAAAAAATAAAATTATGAGATGCATATCAAGGGAAAGATGTTTGAGAATGATCTACAGGCAGTAGTAATCTGAGTCCTCTGTCTCAGATGAGCAGTGGATTCATATATAACATCATGCTGTGTGAAGTCCTGCATATGGCTGGTATTTCAGTAGACAGTTGTGAATTACTTATTTGGTCCTGATAGTCTTGTTCATACACAAGGAATGTGGTATTTCATTTCCCAAAGAGTTCCACAGAGCATCAGAAATAAAAGGAAAAGATTCACCATTCAGCTTTTGGAAGAAGCAACAGAAATTGCTGTTGAACCTAGCTTGGAAACTGAAATTTCAGGGAGAATATGAAGAAAATGAGCTTGGAGGACATTAATGACAGTCAGGGCAAATTTGTACTACAAAATCATGCAAATAAAAGGGCAAAATGGGAGAGAAAGGGCTCAGAGTCTGAAATGGGAAGAGGGAAAAATCCCAGATGACTCAAAAATGGCTTCAGTAAAACATAGGCTCTGAATTCACTAGTGTTAGAGTGATTCTCCCACCACAGTTATTGTCTGAATTGCATACAGAAGGATTTTCCCTTCAAAAAGTGAGCATAGACCAAGGACAAAAGGAAATACTGGGCCAAGGACAGAAGGATAGAGGACAACTGGCTTTGGAATCCTTTCTTTTAAGAAGCCCTGAGAAAAACATTCTCCTGAATTTATGTTAGAACCACCCCAAGTTTATAGGACAGCAGAAAGGACCTTTCTCTGGAGTGAAAAGGAAATGTTCTTGTTTGTGTCTATCACACAGCTATTAAATAACAACAAAATTTACATGGAAATATGATGAAATTAGTCTTACATGTGTGAGATACCTTCCTTTCCTAGCAGTAGCTGATTAGAGTTCGTATAGCTAATGGAACAAGAAGGCAAATTTGGATTCTATTAGATACATAGAGGAATAAGAAAATAAGCAATAAGCTTGCTACACACTGCTTGTGCAAGCCGTAAGCTTGCTCAATGCTGGAACTGATGTTCACTCTTCAGATAAAAAATACGTCTGTCTTCTGAAGGTACAACGCCAAATACTGATTTAGTATTGGTAGTGTTTCCAATTGCAAGAAGATAAGTATGGCAACTAATTAAAATTTTTCACTTGTGTCTAAGAAAGATTCTTTTTATGGCCTGACCACCTGTGATGACCAGTGGATGAGAACTGTCAGTATCAGGTAAATGACATTCCAAAACCACTTTGGAACAGAGAGATCATACCACAGTCAGATGCAGCTGAAATTTTGATATTGCTCATGTCTTAAATTAGAAATGATCCTAGGTCCATCTTTTAAAGCTGAGAAACTTCATGCATTTCAGGCAGCTGTCCATTTATCAAAGGCACTGTTTCAGCATTGTTTTGGGTTTTTCTTCCCTAGTATTTTTTAAAGAATAAATTTTACTTTTTTGCAACAACACATAACATAGTGCACCCCAGCAATAAAATAACATTACTATTTTTATGTAAAACATTGTGGTCCCCTTACAAGAATTGCCCACTGAAGTTTTCTGTAGGCATTTTAAGAGTCTCCTGTGGTTTTCTATTTTCATATGTCTTATGCAACACTCCGTAAAAAATTTTTGCTCTCCTGGATGTTCACCAATCATATAATTTCTGTGATGTAGTGACTGCATATTGCAGCCAGAGGAGCCAAAATGGACATGAAGAAAGTGTGAACACCTGGGAGAAGCTGAGAATTACTTGGGATTTATCCAGTGAACACTAGAAATTCCTCAATTACAGCAATAGGGCTGCTGGCAGTTTGGAGCAGTTTCAGAACTGCATTTTGCCTTTGAATCAGCATCATGGTCATAGCTGAGAAGGTGTAAAAGCCATACAGTTCTACTCTTCAGGAACTTTTGTTGTTATATTTTTGTTACAATAGGGAATTAGATAGGGAATTATATATCAGAAGCCTGAAAGAATTGTGTACTGTTGATGTGCACCATACCTGAGCTGTTTTTCCTCAGAATTCAAATAGCTTCTAAAAGTAATAGAGAAATACATCATGTGGCTGGCGGTAGTGTGAATTTGGAAGGGCCTTTAGCCAGACTCAACCTTCCAGCCCTGGGTCACTTAGGGAGAACAACCTGCTCTCAGTGCTAGGAGCTGGCTAAGTGGCATTGAGAAAACTCACATCTTGATCCTCAAGTGTAGCTGTGTTGCGAAAGGAGTTAAATAGCCTAGTCTTTTATGGATTATACATAATGATCAATGTGTCATGCAGATAAACTGATGATCCTGTCAGCTTCCACCAATCTTCAGAAGTTTGAGAACAGCTAAGAATTACTGCAGGAAATGCACTTGATGATGACACTGAAATTTGTAGAGCAGCAATAAAAAAAGCCAGGGAGTCTAGGTATGATTGTTGCTGTTCAACAGAGTCAACCACTGCACCAAACAGTAGACAAAATGTCTCATAATGTACTGAAAAAGACCACCTGGAAACATAAATCTGTGTGCACAGTTGCATGTATTCTGCTCCGTAGAATGGTATGACAAATTCTAAGGATGTAGGTGTTATCCCCTAGGGAACTAATAAGATGACAAGCACTGGAAGTCAGAAGACCCCTGTGATTGTTTCCAGTCCTTCATGGAACCCTTTTCACTTCCAGATCTCACAGGACCACAGGACTCACAAGAGCATAGTGAACAAGTCTGAAATTACAGTGTTACACCTCAAGCCAATGCCATTTGGCCATTTGTACATATGCATTTTTACAGGCCTCTAAAGTGAGCACATTTTATGTTCAGTGGCTACTGGTAAAAAATTCTGGAGCACCATGTTTCATATTTAAGCTTAGTTTTGTTTAAATCAGACTATTCCCTTAGGTAAAGTAGCTTTCTACAGTAGTATTTCAGGGAAGTAGTTTCAAATATGTACAATAAAAAAAAAGTTGCTGCAGTGCAGCATTCCACTTTGATAGGGTTTTGAGGTCCTTGTACAAGAAAGAGTAGAAGGGAGAGACTTGATTTCACTGATTGTTTTGGGTTTTATTCTTTTGCAAGTGTATGTGATGCAAAATAGAGAAAACTGGGCAAGACAAGAAAAGAGTACTAAGAACTTCAGGCTGGAGACTGTAACATAGAAAACACGGAAGGTGAATTGCAGAAGACTAGACAATTGATTCCAAAATTTGACTTCAGTTATTAAAACCTTAACTCTGTTCTGCTAAAATGATATGGGCAGAGAGGTAGATAGATCAGCAGATTTTAACATCAGTTGGTGTCTTTTGTGATGATCTCACATAAGCCTTTTTGTATCGTAGCCTCAGAATTGCGTTCTATGCTTCAGTGGCTATAGTTGAATTAGGAAATACTTTATAGGAAAATTTAAGGGACTAATCAGAAATACTGCAGTTTTGAAATGCTCAGGGATGGAGGAAAATCCATCATGCCTGTTCAAAGTCTATACAGTAAAACATATTACCAGTTTATCTGTTTAAACATGTTTAAACTTGGTGATCGATTGAGGGAAGAAAGAACAATTAAATTAGTTGTAAAAGTTTAGTGGTAATCCAAAGTAGATAACCAAACTTAATTACACGGCTTTTGTGATCTAATTTTGAATGACACTGCAGGTTTTCCTTTTGGAACAGTGCATGTGCCATCTTAGTTTGAGAAATAAGTTTGCTTCTGAACTGAAATCAGTGTTGTGTTGTAGTTTAGTATTACTAACTTTGTAATTAGTAGTTGTATTAGTGCTTTTTTCAACACATCTTCCATTAACTCTTTCAGTTATGTCCAAAAAAATTGTAAAGCCACGATGTAACTACAAAGGGAATTAATTTTCAGTTGTCTTGAGAAAAAGTCTAGTAGCTATCAATTATAGTATCATTTGCTCAGTCATTACAGTAGGATATATCTGGACAGAAGTCTATTATTATATATTATATTTTCCTATGTGTAACCAGCTAACATGAAAAAAAAGGAGCTTAGCAACATACATCACACAGTGCAAACCTGTGTCTGTGGCACTTGTAGTGAATGCTACTTCAGTCTCTAAATGGAAGCATCATTCTGAATGCAGGTCTCAGAGTACAACAGCTTTCAAAAAAATGGAAATCCCACACCCATCATCCTCAGACTGTATTTGTACTTATTCAGCCATATCTTCCTGAATTATTTGCGTGTTTTTATGGTTACCAGCAAAGCAGCACCAACATGACAATGGAAGGACAGACTGGACAGCTCCTAGCACAGCTTGCTCACTAACAGAATCATTATCCAGTTTAAAAAGGCAGGGGCAAAGTTTATTATACCTCTATAACTCTACTGAGCAAACAGTTTTGAGTAGAGTTTGCAAAGGGATTTCATTTGGAGCCAGAAGACTGCCTGTCACAGGAATCTCCTTTCATTTTAACTGTAGGATCTTTTTAACTGACTACTCCATGGAAATATCCTTGCATGATTATTAGGCTCTTGACTAAGTCATCAAGACTGTCAGGCAAAAAGTAGAAACCAAAAAATATGAAGGTACAAGTTTTAGAATAAAATTCCATTATTTTCAGGTTTTATAAACTTTTCCTTAAAAGATATGGAACGGTGGCAATACCTGTTTGTTCTGTTTTAAAAACATGATGTGAATTCTTCCAATTTAATTTATCAGGTGAAGAAGTTTCAACATTGACAGCCTTTGAAAACAGGCCTGTCCACAGAAAGCATTATTTATTACTATCTGTGTGAATTGATACAATCAGGTAAGCAAGGGGACGGCCAAGCGCCAGGTGAAAGGCAAAGAGCAGGTTTACTTGGTTACCTCACCGACAGTGCCAGGTGGGAGGGACGCGGGGACGGAGGCGCCGTTAGGCGCGGCTCATCCTAGCGGCCAGCGCGGGGAGCGCTCGCGGCCCGCCCCGCTGCAGCGGGAGGCTGCCTGCACCTCTGGGAGCGTGTTATCGCTCCGCTGGAATTCCACTTCTCAAAACAGCCACAGGATGAGCCACACTAGGCATGAGAAATGGAGTTTTCCCACACTGACATTTTTAGCATTCCCAGCTGCAAGGTCATTTTGGTCTAAACTATTCAATCCTCCTCTCAAAATCTTCCAGTTTTAATCCTTTCCTCCCAAAACGATCCATTCTCAGGAATTCTTGCTGCCATTATTTCCACAGCTGAGAAATGAGCCCAAAGCAGTAGAAAAGTCCTTTTTTCTACCTTTTTTTTCCATAGTTCCCAATGTGAGAAATAGAAATAATGGCCCAGATTCTGTGTCCATTCTGTTATTTATGCCTCAAAAAATACCCTTATTGCTGACAGCTTCCTGTAATAGCTGTGACATTGTTTTTCTGTGCACTGAACTGTATTCCTTTGCCATATGAATAGTTCATTAAATATCCTTATTTGCTCTACAAGTGGGAGAATCTTTACATTATGATTTCTGTATATATGTGTAGTTCTTCCGTACTCAATCTGATGATACACTATCCCGTGGAAGACCAAGATAATCAGATTCTGAAATAAAATAACCTTCATTCTCCCCTCCGAGTATTGTTTGCATTTTGAATAACAATTAACAGAACTAGTAAGACATTATATGAGTACTCTAGGCACAAGTTGTCAGTGCTGTTAATATACCTTCTGAAAGAGACATCAACACATGGTTAAACTGTGCTTGCTAAGATCCTTTTTGAGCTCAAAGATCAGTAAGTTACATCAGATCTCTTGATTTTTCTTACTTTGCTTTTGAAACAATTTCTTTGCCTACAAAATCATGCTTCTCTGAGGCTAAATATCTTCCTGGTGGTTTTGCTTTTGTATACAAAGGAATCTAGCCAGTTTTTGATAAACTGACTCAATAAACATACAAATTTAAGTGGATCACAAATGTATAATAAAGAGATAGCAGTGAATTATTAACTAATGTTGTTATAAACAGACAAGTTTTGGAGTCACAATGCTCATTTTGCGCTGGTTACTGAGTTGTATGTGTACACATGTAACTTTTATAAATCTTTTAAACAATTAAAAATACTTAACGAGAAGTTTCATCGAATATTGTTGCCAGAAGTTAAGCTGACCGCAGTAAAATATCTGTCTCAGCACTTTCCCTACCTTCATTAGTAAATATACTATTGTTCTTGACAATAACATACACAGGTGGAGAAGTGTGAACACCCAAATTTCAGAAAAAGCTTTAGTCAAAAATTTTAAGAAAGTAAACCTGTTAATGAAGACAAACTGACCAGAAATGATCCTTATTTGTCTGATGTGCCTTTGAGCAACCTGGAGTAACAGACCTGAGCAACTCCCTTCACATGGCTTTTAGCTTTAAAGCCAAAATGTTACAAATCTGGAAAAAGTGAAGCTATTATTTAAGCGAATAAGGAAATGAATCATGACATACTTGTGTAAACCAAAGAAGTCTAATTCATCACAAACATCAGGGAATCAAGAAAGCTTAATTGTCTTTGTCCTAGAAAAATCCAGGGAAAACAGATTTTTGCAAAGAAGCAGAAGCAAATAGGTTGGTCAGCTACAGATATTTTTCAGAAGTGCAGATGTCAATTAGGTATTTAGAAACATCTTGAATAAGGAAAAGTTTCCTGCATAGAAATAAGAGACAATAATTACTTCTCTCTACAAAAACAACAACATTTTTATAAGACTGGTTTTTACTGTGTTGTTTCTGTGGCTGTTTTTTGCAGGTGTTGCTGCTTTGGATTCCAACGTTTCTGGGAAGATTGGTTTGCGAGCAGTTGTATATTATCTCTGCACTACAGTCATTGCTGTAATACTAGGTACTCTGTGATTCTGTAACTTTTTAAATTATCAGCATTGCCTAATTACAAATGTACTGCACTGTGACATTACTAATTTCCCAAGACAGGATGTGGAGATGAGATGAGGAATCATACCAGACAACCTGACATTACTTGTAGCCAGATACAGAGAGAGGTTAGTCCTGCTGTCCATGGCTGGGCTGTGTTCCTATCCAGTGTGAAGCCACAGGCAATTTCGTCATATATTTCAGCTCAGGGAAGATTAGGAGCCGTCTGCTGAGGTAAACAGTGACCAGCAGTGAGAAAGCCGAATGAACATTAAAGGCCAACCTTAACTACAAAGTGAATTTCCTCAATAGAAAAGTGATAGCTTGTTCCTGATTCTCAGATATGAATATATGTTATGTGTCACACCTGAAAGAATGACAGAAAGTACTGGTTCCCTTGTCATCTTGTTTCCTTTCTTAAAGGTTTTTTCCCCCTCTGTCACTGCCAGGCTCCAATACTACATCTCTGAAATCCACATCTCCTCTAACAGGAAGTTCACTCTTGACAAGCAACATTGACATGTTCCATATTTGCTTAAAGAAATATCTTCAGCCAGCCTTCTTAAATAAGAAACAAAATAAAACAGTCTATCTCATATGCCTGGGAAATTTCTGTGAATACATAAGGAGGAATATTATTAAGGACTAACATTAGTATGCATCTAACTTTGAAATTGTCCCAACTCAGAGTGAGGTGTTAATCCAGACAATCTCCCAAGGTCCTTGCTATTCTAAGTTGTTCCATGGTGTTATGACATTACTTGTTTCATAATGCAGAGCTATGCAAATGCAGTACTGCTTTTATTCACAGATGTCATTAGAAAGACTTGTTCCTGCCTGGTTGAAGAGTCATCCAAACACCTCTTTCTCCCATCTTTCTCCCTTCACTGAAATTTAGTAGTTTCAGTTGCTTTGGATTTCTTTGGACTTTTTTTAAGGAAGAAAAAAAAAAAAGAATATGCATTTGGAAAATAATAATAGTAAAAATCCCTAAAATGAAGCCAGTAAAGTAAAAAGTAAATTAAAAATTTGTCATTGATTTCAGTATTTGCAAGGTCAAATCTAGTATTTCTTGACCCACAGTTTTTTATTTCTGTCTTTTTCTGAAGCCCTTCTCTTACATAACTCTATTGCTACCTAACTTTGCTAAAACACTGTGACTTTGGGGTCACAGGACAGCGCACACTTGTATTCATATCAGAAAGCTAGTAACAAGAAGACCTACATAAAGGAAAAGGTAATCTCAATTAAATATATTCACTCTGCAAAAGTTGCAGTCCACTCATCTGAAGCCCAGCTAAAGTAATTTACCATCTTGGTGAGCACCAGCGATGTAGTACGATACATACAAAAACAAAGCTAAAGCGATGAAGTCTAGGGGCAAGCCTGCAAGTAGCTCCTCTATTAGGGCAACCCACACATTTAAGGACACTGCCTGCAGACTTTTCTCTTCTGTACATACCAGCATGAGCACCCAGGGAAAGTGTTTGTTGAGTTGAGCTCACAAAGAGTTTGGCTTCACAGGATATACTGAGGAAGAATACACCAATGCCTCTGCTTGCACTGTGAGCTCTCTGCTTCTCCTTCTGCAGGGATTGTCCTGGTTGTGACCATTAAACCTGGAGTGACTCAAAGAGCAAGTGAGATTGACAGAGTGGGCAGTACCCCAGAAGTCAGTACTGTTGATGCCATGCTGGATCTCATCAGGTGAGGTTTTCATTTTTAGTTTCCATATCCCCTTTGCAAAAGTCCAAACAAACACAAATAAAGTTGTGATATGTAATACAATAAAATGCTTTCTGATATTGTTTGGATTAATAAGGGGAGAATAACTTGTATTTCAACAGATTAGACATTTTATAATATACTCAAAGCAGTTTGTTTAAAAAAGTTCTCTTTACACCACGGACTTTGGTTAATAAACCAGTGATGAAAAATCCCTCCTTCACAGAAATTAACATGAAAGATTTATCTATTATGAGGAACAGATCCATAAAGGATTGGTGGAATACTGACTGGCAGCTTCTGTGTCATCCAGCATAGACAACCAGCTGAAATTGCAGTGCTGTGGTTCTGCTCCTCAAGGCAGGATGCAGAGTAACAGATGCAGTATGTAAAGATTTCCAAGGGTTCCACAGTCAAGAAGTTTGCTGCATCACCAGTATTTAAGGCAACCTTATAATATGTCTTTCCTCATTAGCATAATGTGTCTTTCTCCATTAGCATCATGGACAATGATAGATACTTCAAAGTGGTTAGAAGAAAGAAGCCCCTAGAAAAGTCTGCAGAAGATATTTGCAGGTTTTAAGAGCTACTGTGTTTAAGGAATTCTAAGAAAAATAACACTAAGAAAAGGCTGCATTTCCAATAGAGGCTAGGTAGTTCCTTAGAAAATATTTCTGTTGATTATTTTTTTCTTCTGGTGTATTTAGTCTCTATTCTGGGTCACTATTCCTGCCCACCATTTTGTTTTTGTAGAATTTTTACTTGATCGGTTATGTAAAAATCAACTGCCACATATCTAGTAGTTTGGGAGTCTGCTATAGATTATAGGTCAACTTCTTACAAACAAGTTTAAGACTGTAAATTAGGAGTTAAAAGATCTAAAATTCTCTTTTGAAGGAATTAGAATTAATTTTCCTACATATTTATATTCAAAAATATGGATAAAAATAATGGATTTCAGATTCAGATCCAGAAAGTCTTGTAAAGATGAAGGAAAAACCCACACTTACACAAGCTGGTTTTGCTTTTGAATAGATTTTGCTTTAAAAACTTGAAAACTAAAGACAGAAGTTTGTGTAAGATCTGTAAGGGAGATAAAAAATTTCTGCTTCAGTATATAAAATGCATTTTTCTGCACTGGACTGGATATTTACCAAATATATAATTAATGTTTTTGCAACTGTTTGAATCTGAAATTGTTGTTTGGAAAGGAGTCACACAACTGCATTGCAGTAAATCTCCTAATTTTTCAGTGTGTGAAAATGGTCCTTGACACCAGAATAACACAAGAGAATTTACCATTAGCCAAGATTAATTTCTGAATTCAAAACTACAATAGAGCACACCAAACATCTGATTCTTACAGCACAGCCTTTGTAAGAGGTCTTTTATTTTTCTCATCTGCCTAAATTTGACACGTTTTGTAAAGATGGTGTGTCCTGTATTCCTTATGCAAGTCATGGAGATAATGTAACAGGGAAAAAATACACCAGGTTTAGTAGCTTACCAATAGAAATGTCAAATAGTAAAAAATAAGCCCAAAAGTTCAACAAGTTCAAGTAGGAAAACAGTCATTGGGACTCTTAAACTCTTAATTTCTTTGAACTCTATATCTGCTGATGCTAAATATACTCCTTTCTGCTAAAAGAAACACAACATGATCATGTTTTTTAAGCATCAAATTCTATCATTTTACTTCTAGCAAACAACTTTTTCTTAGTATGCTATAATATTAAATGCTTCTATGCTTGTTAACAGGAATATGTTCCCAGAGAACCTCGTTCAGGCCTGTTTTCAACAGGTAAGTTTGAACATTCCTTTTACTTCCGTAGTTTTCATTGCTAGCCACAAATTATTTTCTTATATCACAAAAAACTTGTCAGGAAAGACTTATTTCTGAGAAGTCCAGGAATATCTTAATCTCCTATAAAAAGGTGAGGGTTTAAGGCATCTTGGTTCCATTTCCATTATGATAAACACTCTGCTATCAGCTATTAAGTGCCAAAAAGACACTGTTTAAGAGCTGGATGCAGAAACCAAGCAATGTGTAAGACAAGATTTTTCCATTTGGGACAAGAGTTAGAAGAACCTTTTCATGAGGATCAATTTCCTTGTTCTTAAGGTCACTCAGTGTCTGATGAAGTCTGTGTAAGTTAGCCCTCACCCTTAAGTGTCTCACATTTAATGTCCACTGCTAGACCAAACCCTTTGAAGAAAAAGGCTGATGACTAGTAGTCTATTCGAGACATCTTTCAGGAAAAGTGAGCATTGCAAGATGAATGAGGAAATTGCTGTCTATATATTAGACTTACCAGTTAACCTTTCCCAGAAATTTATATCCGATATGCTGCTGTGCGCAACTCACTTTATAACTTTTAACTTTTTAAAAACTTCTCCATGTAGTTTTTTATCATCATTACTGCTCACCCAACACTAAGGGGACAGGCAGGCTTTTTTAGGGATCCTTGACAGAATGATGGTGGCACTAACCTGTCGTTATTATTAAAGTTTAATTTTCTTAATGGAATATTACTATTAGTATAGCACAGAATTTACAATCAGAATAGCACAGGATTTCTATGAGCAGAATCAATGTAGTACAATTTTCTAATAGCACCATTTAACTTACATTTTCTAATCACCTGGAGCCACTGCAGATTTGGTCAAATCTTAATACTTGGTTTGCTGTAGCAACATAACAACCATAATCTAGGCTTGAAAAACATTTAAAAGAATACAGGTTGGTCACTCAGTCCTCAGAGGAAGCAAACAATGATGGAGGCATCCCTGACCACCAGGTCTCACTGTCCTGCAGCAGCTTTGGTCCAAGTTACTCATTAGGACTTGTACCTGCTTGGTTTTATGGACAGTGTACTTGGTGCTGTTACATTTCCCTGTTCTGTGACTGCGTCATCAGCACCACTTGTCTAGGTGGGCGCCTGGAACATTTAAGACAAATAAGCAGAGGAGTAGTCAGCCTAGTGTCCAGGAATCTGAAGGCCAGTAGGGAGAGGAAGGGTAAGTCTGTTTGGTTTGTCTGCTTGGTGCACAGGACCTTGAAGACCTGGCAATGAGGGGAAAGGGAAATTTGTAACCCATTTGACCACAAAGAATGGCTGTTTGCCTTACATAATGGCATTAGTTATGCTGACCACGTCACCAAGGGCCTGGTTGTATCAGGTGCATCTGCTCTACAGACCTCTCCTGGCATGTCTGTCAGCAATTCTCTCCAGACTGTTTGTTCCAGCAAAAGTTCTTGCCATTGTCAGGAGCTCTAGCTCATGTCCCACGAGACTGCAGCATGTCCACAGGGTATCCAAGAGCCTGAGGAGCAGAATTCATAGCATATTATTTGTAAATCTCTTGTTTGATCTACAGCTTCTGAGGTACAGAGCCCTGATGGCTCACATGAATTGGGAAATAAAGTCTTTGTCTATGTTTGCTACATTCAAGTCAGATTGGTTAATTTTTCTCTTATTTTTACTGGGCAAAGGCTATGCCTTTGTCTATTCTTCAGTTTTCTCATGTTTCTAAATAAGTTCTTCTGTTGGGTTTTTTTTTTTAACTTTTCCAGTATAAAACCAAACGTGAAAAAGTTAAAGCTACAACTACTGTGGATAAAAATAGCTCCATACTTCCAGAAGAACTCACTACAACTGCTACGACAGCAAAACCTTCAGAGGTGCGACCTTTATCCTTGTATTCCTTCATAATATATGAAGTAGGGAGAAAGAACATAGACTAAATTTTTTTTAGTTCATGTGGTTAGTGATGAAGAAATGAAAGGAAATAGCACATAAATGGATTTTAGCAAGAGCACAAAAGTTAATAAGTAAATGCTTAGAGGTCATTGCAAGTATCTTCCAGTAAGTTTAGGAACATCAGAGGACCCCACGGGTAATTGACCAGTCCAAAGATAACAGATGAAGATTGATTAATTTTATCTGCTTATGAATTGTCAATTTTCTGAGAAATGAAATGGTCACTGTGGAAGGACTAGATATATATCACCATGCGATGTTTGAGTAGCAACTGTACCTGTAAGCACTAGAGAAGAAAATGAGTTGAAAGTAATAGATCTTTTTTAATGGAAAACAAAGCAATATAAAGCATTAGTTAATTAATACTTTGTCACTCTGAAAAAAAAATGTACAGAAACAGAAGTGAAGAAGACATTTAACAAGCCTTTCACTAGAGGTGTGGAAACCTTATGGGCATTAATGGTGTATAAAGCCTAGACTTACTCTGGAGGAGAGAGAGAAAGGAATTCAAGAGAATGTGAACACAGAACTACAAACAGTACCAAATCAGTATAACTTTTATTATACTCCTTCCAAATTTCATCTCAAAGAAATAATAGCATGGGAACATGAGATATATTAAGAGAGATTAATTAGATCCTGAAGATTAGAGATTAAAGAGATCCTGAACCAGGATGTAGTGAAGAATTGCACCCTTTCCTTCATATGTTCATGCTGCACAGAAGAATGCATGAATACCTCTTTAGTAGGATTTTTATGTTATGTGCATAAAATTCTCATATAAACTATGCAATTTCACTGATGTCCTAGTTGTTATGCAGTGGTGAATTTATCTTAAATCATACAGATACAAACCCTTGAGTTGCTCAGAAACAAACACAAGTATTCTACATCTGTGTTTTGTTCTCTGCAGTGGGGAGTAAATCTTGAGTGTAGGGGAGTAAATCTTGAAAGCATGGCCGTGGATACCTAGACCTTGCCATACGTCATGCCAGAAGTCTATAGAAAGGATAACGCAAATTAAGGGGTGCTTTACTCCCTG
Source organism: Gymnorhina tibicen (assembly GCA_013399875.1). Classification (NCBI taxonomy): domain Eukaryota; kingdom Metazoa; phylum Chordata; class Aves; order Passeriformes; family Artamidae; genus Gymnorhina; species Gymnorhina tibicen. The sequence goes on along the minus strand of VXAZ01002623.1, from coordinate 16,245 downwards.
CTAGGGTTTGGTCAGACCCTTGCATGTCTTCAAAACATGAAGTGTTCAAGTTCAGTTTTGTGCATTCCTGAACTTGCCCACTTGGTGCTTTCAGAAAGCCAATAGAGTGGCTGGGAAAGAGCTTCACATCTTTCCAAAAACATCTAAATGTATTTTCATTTTAGAACTCTTTAAAGTAAATTCATTATTTTCAGATAGAACTTTTTTCCTCTTGATTCCAATCTACAGAACAAAACCCAAGAATATAAAATTGTGGGCATGTATTCCAACGGCATCAATGCACTGGGGTTGATTGTCTTTTGTCTTGTTTTTGGAATGGTTATTGGGAAAATGGGAGAGAAAGGACAAGTGCTGTTGGATTTCTTCAACGCGCTGAATGAAGCTACCATGAGAATAGTTCAGATAATTATGTGGTAAGTCCAAGGATATACTGGCATTTTCTAACAATTTCTTTAAGTGGATTTTGTCATCAAAGAGGTAGGAGCGGACTCAGACTTCATCCTTGCTTTTGCATAGTGCTTTACAGAAATCAACTTTCAAAGAAAGGTTGGTAAAAACTTTCCTTTCTACAGAATTTGATTCTTTTGAGGAAACTGGAGACAGGGCTTCCACTTAATATATACTAAAGAAACAGTCCTATTGGTGTACAAGAAACTTGAGTTTTTTAGACATTCTTGTTAGATATTTATAAAAACTAGTGCACTAGTGATTTGAGGACTCTTTTGAGGATAAGCATTACCACCCATATGCCCTTCTGAGTCTTAAACATTATTCCCTGACAGACATTATGTTCACAGAATAGCTGTTCTTGGATCTAAGTTCCTTTAGAAATATGAATTAGTGTGCAAGCCACAGCACAGAGCAAAATTCAAAATTATATGCAAAATACAACTCATCATCATTTACCTCCTGCTAATAGGTTTTGTGAGACTACATCCTCATAATATTCTCAGACAGGAAAAACAAATTTAAAATACAGAAACCCATCTGATAGTGTTTGGTTGGACTTCACAGCTATTCACAGATCTTTTGTCTGTACAAATCACAATTACAGGATCAGGACTGTAAGTACACACAATTCCATCCAGAGTTTGATCCTACATGTGGAGTGCCTTGTGCCATTTAGTACAGTAAATGCACGTTTCACACCAGTACCCTATCAGATCTGACCCTTCCATGGATTTTTCTTACATCCCAGCATACTGAGATGTCTGTAAAACAGTAAACCTGTCCAGGGTTTAGATGCACTTCTTGCTTCCTTAAAGAAAGGTAAATTAATTTCTGCAATTGGTCCTGTGCTAAGCAGCTAGTTTAGTCCCGGGCTAAGTTAAAGCCCTGTGAGATAGGCTGCCTCACTCTGCAGAAAATTACCAACAACGAGACCCCAGACTTAGCACATGCCATACAGGAATTTACTTATAAATTGATTATCTATTTCTTGCATGTGACAGAAGTTGTGGCTACAGGCTCCCTGAGTTTCTACAGATGTGGGAGCTATTGTTTGAAACACGATAGAGTTTTGTGCTGAAATTAGGAGGAATTAGTTCTGTTTTCATCAATTTCAGTGCTTAGAGGTACTAGGTATCCCTGCTTTCTACAGGGATAAGGTAGAATTTTGTTATGAGATAGCACACATACATTTTATAAATTTATAATTTCTATTTTTCAATTTATATATTTTATATATTCACAAATTTCTAGATTAATTTATACTGCTCAAAGCTCTGAAGTAGTAACTTGTCTCTGTGACAGCCTGCTCTCTGGAACCAAAAAGAATGCAGTGGAGCTGGTGCTAACATAATTCCTGATATTTCCCTTGAATTTTCTGTAGGCAGTAGCCTAATGCAGCTGTTCAGGTCTGTAAGGCATGGCCTCGTGCAGGTTTACCTTCTTCTGTGCAGATATAGTCCCCAGTGCTGCAGAGCAACTCCTGTAGCTACAGGAGACTTTTCCCATCTGTGTGGGATTACAGAATACACAGATACTGGTCTCAACACTGCCAACTCCCACCCTCAGGGAAGCCTGTGGCTATATATAAACATTTGCTGTAGCAGGGTATATGCTATATATAAACATTTGCTGTAGCAGGGTATATGCCCATACCCATTCCCAACTTCTGTGTATTCTGTGACACCAAGTTATACAATACTAGCTAGATTATATGTGGAGTTACATTTACCTTGATTTTCCAGTCTTTTTTCATCACCTCTGTTGTAACCTTGCTGCAAATGAATAAAGTCCATTGTATAACATAATATAAAAAAAAAATCTGTTGTTGTGAAATAGGATATCAAAACATATTTTCTGTCTGTTTTAAAAAATTACTCCAGGGGAGAAATTATTACATGCTAAGCATGCAGTATTTCTGAGAATAAATTTTTGATATCTTTATTTTTGCTTTCTAGGTATATGCCAATTGGTATCGTGTTTTTAATTGCTGGGAAGATAATAGAAGTTGAGGACTGGGAAATCTTTCGTAAATTGGGTCTTTACATGGCTACAGTAATAAGTGGGTATGTCATTTCTTAAAGATGGAATTGTATGTATGCAGTTGTGGAGCTCAGTTGATTACCACTCAATTATCCACCACATCCAGTCTTCTAGGTCAGAGACAAAAATTCTCATCAGTGAAAATTATGTGAGGATGTGTAAGGATGGTTTGAAACCACATTTTTCTGGATGCATATTTTGTTTTAAAAAGTCACTTCCTTGCATTCTTAAAAAAAATCAAAACGTAAATGCAAATGCTTGTCTTGTATTCATTGTTTCATCTTCACAGCTTGTGTTGAAGCAGAAAATATTGTTGTATTAAGGGTGAGGTTATGAATTATGTCTTACTGGGGCTTGCCAGCCCATCAAACATACACAAATATGTGGATTATGTTGGAAAGCTCCATGGGATTTTTGGGCCCAAGGTGCAGCAGCATAGACCAAACTTTCCCAGATGAATAGAAATGCATAGTAAGAGCAGCGCACAATAAATGATGCCAGACAGACCAATCCCTTCCCTCCCCAGTACTGAGCAGAGAGCTGACACCAAGAGAAGCCCTGGGGATTGCACTATTTGTTAATTCCTCTTTCAAGGTTAGGCTAGATGGGGAGGCTGCAAAAGGAGAAATTGCAATCTGAATATCATAGCCAAGCATCACAACTTTTTTTCTATTCCTTTTCTTAGCTGTTGTCTATGTAGAATAGTCTGGGTGCAGGAGGTCACACCTGCACAACATGGAGCCTTTCAGCAGTGGAACTTTAGAATAACTTAACTGCTCCAAACGATAGGTTATAATAACAGATTATTATACATCTCTGAAGACTATCCTACAAAGGACCCTTTTGGCAGATAAATGGATATTACAGTCCCAGTAAGTTAAATGCATTTAAATTTCTATTTCCATGTCAGTGAAGCATAGCCTTCTAGCCTGTCTTGGTCCATTACCTTAGCATCCAGTCCTGTAATTCCTTCGGTATACTAAGGATTTATATATGTTTTGTCTAGAGGCTAGATCCAAAGATGTTCAAGTTTTCCCCCACACTTTATGCATTTGCATGCTATTCTTCAAACGTCATTCACATACTTCCTGACAGCCAAGCGAAGAGAATGGCAATATATTAGTCTTAAATGCAAACTACTTTATAAATAGTCAAGAAGGATCTCTGGGGTTTTTGCATTAATCTGTGCTAGATAAGCACATTTATTTCAAGGTTCTTTTGTTTTATTCATAAGCCAGTATGTTCGGGCTAGCTTGAAAATCAGAGATAAAATTTCTTTCTAAATAAGAATTACAGCTCCAGAAATAGCACTGATTCATGATTTTTTCATAATGTTACAGAGATGAGTGCAAGTTATGTTCATCTAATGCATTATGCAGTTTTTTGTGAGTATTTGCACTTGGAAAATAAGTCAGATTTTTAAAGGTCTCAAAAGTTGATATTTACCAAGAGACAGTAAATCAAGACTCTAATATTTTCTATACAAATTATAAATGACACCCCAACCACAAGCTAGATAGAAGTCATTGACAGAATGACAGTGTATCACTTCTGCAGGTCTTCTATGTTATTAACTACAGTTAACTCAGAGGAGGAATATGTTAGATGGATTACTACTGGCTTTTGACTTCAGTTTTACATCAGATAGCAAGTTTTACAGTTTTAGATGTGATAGCAAGTTTTATGGCTATTTACCTATCAGTTACTGGTTACAGGTTACTATTTGTACTGTGACAAAGCAAGTCTTCCTTAAGATGTGTGTGAAGACACAGTGCCTTCTCCAAAGTACTTTGCAAAGTAAACCGCCATTAAACCATCTCCTGTTTAGCTGGTAACCTTGGGTTTGACAGGCACAACAATTTTAAGTAGTTTCCCAGGTGCCATCAATGACATTATACGTAGTGAGCACCTTTGCATCCTTGGAGAGAAAAAGTCTCTGTTCCACCAAACATGACACCATTTTCCCTGATGGGTGCTCAGGTAGATCTCTGCAGCATTTCTGCCTCCTGCAGAGTAGCCTCCTGTGGGTGCTGCTCAAGGCGTTGGGAATAAGGGCCAACAGCAGCGCATTCTCTGCAAAACTGACCATCAGGGAGAGCATGTTTTAATCAGATCACAGGAGCAATTACAGACACATACACACATGCTGCAGGGAAAAGGTGGCTGTTGTACATTTTTCAGCCTGCAAGAATACCCTTTTTTCTTACCTCTCAGGAAAAAGGAGAAAAGTTGCTCTTTGTTTTGGTTTCTTAAAAACTGCTGTTCCCACCATCATTTTGGATTTCATTCTTATGTGCTTAACCTTGTCTGTTTGCAGTGTATTCTGTTTACCGGTGTCTTCTGTAACTGCTTCTCATCCTCTCTTTAAGCTTGAACCTGAAAATAACAGGTTATCTTAAATATTTCTTGTATTCCTTATCAAGATAATTGTTCAAAAGCATGAGTGCTGGTGTGTCTTATCCTCTGCTTTCTTTCCTTTAAACTCCCTATCCAGCTCACCTTCTTCCCAACTTTATTATTCATGATCTTTCACAGCCTCAGCCCTACCAGCACTCATCCACCATTGTCTGCAGGTCATCTCAGTCTCCATGTCTCACTCAGGTCACCATGAGGGAACAGACTTCCTCCAGTGTCTTTGGTCCAATTTGCCACTAAGTATCTCAAGGTATCTCTCATGATTAACGGTTGCAGAGTCAGGATGAGAACATATTAGAAGTTACAGCAGAGGAAAGTCAAAGTGGAGACATAATTTAAGTGCCAGAGGGAACTCGGGTTGAAGTGGAAAAAAAAATAAAAGGAAGCTGCAGCAAGTAGACTCTCCTTACCTGTGCCTTTGTCTCTTCTGAAAGCAGAAAGGCAGCTGCATCCCTGTGAGGGATATCCTATAAGGAATGTCAGCTTGGGATTCTGAGGGACAAGATTCTTCCTAACTTAAAAATGAATGCTATTAGAATTTCTATTTTCAGTTACTGATTATGATTTTTGGTATAAAAGTTTCTGCTGCTTGCTGAGAATTGCATTTTATGAACAGAAATAAATATTCAAATTTGTTTCATGAAAATCAGTAGTAGCAAAACACATACACACAAATACTTTATTTTGAATAATGTCATGCTCATGCTGCTACTAAAAAGTATCAATATTTTTCAAATAACTAAGTCAGTATGCTTTTAGACTTAGACATACTTGAAATGCTTACTCTCATTAACATTTTATTAAGACAGAAAATGGCACACATACCACTTAATTTTTTTTCCTATATATTCTGCAGAATTCACTTTGTTCTCAGGCATGTCACGAACCTAAAAATTTATACAATGGTGCCTTGTGGTGGTGCATGTATAAATTGCTAGGTTTCTTTCTAGAGTTATTTACAAAATTTTATCAAGATATGTTGCATGCTATTATTTATGTTCCAGTAAATATGTCATATGTTCCCATACAGAGCAAAAACTTTATTGCCTGTTACTTCTAAAAAGATAATTTTTCCAAGGAAACAAATATGTAGGTTTTGTGGGTGATTTTGATGCTATTGTGGATTTCTGTACTGTGACTACTGCTATCTTAATTGCCTATTTTTGGCAGAACAAATGGTATCACGATTTATTGCTATCCTTATCAAGTGCTCTGAAACCATAAAGCACTATTACAACACAGGAATGTGCACATGAACATATTGTGAGGACAGAATAAAAATTCCAAGGTCATATGTGACAATAGTTTTTGGGTTTATGTTTCCAGGCTATGTAATAATTTCTTTTCACAAAAAGCTGATGTTGCTATAAGTGCAACCTTTGAACATAGGGAATATTCACAGATCCTTCAAATACATTTCATTTCAAGGTACTTACAGCAGTCAGTTTACCCCTAATCTTAATGCCCACAAGCTCTGCATCCATGTGCATTCAGGATTGCTGCACAGTGTTCCAAATTAATGCATAAGTTGAAGGATGAATTTGTCCCTGAGACCAATACAAATATCCAGGCAAATACATCTGAGCTGCTAAAGTCAAGAGGCCAATGAGTCAACCCACTTAATTTTTAAAATTAATAGTTTCAAAATATAGTATTTCAGCATCTTACAACATTAAAAATGCTTAGACTACATGTATCTCATTTAAACACTCTGAAATACCTCACCACATTTTAATTGTAGACCCGAGCTTACACAGTTTTCCCCAGAGCAGGTGTGGATTTCGCTAAAGGTCCATATTTGAAGTTTCTGCAGAAAGATGTGCATTTCAGCTATACCTGACTGAAAAGCATATTTACCTTTATTTCCAAAACATGTTCTGTAATAAGGGCAGAAAAACTGAGAATGATGATTTGATTTGCTTTTCTGATTTGTCTCTGGTTTGGTAAGGATTTGGCAAAAGAGTGAAGTGTTTTAGTGTTATTTCAAATCACCCTCTGCACATCAGTTTAAATATTATGTATTAGATTAGGCTTCTCATTTTCATCAATTTAAAGTTATTTCCAAGTCTTCCCTTGTTCAAAAGGAAGTATAGAAGAGTATTGGTTTGCTTTTTATTTACGTGGCATTCTCTCTAAATTTTGCACATAGGTGTCACTAAAGTCACCTTTAGTGTTTCATAAGTGTACTTGAGGACAGAGCTGGATACCTATTATCACCATTTTAGTAAAGCGAGACAATGAGATGGATCTATTTGTTTAACTAGCTGATTTTATTTTGCAGACTTGCAATCCATTCCAGTATAATTCTGCCACTGATCTACTTAATAATAGTACGGAAAAATCCTTTTCGGTTTGCCATGGGGATGGCTCAGGCACTTCTGACAGCCCTCATGATCTCTTCCAGGTAAACAAAAGAAACATCTTTTCTGCAGTGTACCCAGTAGTAATTGCATTGTTTGTGGTCTGATTTTATTGCTACTTTGTTACAAGCCCTGGTATCAGCTGGACAGTTCTCAGTCCCTTGGAGACTGAAATACTGTTTTCATCATTATTTCTGTTGTACCCAAAGGGCACTACAGAGTGCATTAGCCTTACTCTCCCAGGAAGAGGCAGTTCTTTGCCATTCAGTTCATTAGTCACAGACCTGACAGAGTGCAAGCTGTTGCATATTTTTTGTGACTACATACACCATGGCAATTTTACCACGTAATTTTGAGAACAACTAACACTTAGCTATTTCTTCCAATAATAAGAAGGTATAATAAAAGTTGCTTTGCTTTTTCATGGTGCAGCCTTTCTTCCTGCCTTAGATCTCTGTTTGAGTCATAAAGCAGATCATGCTCTGAGGAAAAGGAAACATAATGGAAATGGTGTGTTGTTGCCTGCACTTACTTTATGTGTTTCATCATATGCCAGTTCAGCCACTTTGCCTGTCACCTTCCGCTGTGCAGAAGAAAAAAACTTGATTGACAAAAGGATCACAAGGTTTGTTCTTCCAGTTGGAGCTACCATCAACATGGATGGCACAGCTCTTTATGAAGCAGTAGCAGCCGTATTTATTGCACAGCTGAATGACTTAGAACTGGATATTGGCCAAATAGTTACCATCAGGTAAGACTAAAGCCACCACATGCATTTTTTGGTAAGTGAGCTTTTTCATGAATGGTGCATTAACTTTGGATACGCCATGGGAAAGTTTAAACTGTCATTCACAACACAGGAAATAACAAACATTCTTACATCTTGATCCAAGGCCTAGCCAGTGCAAACTGATGAGGAGGTAGGATGGGCCAGGATATTCAACTGGTATACAGCACTGTTCTGAAAATTGCCATTATTCTTCCCTGCAAACATTCACAAACCTAACTCAACCTCTACCTTTGATCTGTTCAGTTTGCTTGTGAGACATGTGTTGCCTGTTATTCTGCAGTGTAACCATAACAGTACATCAGTACATGGGTTATCCTATAAGCTTGACACCTGACTTTGAGTAAGTACTATTCAAGAGTAAAGCATTTAGGCTTCTTTCTTGCAGTGAAATAAAACTATTTGTGCTAGAAAACAGGGTTTCTGTGAGCAACATGTATTCTGAATGTCTTTTCTGGGCTTTATTTGGGATTTAGTGTCACAGCTACGGCAGCCAGCATTGGGGCTGCAGGCGTGCCCCAAGCCGGACTTGTCACCATGGTGATTGTGCTGAGCGCCGTTGGCCTGCCTGCCGAGGATGTTACTCTGATCATTGCAGTTGACTGGCTTCTGTAAGTTTAAGGCACTCCGTATTTAACTACTTTTCCTTTTTCTTTTTTCTCTTTTTTTTAATGTTTGCATAAGTTGCATGGAAATGTGTGAGTCTGAGAAAGCAATAAAAGTGATTTAGGACTGTTGCAGAAAATGGACAAAAGATTATTCTTATGGCCAGGCTTGTTCTGAGTTGAATGCAGTAATGGCTTTAACTGTGAGAGGAGTCCTACTGCATGGAATGACAGTGAATAACCTCACATTCCAAGATGCTTTCAGCCTTAAAGTAGTGGTCACAGCACTAATAAATCATGAGAATCTTCCTCAAGACAGACAAATTTGACAATACCAAGAAACGTCTCTAGAGTGTCAGAGATGCCACTACATTATGCTAAACACATACATCATTCATAAAAATCAAATGTAGCCACAAGCTGCAAAGCACATAATATCCATGCACTGGCAGTGGAGCACATGAACAAAGCAAAACTGGCCCTGGACTCCACATGCACACATATGGCAGGCTGTACACGGGTCTGTGCTGCCAGCACTACTTCGTTAGGGCTGTTCTTCACCGAGAGCACAGGCTCAGCCCTTGATCAACAAGCACAGATGTAAATTCAGAAAGTGTTCCTTATGCCTAATCCCAACCATCTCAGAGCACTTCCAAACCTCTCCATCCCATTCATCAGCTCTTTCTGGAGAGAAGCCTTTTCGCCAGGAATCTTTTCTGTTCGAATTACACCACTGTGTATCTCTGCTACATTTGCAAAAGCCTAAAGAATCACAGAGTGTATTCTGGAGGTCAGAAGGACATCAATACTCAGTTTTGGCTGCTCCTCCTCTACCATTTCCAATTATTTTCATGAAGGATTTCTGGCAGCAACCTATGTATTTCACAGATATATTTAATTTATTTGATTATATAACTCAGTTTTGCAAATAGAAATGCCAGTTTCCAGAAAATCAGGGCTGTTGGATGGATCCAAGAATCAATTCAATTTATGTATAAGCATAATTTCTCCAAAGGAACCAGTTCCACCCACAAGTACATTATCCCAATCAGCTGTCTGCAACAGGGTCTAATAGTTTCATTTGCTGTGCTTCACAGTCATTTTGTTTTCTCCAGCTCTCTTCTATCCTAATGGGCATTTAACATTTTTAAGGAGCAGTACAAACCACTGGCTCAGAGCAAGTATCCAAAGAGTCTAAGAGCAGAACAAATGTATATTGGTTCTTTTTCCAAAGTATTCGCTCAGCCTCCTGCAAATTGCAGCTCACAGAATTCTTGAGTTACAGGTGATTTTTGTCTTCTTCTTCCATGAATGCCTCATTGCTTTGGGACCCATGTTTCCCCAAGTCCTGTGGAGATGAATTCCACATCCTAATGATGTGTTGTGCAGAGACATAACAGAATTTTGTTTGTTTTAATCTACACTCTAGTAATTTTGTATGATGCCCTCTACTTATCCTACAGGAGTGAGAGAGAAAGAGAACAGTAATTCCTTATTTCTCATAGCAATCATGACTTTATGGATCTTTACTCCCTTTTAAAAGTCCACAATTTATGTGAGTTTTAGGTACAATATTAGTACATGGAAGGTACTTGTTCCACCATGAAGCATAAAAATAACTCAAGATGTTTCTGGTTCTAATTGAGGCATTTTTCAGAATAAGATGTGTTTTGCTGTGTAAAGTAAATTAAGGGTTAGTTTAATATACCAGGGATCATTGCTAGTGCATTTTGCACCTCAGGAGATGGAATGCACATTTTGATGCCACATAGATTATTAACATCTTCACCTTTTGTACTTATTGCCTGAAATTTATAATTTTGCAAACTATTTGCTAGTAGTGGCTCATTAACAGCCCACTAGTTAATTCTGAACTTACCAAGGTTATGCTACATAGGCTTGAGGAGTACTTCCACATGTTAAATGAAGAATAGAAAAATTAATAGAATAGTACTATTATAACAGATGAGTCTCCAGCGCTGTTTATTTCCTCACTTGTCACACTGACCTTAGTAGAATCTTACTTTACTGTTCTCTCTTCTTTTCCTTACCATATATTCTTGTTGCACATGGAAAACCTTTTTAGCACTGGAATTCAGCAGTTGTAGAAGTATTGTGAAATATTGTGAATATATCCACCTCAATGTCCCTGCATGGAAAGAGAAACTTGTTCTGCCACAGAGCCTTTGTAGTGCTCTGTAGTTGAAAATAAAAACAGGGAAGCATGGCCTTCCACTGTCCATACCATACTTCCATGCTGATTTCCAAACTTTGTTATATTGCAAGGGTTTGTTGTTCCTCTGCCAAATAGTAGCAGGTTTTTAAGGCCTGCATATCACATTCCTGTCTGGAGAAAAATCAATAGCGCAGGAATATCGTATTCCTTCAAGTGACTTGTTTAGTACAAGTTTGTACTTCAGCCCTTTAATAAGGAGAAGCCAGCAGAAGACAGGCCTGCCCTTTTTCCAGGGTTTGGGCCAGAATACTGAAGATACTGGACTAGGTGCTCCTCTGACTGAGGACATGACTGTTAGAATGACAAAAATGCAGACTCTGCTGCTACAGCCCACCATCTCTCATCACAAAGGGAACCAGCTATGCAGCATACTTCAGGGGCCTGAGAGGTGATCCTTCCAACATTTTGTAAGGCTATGCCACAGCAGTGGGATTACTGCTGTGATATGACTGCAAGTGATATGTGATACTGTGATATGACTGCAAGTGATATGACTTGCAATTTTGCATGTCCTGTACAAAGTCCTTTCTCATGAAAATTACTCCAGGCTTCTTCAAATACACGTGGGTAAAATTCTGTTTCTTGTTTTGTAAGACTGTTTTATTGTAATTGAAGAATTACCCAAATCTGGCCTGGGAGGAAAACAGCACTGCATGAGCTTGAGTATCTTACTTTTACTAAAAGGATTTTCTAAACAACTGAATGGTTTGTCTGACAACATTTTTGTTCCATAGGGATCGTTTCAGAACAATGGTGAATGTCTTGGGAGATGCCTTTGGTACAGGAGTAGTGGAGAAGCTCTCAAAAAAGGAGCTGGAGCAAATGGATGTCACCTCTGAAGTCAACATAGTCAATCCTTTTGCCTTGGAAACAGGAATACTTGATACTGATGAAACAGAGACCAAGAAATCTTACGTCAATGGAGGCTTTTCTGTAGATAAATCTGACACCATATCCTTCACACAGACATCCCAGTTCTAAAGCCAGTAGCTTTCAGATAAAGCAGGAGCACTAAGGGACATGGCCATATGCAATATCTCAAAAAGCTTAAAGGATAATTGAGACTGAATTACATCTCACTTACATTTGATTTACTACACAGACTCTGATTCTCCTTACCAGTTCTGCCCCTTCTCACCATGTCCCTCAACACTTTGAACTCACTATTGTTAGTCGTTACTGACAGGTTGAAGAAAAAGACAGTTGTAAAATACTTTTTTTTTTTTTTTTTTTTAGAATATACACTATTGCTGAGGCTGTGAAATGCCTCTCTGGAATCAGCATGCTCATAAATGGGTCATTAGCTGGGACAGCCAAATGTGTTCTACTCAGGAGTAGCACAGCATTTCACACATTACCACATCACAAAGCACCTATATGAAATCCCTTTTTACATCCTTGCCTTCTAAACAGGTTGCACTGTACTTGACAACTCCTGTAACTTGATCATTTGCCAAAATGCTAATTTCTGCAGCTGAGGGGATATTACTTGCGTGATTCAGGAAAAAACAGACCAGAAGGGCCTTGTCATATGTATATTTTACTGTGAATAGTTTTTCTTCAGTAGTGAAATAATTAGTCACAAAAAAATTTCAAGTATTTATGTAGCTAAGTTTCCCCATACCTTTCATGTGAATGCCAGCTGCTGGTATTGGCCTTCATATGTGAAATACATTGCTCTGAGCTTGCTCTTCTGGCATTTGAAGAGCTTTTGTAAAATGCTCCTTTACCTATTTAGGCCAACTTTGATGGCCTCCTGGTACATTTCCATCAGAAACAGAAATAAGTCCGTTTTCTGTTGTCCACCTTTGATTTTAGCAAAATATTAGTCAGCCCAAAAGTAGGCAGAGGTCATGAAGACAAAAGTGCAGAGTGCAAATTCTAAATGTTTCTTCCTTGCAATAAAAGCAGATAGATATAGATATAGATATAGATATAGATATAGATTATATAAATAAAGAATACAGGAATGAAACCTTTCTCATAGAAAGAAGCCACTCTCACTAAACTTCTTACACAGACTAGTTGTTTTTTTTGGCTCCCTGGTTTAGTTTGTCAGTTGAACATGCAAGTTTATAGCTGCAACACCACTACAGTGCCAACTTGTCAGCTAAACTGTATCTTATGAAACATTTCTGGACCTAGAAAATCATGTCCTCAGGTGGCTTGCTATAAGATAAGAAGCACCAAGAACTTCCTCATTAAAAATCTCCATTTTCTATAACATTTTATACAAGATTTCCATGGTGCAAAAATCACTCTCTCAAGGGGGGAGTTGCTGTAATAATTTTTTTTTTTCTGCCTTGCACATTGAAGTAGCTAGTCATTTTATATATAAAGTAAATTGAAATTCATATACAGTTATTTGTTTGTGAGTAAGGTTGTGGTAAGCATAAAATCACACTCATATGCTAACAAAAAACCCCCCAAGTACCTGCAGTGTTATATACTCAATTCAGTCCTACACTTTTGTATTTAAACAGACCAGAAGTGTGCCAAAGAGAACTGATTAAGAAGAAAATATTTACTGTAGATTTTGATAAATTGCACCTTAAATTAATGAGACATAATACTGTATTTAAATTTAACATCGTAAACGATACTAAAATGTTAATCTAGGTATTGGTAAATTTATACAATATAAAGAAAATGTACAGATTGAGAAATCAATCTTTTACCTTTGCAGAAACAGTATGAGACAGTCTTTATTTGTGCAGCTTTGCTTATGGGAGGAAAAAGCCTACCAGTTTCCATGACTAGCCTATAATCTATGCCTTGTCTTTAACTAGCTTTTTAAGTCACCCTTTTATGATCACCTTATTATGTAGTCACCCTGTTAATGATGTACTGTGAACAGTGTTCCTAACGTGTTATGAATAAATAATTTCTCTCTTTACTCTTGTTTTAGCCTACTATCCTCTCCTTATGGTAGAGTATAGAGTTCCTTTAGGTATAACAAGAAAACAAAACCCCATCAAATTCAGGATTTATGTTATCATCTCTAGTGATTTAGCTGTAGTTTTGGCAAGAGTTATTCTCTTCTTCCAGTGAAATAAATGCTTAAGAGCAGAGTGCTGAGATTTCAAGAAACCCCTCTATCTACAGATGATCTGGGTTGGGAATATACTATTATTAAACACATGCTAAGCAGGGGATTGTTTACCTATTATTTATTTATCTGGATCAGATTCAACTGACCAGGGGTTGATGGTACTGTTTTGCCATCTACTCACAACCAAGAGACCAAGCGGTATACTGAAGATCCTCTTGAGTCCAAGGATGCTTTTCTTGACACAGTATTGCAAGTATGTACCTTCTATATATGTGGAAACACCCTGCTTGAGCAATGTGTCCTCTTCTCCATAGTCTTCTGGTCTGGAAGATTTGGAGAGTGGTGGAGAGTCCCTGTTAGAAAGGCACCTGTAGATTTTGGCCCTTTACACCATGTTGTTATGTTCTTGTAGGGGTTTTGGGGCTGCAGAAGCTATCAGAGGATTGGATTCTGCATTTTGAATAGTGTTTGTGGCTTTAATTTAATTTAACCTGGAGAACCAGGTTACCCATGTACCCATCTCTGCAGAAATACTCAGGGCTTTAGTTGACTCTTAACTCTGAACAAAGAAAGCACTTGCACATAAACATACACAGGTCTGTCAACATGCACATGTCAGCTATATCAGCTCCACAAGATCTTAAATTGCATAAAAACCATCATACACGTGCAGTTCACTTGATTTTAACATTCCCTGATACGAACAGAAACTGCCCAGTGATGCATGGGCAGGGAGGAGGCAGCCAGTGGACCCCCATTCTGGGACACCATGGAGTCCATGCCCTCATTCTGCCACCACCACCCAAATCCCTTCTGCACCACTTGCCCTTCACAGGGTCAAGGTCCTCAAGGTGCCCAGTGACCCATGTCACCTGCCCCAGACCCATGGGGACCCTTACCCTCATCTCAGGATGCTGCTCCCAGCTGGACACCTGCAGTGGAGGTGGGGACCTCTGGGTGCTGGTATAGAATCCTGTGAGGTCAGGGACCATCAGACTCTCAGGGGGCATGCCATTGAGGGTCATAGGTGGGTGACATGCCCATACTGAGGTGGTCCTGTTCCAGCTCCATGACCCTCTACTCCCCCCAAATGCAGCTACTGTATCAGGGTCAGGGTCACAGTCTTAAAATCATTCACAGGTTTCTCACCAGAGGAGAGGTGATTTATTTAAAATTTGAGCTGTAAATCCTGGTCACATCAGAACAGATCTTAGGCACAGCTGCCTTCCCACTGCGTGTCACCAGTGGCACGGATTACTGGGAGCACTGGGACTGAATGTACTGGAAGTACTAGGATGGGGGAGATGGGCCATGCTTGGTGTAAAGCAGCTTGGGAGGGCATTCTCACTGCATATTGTCAGTGGGCACTGGTAGCACTGAGATGGGCTATACTGGGAGTCCTAGTGCAGGAGTACTGGGAGCACTGGGCTGAGGGTACTGGGACCACTGGGCCATACTGGGATGGAAGGCAATGGGGGCAATAGGAGCAGTGTGTTTTGGGGGGTGGTTTGTGGGTTGGATGTGCTAGGGTGGGCACTTTTGGGGGAGTATTTGGGATCCATGGTGGATATTTGTGGGCCATGGACTGGTTGTGGGGACTATTTGGGGGGTTTAAGGGTCATGGGACAAAGGCTGTCCCACAGAGTGGCTGCCCCCCATCATGTCTGAGTAGTGGAGGTGAAGGAGGCTTGGGAGTCCAACATGCTGCTGGAGTGGAAGCACCAGCTACAGCACCACAAACATCTGGGTTTTCTCATGTTTTGGGGTGGCACCTGTCCTCTGTCTCTAGAGCCCAAGAAGGGGTCCAGGGGGGCCCTAACTCAGGCCATGTGTCCATGTGTGTGTGTCCCCAGGCCTGCCACTGAAGCCACTCGCGTTCATGCATAACCCCTTGTCACGTTCCACTGTGGGCAACTGTGAGGAGTTCTGTCAGGAGCGAAATGAAGTCAAATGAGTCAAACATTGTATCTGAGCATGGTTTATTGGTAACGAAAAAACAAAAGGAAAAGGAGTTATCCTACTAAAGAGGGTTAGAACAGACAGAGCAAAGCAAGACTAAGGAACATGTCTTCCTTGGGAAAGGAGAGAGAAAGGAGAGAGAAAGGAGAGGAAGGGAGAGAGAGAGGGAGGGAGGGAGAGAGTGAGAGAGAGAGAGGGAGAGTGAGAGAGAGGCAAAGAGAGACGCAAAGAGAGAAGCAAAGAGAGAGACACCGAGACGAAGCTGACAGTTCCACCACAGCATCGGGGAGTGCCGTCGGCGTCCACAAGGCGGGCAGCGTGCACGCTGCCGGCCGGGGGGC
>VXAZ01002621.1:489222-535036 GCA_013399875.1 Gymnorhina tibicen | reverse complement strand
AGTCCTGCATCCAGGTTGTTAATAAAGATGCTGAAGAGTACAGGGCCAAGAATGGAACCTGAAGAATCCCACTGGTGACAGGTCCCCAGTTTGATGTCACTCCATTCACTATCACCCTTTCTCCGCCACCCACAAGCCTGTTGCTCACCCATTCCATGATGTGTTTATCCAGCTGTGTGCTGCATATTTTGTCCAGAAGAATACTGGGAGAGACACTATAGAAAGTTTTACTGAAATCCAGAGAGTGCGTCAACTGGCTTCCCTTGATCAAAGGAAGCCATAAGGTGGGTTACCTTGTCATAAAAGGAAATCAGGTTTGATAAGCAGGATTTCCCTCTCATGAAGCCATGCTGGCTGTGACTGATGACTGCATTGTCCTTCAGGTGTTTTTCAGTACCTGCCTGAATAATTTTCTTCATAACTTTACCGGGCACTGCAGTGAGGCTGACAGGCCTGTAGTTTCTGGGGTCCTCCTTCTTGCCCTTCTTGGAATCGGGACAACATTCACCAGCTTCCAGTCAGCTGGGACATCTCCAGATTCCCAAGACCACCCAAAAAGCATCAAGAGAGGTTTTGCAGTGTCATCAGCTAACTCTTCAAGGACTCTTGGATTAATCCCATCAGGCCCCATAGATTTGTAGGGATCCAGCTAGAATAGATCCAACACAATTTCAGGGGGGACCAAGAATTGATCCCCCCCCGAATGACCAAGAATTGATCATTCTCATAGTCATGATCCTTCAGGTCAGGACAGACACAGTCTTGTTCCATCATTTGTGTTTAAGATGGACACAGAGACTTGCCCATGTCCCTATTTGTGAGGTGACCATCCTCATCCTGTAACAGGTCAATGCTATTTTAATACTGCCTATCAACAATATACTTGAAAAAACTCTTTTTACTGTCCTCCACAGTTCTGGCCAGCTTCAGCTCCATTGGAGCTTTGGCCACACAGATTTTCTCCTTAGAGTGGCAGCAGCACTTCTGTATTCTTCCCATGTCACCTGACCTCACTTCCACCGGGCTTACACCTTCCTTCTTTGCCTTATTTTCCAGGAGAAGATTCCTGTCAAGCCAAGCCGGCCTTCTGCCCCTCCTGCTTGACTTCTGACATTTGGGAATTGCTGCTCTGTGCCCTTTGCAGGTGATGTTCAAAAAGTGACCAGCATTGATGGACCCCAGCACCCACAAAACCATTTTCCCAGGAGACCTTGTTTACTTATTCCATGAGCCACCTGAAGTCTGCTCTCCTCACATCCAGAGCTGAGGTTTCGCTGGCACTTTTCCTTCTGTCAACAGAGATTTTAAACTAGATCACTTTGTGGTCCCTGTGGCCAAGACGGCTGCCAATCTCCATTTCACTCATGACATCCACTCTGTTGACAAGTAGTAGATCAAAGAGAGCAACTTTCCAAGTCAGCTCCCTAAGGATCTGTTCCATAAAGGTGTCATCCAAGTTTTTCAGGAATCTTCTGGCCTGGGTTGTACCAGCTGTGTGATACTCTCAGTTAATTTCTGCCAAGTTGAATTCCCCCATAAGGACAAGGGCAGTTGACTTGGAACTGTCCCTTAGTTCCTCAGAGAATCATCAGCATCATCATCCTGGCCAGGAGGTTTATAGCAGGCTGTCACGATGACATCCTCATTATTTGTTTGCCCCATGATTCCAGAGGCTCTCAACTGTGCCATTGCCAGCTGTGAGCTCCATACATTCTAACCCTCCTATTACAGACACCTCTCCACCTCTCCCCAGAAAAAAGAATTTTACTTAAAGAAGCACTCTTTCTAGCACTAGAAGATGCAGCACTGAACTTCAAGAAGAAAGAAAAAAAAAAGAAAAACCAAAAAACAACTTGGGAAACTGCAGTACAGTCATCCTTTGTAGCAGCTCTGGAGACAACTGAAACATTTTGGAA
Source organism: Gymnorhina tibicen (assembly GCA_013399875.1). Lineage (NCBI taxonomy): Eukaryota > Metazoa > Chordata > Aves > Passeriformes > Artamidae > Gymnorhina > Gymnorhina tibicen. The sequence continues at coordinate 533,120 of VXAZ01002621.1, read as the reverse complement.
AATAAAAAATATCCCATTAATTAGGAAAGAGAAGCATATAACGGATTTGACTAGAAGACGGGTGTAACAACTAAATATATCTATGCTACATGAAGCAGGCTGTGAGATTATCACTTATGACCATAATACCTATAATTCACATAATGGTTAAATTATTCATTTCAACCATAACTTAATATTCATAATCTAAATTATGCAGGGGAATGCAGAACTCAGAAATACTGGAAAATGTATTTTTCAATACATTCCAGTGCGTTTCTCTAAGGAACCCAGAAGTTTAATATTACAGAACAGGAGAATAAGGCAGGAAAGAACTGTTCATCAGTTACAGTAATTCAGATATTTTCCCTTAGAAAACAGAAACCAAGGGTTGAGCTGGACAAGCATTCAGTAGTCAACCAACTTTGGAGAACACATGTCCTCTTAATAAAGTAGACTGCAGAATCCAAATCTTTTGGGATCATGCCATAGCCAACTATCAATGAATCTATATAACAGTACTGGAAAATTATTATCTAAACCAAACAGATTTGTATAGATGCCTTTAGGAGTTTTCTGCACCTCTTAATGTACTTGCAACACTCTTATGGCAAAGCATTTTCTAGTAACTTTGTGCTTTACCAGATAAAATGCAGCACAACTGAAATGCAAACACTTTCTTTAGTTTGCAAGGTCTCCTATTTCAAAGAAATAAGCCTTTAATTGGTATTAAGAACTACTTTAATTCATGCCATTGGGTGTACTAGTAAGAGAATGATGAAAAATTATCTCTACATCCAGTAAAACTTAGTAATTTCCCACAGAGAAGAGTACAAAAATTTACATTACTCATTGTATAATACTAACTTTTAAAAAAAATCCATCAGGAGTAGTTAGTTGAAGACATTAAGCTAGATAAAAGAGTACCAGGTAAATGTGTACTGCTAGATATTTCTGTCAAAATTATCAGATACCTATGAAGACTTCAGCATGATAGAAATCTCTCAAAGCAAGGAATGGCCAAAACAAAATGCTTGTTCAAATTTGTTCTTTCAAATTTACTTCCTGATGAGTGCTATTCCATAGGCAATTGGTAACTTTTTTCTCACAATGTTATTTTATTGTCAGAGAAGTCCTGTGAAGAATCAAGATATCCATATTTTATGGACAGAATTTTTCTGGAACAATGAACCCTGTGGCACCAGTGCAAATCACAGTCCAAGCACTCCAATTTTAGTACCTTCTAGGAACTCTGCAACAAGGTAAGAAAGTAATATATTCTCTATGTCAGTATTTAACTACTTTAACCTTGTCCATCTCTCTCTTCCTGACCTCCTTTTCTCATTTGCTTCCCTACTGCCATTTTAAAAACAGATAAAGGAAAGGATTCATAAAAAAATATCAGTCATACTACCCCCAGTTCATTTCAAACTACTTAGTGTGTCTTTAGGAAGTATGGCATGATACCACAACAAGCAAAATATATAAACACAAGACCTTGTACCTAAAGATAGTAAAACTCATTTTTGAGTGCTTGACTGAAATTATTACTATGGTTTAGTCTTTTAAATACTATAAAAATCAGCTTCACAGTTGCGTAACATGCTGTATTTTACTGTACTGTCATTTTCATGCAATTACCAACTATCAAAATACTTCTGATAAATTTATCTAAGCATTTTATTAGAAGTGTAGAAAAATGTAGCCAGAAAACAAAAAACTGATTGACTTACTAAAATTGATACTTCTAATATGTGCCCATAAATGTTTCATTTTTACCATTTTCATTTTTACAAATAATACTTGATGCTTAGTGTATTACATTCCAACTACCGCATAAAGTAACTTAGACAGCAATGCTGAAATGACAAAAACACCAGCGATACTGCAGTCTCATTATTTAACAGTAACATGTGACAGCTCTTAGAAAACACTATAAAATCTGTGCTATCAGAAGTCATCTTACAAGCACAGTACTCTATTATTTTCCTTTCTACAAAATAAGGATATTCCTGGTATAAATCATATTTGTTCTATGTGTCCAGAAAGAATCAGGAGTCTTAAGTAATGTCCCTCTCCTCAACAGCAAGACTCTCAAAGGGTTACAAGATAGAAAGGTGACTGTCAACCAACAGATGAATGTCTCAAGAGAATACTTTTCCAGAAAGTAATTAATAAACAAAGAAACAAATAATAGTAAATAGTATATAACGGACAATACTATTTCCTGAAGAAAATCTGTGCAGGGTGCTCAGATTATCTACTTACACTGAACACCTCCCATATCTTCGGGTTTTGAGCATATGTAAAAACCACAAAAAGCAAACTGCAATTATTCAAGCAGCCTAGTGACTTTTAAAAGAATCACTCCACTCCTATAGGGAGAAAAGAAACAGAGGGTTCTATAGCATGGAAACTGATAAACTGGGACTGCCTTCAAAACTTGTTGCTCAACAACAGAGTTAATGCTGTTCAAAGCTTTCATTCCCCATTTTCTAAATACGCTAGTCAAACTTTTCCTTCCTGAGAAAACAGGTCTGAATTCTGAAGCAATTTTTTGAAAGTTTTAACTATAGGACAAAGGCTGATCAGGACGAAAAGGCTGTGAATGTCTCTCTGGGATTAATGTTTTTCTGTGCACTAGTGTCTCTGTGTATGGACTGGAGAGGAAGACGGTTCACCCAGTGGATTAACACTCACACAATAGGTATCACAGTGGGGGAAAAAAATCTCAGTCATATTCAGTCATAGATGTTGCAGAGTCTGTTTAAACATGAACAGGGACAGAAGAGGCTTGACATTTTTGTTTGTTTTAAAGGGAGGTTTAGGATAGCCCCTCCTTTCCCTAGAGGTGAGTCACGATTACTATCAGCACCTAATGACCTCAAAAGGAGCCAACTACTGCCCCACAAAGTTAGTATTTTTCTTCTACTTTCTTACATAAAAATGATGATTAAGCAAGGACTATAATTACTTTCTAGAGGAACGTTTCCAAAAGATTGTCTTCCTAAGTCTCTTGGAAAAGCGGGTAGGAACATTAAAAAGCTTTGCTGTCCTAACATCTTCCTGGTAAAAACCAATACATTTAATGTTCCTTTCACATTCCTCTCTCTCACATTTGAGCCAAGTCTGGCAGAAGATTCTGAAAAAAGACAGGCAACACATCATGTAGCTATGCAACAAAAACTAAAACTTTTTTAAAAAAACCCAGCAAAACAAAGCAGAGACAAAGAAATTAACCAACAACGGAGATGGACACAAAACAATCTAAAGAAATTTAAAACTTGCTTGTAACTCTTGGCCACAGTACTGAGGATTGCCAAAGTCTGGGGGGAAAAAGAATTGTTTGTAGGATGCAATTTCTCACAGAAACAACTGAATGAGTAGAACATAAACATGCCTGGAAAGTACTCTGCTCCAACTTTCAGGCAGCACAAACCAGATAGACAAGCTGCTGGACAGTGATGTGATGCTCAGTGCCCAGTTTCCTCAGCTGCTGTAGACCCCAAGGCAGCTGCTGATGTGCTGTGTGGAAGCAAACTTTGTTTTGGAGAGAAAGGATTCAAGCAGAGAAAATGCTCAATGCTTCTAGACCAAAATACTTCAAAATATTAACAGAAAGAAAAAAAATCAAAGCAAACAAAGTTCTGCCAGGCTTTTCTCGCAAAGGGGAATTTCCTTTCCTGAATGTCCCTAGGTTCTTCTCTGTACCTTGGACCCAAGTTTCATCTTAGGTGGAAAAGTGTGGGTTTTCCACCTCTGTTTATATGTTTATGTTTAAGGTAGGTCCCACTCCTGCTTAGGAAATTCCTCAGTTCTACGACAATCTCTTGATAATATACACAGACTGCCACCAGGAATGTCTATAGCAACTGGTAATTTTAAAAAAACCATGTCCACAAAACTATTAAGTAGGCTGAAGCAAACCTGAAGTAATATAAATTTTATTTATTAATTTAGCAGTCTGGTTACTTGCCTTCTTTCTTTCTTTTCTTTTTTTATGCCAGCTGAGCTTTTTGAATAACAATTTCATTTTAGTTGATGAATAATAAAACTTGGTAGTACAGAATTTACCACATTTCAGAGAGCAGAAAGTTAAATTACGTGTTAAAAGGTACTTTAAACCACCAAAGACATCAAAAAACCTCCACCCTCTTGAGAAACACAGACTGTTATACTTTCGTGTTCTGAACAAATTTTCATTTAACTTAGCAAACCCCATCTCCTTATGAGTTCTCAGTATGAACTAGACCTAAAATAAGACTTTCATTCAGTAATTATTAAGTCTTTAGGCCAATTACAGTGCAAGAACCAAGCAGTGCAGAAAAGTGTACTGCAATTTTCGATACACAGAGGAAATTCTTGGCTGAACCTAAAATTCATCAGTTAACCCAGTGCTTGACCTCCCTTAACCTGAACTCACCCTTGGAAGTGATTCTGTATTTTTAGTCACAACCAGTTAGCTTTCTTATAAGAGCTCTTTAACCAGCCTCAGGCAAAACCGCCTCATCAGCCCACCAGAAGAAGTTTGCTCCTTATTTACACAGTACATCTATGGCTAAGTGCACACACCCTGCAGTCACTGCTTCTGCTAGCAAGAATGCAGGGACAGTGGTAGTTTGGGAACAACTGAATACCAGTGATGCATTATACTGGATGCACTCCCTTTATCTGCTTTTTCAGCAAAAGCACGCTATTTCTTTCAAGTGCTGCTGCTAAATGCCAGTCCACACAGAATTAAAATCACCTTACAAGATAAGATTTTGTATGCCTTCAGAAGAACTTCCAATTAATTCACCTTCAAATATTCTCCAGATATTTCCCCTAAGTTAATATACAAAAATTCAGAAACAGTAACATTCAATCCATCTTGACTTCCCTTTGAACAATGGGCCTTACACTTAATGAAAAAAACCGAACGTTTGGAAATAAAAACTTCTGATATATTTATAGACTCTAGCTAAACTATAAGATATCTTAATTCCTAGGGAATCAGTAAAGCCTCTTAACAAAACCAGTGCTAATATACTGGAAAAAACAGTAAGGTGAAAAATCTTATGTGCACTTCACATTATACTAAAAGCAATATCACCTTGATTAAAACACAGCCTCTACAGATTAGCTGTTCTGGAAGTTCATTATCAGTGAATTGGCTAAAACTGATATTTAAACTAAAATTTGTTTCCTTCTTTTTGACTATGAAACACTGCATAGAGACCAGCAGTGCTACCCAAACTGTCTCCAGTACAGGATGCAAACAGCTGTGATTCCACTGACACATGCATCAGCCCTGCTCAAACATATGCATTATTTTAAGCTAAGGACACAGGAAACCAAAAAGCATGCAGAATCACTCTGCAGCTAAGGTGACTGCCACCAGATTGAGACACACCAGGGCCATGGACAGTGATGGGATTGGAGCCTACCATGCACAGGAACAACAGCTGGAGAGTCGTTTCCATCCTGCAGCTCACACAGCAGCAGGGCTTTGCTCTAAAGAGGCTCATAGATTTCTCTCGCTCTAATTCATTCCTAAAGCCCATCTGGAAGTAGACTTAATGTGAGTAAGGGGGAGGAGGACTGAGCGAGCAGAACATGGTTTGGAGAGTCTCAGTGGGAACACTAAATCGGGGAGGGCCATTCCTAAATCACAACAGCCTTATGTGGTGCATAATGTGGGGCACAAAGCGTTGAGATAACACCAGATCTGCCCAGAGCAGACTGGAAATGGATTTGCTCTAGGCATTTGTTGTATTAGGTATGGAACCACTAGTGACATTGTCACTTGGTCTGTTCACGTGGCTGTGGCATGCCAACCTGTATATATTCCCATATGTGACATATGTGTTCCTCATGTTGATATTTTTCAGAATGGGAGAGAGATCAGGGTGGCTTTGTTGATGTACTGTGGGATATCAGTTTATGACATGGTAACATCAAGGACAATGAGGGTCATTTGGGATGTGTGTTCAGTGCTGGTGCTACCTTTGGGAGTCCATTAATAATCTTAACAAGTCAGTGACAGGGAAAACAGGGTACAATGATTTTCCCCAGCCTTTCACTTCAATTTCCTCTTTCAGGCCTGTTATAGCAGCTTTTGAAAATTTTGAAGTCCCTTTGTATGCTAAAGAAAGTATGTTCTTTTTCCTAAGTCCACTAGGTCTCCTCAGAGCTGTCTACATCATGTTTAGAGTCAGGAAAGAGATTTCTAGGAAGATAATTCAGAGATCTGGCCCAAGGGTGGATAGTTATGAGTGGCATGGAATGTGGGAGAAAAAATGGGCCAGGTTTTAAAGCACTGCTGTCCTCCAATGGTTTGGAAGTTCACCCCTGAATAACTACAGGATCCTGTTAAAGTGGCAGAATACTTGAAAGAAAAATGGTGTGGCAGTTCCACAGAGGAATGAAGTTCTACAGTGTGCCTGGACCCTGGCTACCATTTATTGGACACTGCTTGATACTGGACCACACCCTCAGGGGGAAGGGGAGGAAAGCAGAGAAAGATGTGCTGGGGCTACTCAAACAGCAGGTGAACCAAGGAACAACGCATGCCAGTAGCGGTTCCTCCTATACAGAAGAAATCCAAGATAAAATCAGTTCACTTAGTGAGGGATGAAGAAGTAGAGCCCTCAATACAGGAGGCAGGGCCAAAGAGAATCACCTGATTCCTAGCCCCAAGTCAGCTGCAAGGTGTACAAGAAGATTTCAGTCAGGTGAGCCCCTGGTGACCTGGCTGCTCCAGTGCTGGCATTGCACAGCCCAGGAGATGAAACTGAATGGTTGTAAAGCCAAGCAACTGGGATTCCTGTCCCAGGATGTGGGCATTGATAAGGAGATTAGGAAGAGGACACAGTTCATGGATTACTATCTGGAGTCAGGGAAAAAAATGGATCTGGAACCTGCTAGACTCAAGCCACCTCTGAAGTGATTGGCACCAAAGCACAGCCACTCCTGGCACCCTGACTGCCAGTGCTGGGCTGGATGCTCAAAGGGGAAGTCCCTGCCACACATAATACCACTCATGCTACATGGAGGAAGTAGATTGCACTGATCAGACAGCAAGTTCAAACAGGAAACCCCAAGTGCCCAGAAATCCTGGAAGTCATCATGAACTGGCCCAAAGGTGAAAATTTCAGACTATCAGACTACCAGACAAGAAGAAGGAAAAGATGACACATGCTGAGGAGGGCCCACCACTTAATCAGCTACCAGAAAATGAAAAGCAGTATGTTCTCTTTAGTGATGGTTCCTGCCATATTGGCAAATTAAGGATGAGTTATTCCTGGTTCAGTGGGTCCTTGATGCCTCAGATCATCTGGTAAGAGATGCAACATACAGATGGGCTCATGACTGAGGGGTGAACTTAAACATGGACACTAATTCCCAGGTGATGTGTAACTGTGAAACTGTCTTGGGGTGACTTTATGCTGTTGTATCCCCTATCGCTGCTCTATGCCCAGATATGAATCCTGTGCCTTTAAAACTGGGTGTGAGAGAAAGAAAAAAGCTAGACGAACTTTTCAAAGCAGTTTGTGCTCCAAGGACACAGAGACAGCTGCTGCGTTGAGAAGAGCAGAGGAAGCGTCCTTCTTGCTTTTCAGCCATCTTTTGGCTCTGTTTCTCCAGAGAGAGACAGAGAGTTAAACCTTTTTTCCCCGGGACTTAGGTTCTTTTTTTTCCCTTCTTCTCTTCTGGACTGTTTCAACAATGTCAGAACACACCGGGAGAACTTTCCACCAAGGCTTGGAGGTGGGCCCATGCCGACCCAGCTCTGAAGAGGAGGAGAGAGACCACACCCACAGAAGGACTTTAAAATCTTACCAGGTTTCTCTCCACAGTGGGAGGTTTTATTATTCAGCATTTTTATTCTTTTCCTGTGTGTTTGTTAAATAAATAGTATATTGCCTTTCACTTTCCTCCAAGGAATTTTCCTGAACCTGGTGGGGGAGGGGTGGCTGTAACCTGCCTTCTAAGACATGACATTCAAATTCGGACGTTCCTCTGAATTTTGTCTCAAACCGGGACAGAAACATTTGCTGCAATCAGCAGGCCAAATGGGTAAAGCCTCTGTGGTATGGTGGATGATAGCTGAAATATAAATACGAGGAGGCCTGGCAGATTAATTACATCACACTCCCACAATAGCACCGAAGTAATTGCTATGTGCTGATATACATGTGAAGAGCCACCGGATNTTTGTCTCAAACCGGGACAGAAACATTTGCTGCAATCAGCAGGCCAAATGGGTAAAGCCTCTGTGGTATGGTGGATGATAGCTGAAATATAAATACGAGGAGGCCTGGCAGATTAATTACATCACACTCCCACAATAGCACCGAAGTAATTGCTATGTGCTGATATACATGTGAAGAGCCACCGGATGGCTGGAGACACACCCTGTGCCTCACAGCACTGCCTGAACACCATCTTGGGCCTTGCAAAGCAAGCCCTGCGGTGACATGGCACCCCAGGAAGAGCTGAGCTGGACTACAGGACTCATTTCAAAAATGACCTGATAGACACCTGGGCCAGAGAGCACAGTATTGAGGCAGGCAGATCATACTCCCTGTCATACACCAGCCTCTAGTAAAATTGAATCTGTGCAAGTTTCCGCCGATCCAGCAATTTCAGATCTTGAGACTTCACAGGACTAAGAAATCACACGTCAGCTGCTCTCCAGCATACTGAAATATATTGGCTGCCACTGTCCATCACATTGCTTGGGCAAAACAGATCCTCTTGAGGTGCACAGAGATAGCAAGTCTGCTGTGCTCCGTGACAGGTTGTTCTCAAAGCTAATCAACCTAATAAAAATAAGTCAGATGCGCCTTTCTCCATAACAAGAACCAAAGGCACTTGATTGATGTGCCTAAAGATTTATATAATGTTGCATAAGCAAGCAAGATACTGTCTCCTTTCCCCCTGCTCTCACCACTAGCAATCTTGCAGGGAAAAACCTACTAAAAGACCCTATGTGCTCTGATGAGCACACCATATGTGTTCTCCTGGATTGTAATCATTCTCCACCTTTGTTTAGGTAAAATGAACATACTGATCTCAGGTTTTCTCTGATCAGCACTTATTTCATCTGCAAATTGTCTGACAAGCCAAGACTTTATTTTTCAACATCTTCCTAAAAATGCAGACAGTGTGTACAATTTTCTCATGTCCTTCTCAGCCACTCCTTACTCACTGGTGAGATCAACTCTGCTTGCAGTCAGGATATTCAATTTTATAGATTTGAAGGTCACTGTAGATAATTTTCTGCAACATTGTATTAGGTTCTCTTGCAGAATTGCTTGTGACTATGACTTCTAGATCCCTTTTATAATTTCTCCTTTCCAAAATACTACTCTCTACTCTTACAGAGATGAGATTTGCATTTCTAATTGCTTGGCATACAACCAATTTTGACTGTATTTAAAATCTGCCCTTTGTTTAAATGAGTTTAATTTATAAAATTTTTCAAGTTGCTATCTATGCCTTTCTGCAATGTGTCACCTGCCCATTTTATTAACAGCAAATCTATTTATCATAAAGTATTGGAAAGCATTGGATGGAACGCCCTGAAGAACAGCGGTAGAAATATTTCTGTTCAATGATGCTAAAAAATTAGTAATTTCTATGCATGACTATCTTGACATGAGTTTGAATGGTAATTAGCAGGAAAGAAACCCTGTAGCTATAATTGTGCAGTATTAGATCACCTCGCAGTAATGCAGCCACCAGCACAAAAGGAGAGGGCCAAGTTTATACCCTAAATCTCCCACTTGTGCTCTCAACACAAGCTCACTAACATCCAGAGCAAGGTAACAGAGCTCTCCTGTGCACCTTCTCTGCCCTGCCTCCTGCCTCCTCTCTCCTGACACTGCAGGCCTCCTGCTCACACAGGTTCACCAGGCTGGTTCAGGGCAGCTGCCAGCCGCACACTCAAGCACAGCAAAGAGCATTGCAAGAGATGACACTCTGACATGCAGGGAGAGGACTAAAGTTTACGTTTTAAAATCACACATTTCAGAGGCATTTTCAGTAGATGTCCCTAGCATTAATGATTCATTTTCTGATATGCTTCAACAGTGTTATTAGACGTATGCCAACAAGAGCATCAGTTACAGACTTCTTGCAGCCATATGCTGCACTTAAACATATCAGATTTATTATATGAAGCCACTAAGTTTCTTTCATTCTTGTTAGAATAATACACATCAAGAGAACTGTGAGTCCACATTTTGCCTTTTTCAGCAGTATTTCTCATATAAATTTTTCTTTAACAATTGATGTGTGTAACTCTTTCTGCAGTCACTTGCTCCTGGACAAAAATACCATTGGAATAAACCATATTATCTTACAAACTTTATATCAGTTGTGTTCTCTAATGAGAATATATTCTTACAGTCTCAGCAGAAAATGTTACAGGCCATCAGTATCCAATTATGAACTCCAACATGACATGTTGAGCTCACTCAGACAAATCGATTGCAATTCTTCATAGACAATTTCCTTGTCACAGGTTTTTTTTTCCATAATTCATCGGTGACTGTGACAAAGACTTATCAAGGCCTCACCATGACTGTGACCATTTACATCTCCCTCTGCAGAAGCAAAGGTGAGCAAAGCTGGGTCAGTAACCTACAACTGGCCAAGCAGGAAGTAGTGTCTCCTCTACAGGAAATGAGAATGGGTAGTTATCACATGCACAGATCTGGATTTCCTATACTCACCTAACACAAATATTTTTTAAAATAGTAATAATAATAAAATGTCTCCTCCCTTAAAAAAAAAACTAGAGAAGGAGGGGAAAAAATGAAGCTAGAAAACGATATTAAGATTGAAATACTGACTAATGTTAGTCTCCCATGGGAAAAATCAGGTCAAACCAAAATGAACACACACCTCCAGAACATCCTGCAAAAATCTGCAGTCATCAAAACCCAAAAGTTTCTAGGATTAACCCCACTTCACTTTGACTCCAGCCATACCATCTTCAAAAGACAAGCCCTCATAATTGAAGTGTAAATGGAGGATGGCATGTTGGAAAACTGGTATTAGGGAGTAGGGCAGCATGGCACTTCATGGCCCAAAGAAAATAACCAGGCATGAAAGAAAACGAGAGAGAATGTGAGACTGAAAGTCCTTTCATCTAACAATATGATGCTGTGACTGAATGCTACCAGTACAAATCTTGCTCAGAAAACACGTATCCAGGTGCAGGACCATTCACATGAGACAACTGATACTGCAATTAAACACTAAGTATAGTCCAACCAGAAAAAGAATGCAAAGACTAAAAGAGCTGACCAAAACCTTCAGAGGGAATCTTCACCAATGAAGCAGAAAGTGTTTAGACTAGCTCACATTCACTAACTAGTAATTCTAGTTATGATGAATTTCCTATACAAATGTAAGGTGAAGCACAGATCTTTACAAATCTAAAATGCCAGCTGGTTCTTCAAATAGGTGCTTAATAGTGCCTACCAGCAAAACATTCAATAGAAGAAAGTAATCTGCTTGTTCTGTTAGAATCCATGTAAAAAATCCAATTAATAAGCATAAAATCAGTTTAAAAATCTGCAGTCAAATTTTCAAGATTAAGTTATTTTCATATATTCATCTTTCAGATACTTTTGAATGTCTCATGAGATCTTTTTCTTAATTTTCATGAACACTTCATTCTTTTATCTAGTACTCTAATTGGACTTAATACTTCAAGAATCTGTTTGTTCTTATATCTCTTTCAGATATTGTTATAACCATTTTGATGTTTAAAAATAAATAAGTAACACAGTAGAAAAAGTCAGCAATTACAGCAGCAGTACTTGAGACCCCATGACTGCTTTCACTTTTCACGGGGGATCAAACAGCTTCTCATCATAGCAGTAACCAAGTATGGCATCTGGCTAGCTAGCACTGGCTGGAAGGCACACACAGCCTTGCAGTCATTTAGGATTTTAGTGTGCACTTAAGGAACAATTTCGGTTATCTGAAACATCACTGTTGGCACTGAAAGACGCAGATATTTACAATATTCACTACTGATGCTCATTAAGGTACAGGATGACATTTTTGAAACTGTACACCTTAGCAGTAAAAGCACTGTCATTCACTTATAAATAACCACTGAAATCATCATTAAAATAATTTAAAAATAAAACCAAAATAATAAAAGAATTCAATTGCTAGAAAGGATGGAAATAACAATACAATTCCAGTGCCAGCAGCATACACTTTGGAAGGCCTAACAGCTTGGTGACTTTAGTGACTACTATTAGTATTGTGTTCCTCTTCAGTTACTAGGCAACAGTCTGCTGGGTTATGCTGTAGGGTTACCTGAAAAGCATGTTGGAAGTATTTTCTAGAAATCCACATTTTTTCTCCTCTGACAAGTAAATAGTACTTAATTTTACTGATATTAATCTCAAGTGACAGGCAACATAAAAGAGTTATTTATAACCACTCTTAAAGAATTATTTATAGACTTCTAGTAAGTTTAATGAAAGAGATAATTAGTATGAACAAGCTTAACTTACATAAAACACTGGTGTTTCTTTCAGAACAATTATGTAGTGATACAATTAAATGCAACTGAAACAATAAGAGTTTATTCACATGTATCACTGCTCCAACAGATCTCCATATCCCTCAAATACGATACAAGACAAGAGAGTAAAGCAATGGCTGAAAAACTTGCCATCACTACAACCACTGGATTTTGCCTACAGAAGTGAGATACTTGCTAACTGGTAAAATACATGGCATGTACCTCAGAGTTTCCTTGCTGTACTAAAACTGCTGAAAGATTTTTCATTTTTTCTAGATATATATGAAGACTGGGTTTAAAACCTACCTATTTAACATAGTTTCTCCTCATGAGATCCAGTTTCTGAGAGGCAGAAAGCCAAGCTCTTCTCCCTGCTCCTTGTTTAGTTTAAGAAGGCTGCTGCAAGAGTCCTCTGCCTTCATCCACAGGACCATCTGGTCAGGGACACACAGAAAAAGCAACCTTCTACTTCCATGTCCAATTACCCACAGCATTTCAAGTGTCACTGTCCACAGAGCCTCTGAACTTAGGCAATCTTAAAGTTATGTCACTTGTCCCTCATCCAGAAATGCAACAAACTAATCAGTTTCTCCATTTGCATGATGAGGCACTATTTTACCACTAAATGCAACCCAACTGTATATTTTTAACATTTTAATTTACATTTCAGGACAATATGCTGCTGGCATCTCCTCCACTACGCCTAAGATACATTAAAATGTTACTGGTGAGCAGAACACTTAATCCCAAACAGAATAAGGATTTGCCAGAATGTCCACGTTCGTTAAGCTAATCCCCTTATAGGACCAGGGCTAAATAAACACAGTACACACATGAAACACAGACACCTAAGTTACAATATAGCATCAGCAAACGCCGTTGTGTAAGGCAGAGAAACCTAGCGGTATGTGTCACTGCTCTCCTGCATGTGGCATGGGGCATACATCCTTACTCCTCAGTTCTGCGATAAACCATTTCCCTTCGTGATCGCACAAAAGATAGTCAGATTCAGAGTTTGACAGTAGCACAGAAAATAAGTGATAAAACCATGAAACTGCCACTGAGAAGAGAGACAGACTTCCTAATGCCATGTTACTGCAATGCAGTGAAACTTCAAGTTTCTTTTGTTGTAGGGGTGATGTACACAAATGACAAACACCTTATGCATACTTCTGCGTGTAAACACAGGACAAGAGGGCACAGTCTTAGGGCAAGAGGACACAGTCATAAGCTGCTCCAGGGAAGGTTTAGGTTTGTCATTAGGAAGTTCTTCACAGAAAGAGTGATGGGTCATTGGAAAGGGCTGCCCAGGGAGGTGGTGGAGTCACCGTCCCTGGAGGTGTTTAAGAAAAGACTGGACATGGCACACAGTGCCATGGTCTAGTTGATAAGGTGGTGTTGGGTCATAGGTTGGACTTGATGACCCCAAAGGTCTTTTCCAGCCTAGATGATTCTGTGATAAGAATGCACTCACACACTTAATTATTAAAAAGAAAAATCTACATGTGGAAGAGCCAAAAATCTCTCAATGGAATAAATCCGAACCAGGTTAGGTTAGTTAGTAAAGAGGTAATTAGGTTACCTAGTTTCCAAGTTCAAATGGTACAAAAGTACTCATGCATACTGCATGAGGAAAATTCTTATTTATTATTAAAATTATGTACCTTTTAAAATATGTACATAATATTAGGCTGAGGTCAAAGCCATAAATTAAAACTTCTACAGTAGAAGAAGATCCACTTCTTTAAATCTTTTTAAAGAAGGTGGTTCCTTTACGGAAAGATGGTTATTTTTGAGACTCTCTTCCACCTAATGAAGCAAATTTGTACTGCACTTCATTTTGGATGACACAACACTGCAAAGTGCAGCATTCATTATCACTTAAACCATAAGCTGTACAGTTCTCCAAAATCAACATCATGCCTCCTAATCTTGGCCAAAATGCTGTCAGTTTTAGGTATCACGCACCTTGGTGGCTGCAGCTGGCTGAGATTTACTTCAAGCTACCTATGTAGCTCAGCTGTGGAGCTAAATTTAGCCCCAGCTGGATAAACTGCCAAGAGAACCTGCAGCAGTACTTGTGCTGGTTAACCCAAGCCAATATCCTTATTGTTGAAGCTACAATACTCGATAAATAAGTTGATGTTTAATAATTAAATTGCCTTTACCACCATGACATTGATGAGAAAAGTATGGTATTACCATAGAAACTGCAGCAGAAAGACAAGACTTGGTGAAATGATTTCAGGGAGTTCCCAGCAGATTTCCCAGCACATGGATTAGCATCCCTCCCACAGAAACCCATTACCTATTAACAGAAGAGCCTTAATGCTACTGGAGTCTACACAAACCAAATAGATTTACCACAGCACAGGAAAAGTGCAGGGGAAAAATATTTTTAAAATAAATAAAAAGCCCCCTAAACAACAAACAGAAAACCAATTATTAAATTAGGTTACTTACGATGATGAGGAGGATTCTGATAGAAAAATTCATACAGGCTCTCATCAGAAGCAGATCATGCAATTACTTCAACTAACCCATTAAAACCACTTACTCTTTTTTGCGAGGCTTTTTCTTCCTACATTTCCTTAAAGCCCCAAGAATACTTCTGGAAGCACACGTGTATATATACATGTTCATAACAGAGCTTCTTCCTTCACACACCACGTCATTTCTCATTCAGTTCTACAGCCAAGGTAAATACTTTCACTTATCTTGCAGGCAAAAAAACTAAGATAGCTTGAGCCTGTGGAATTAAATTTTACAAGTATACTCCCAGCACTGTCTGAGTGATGTCTGTCTTGAAAGCAAAGCAGGCACGAGCTCCGCCATTCACATTCTGTGCAGCAATCTGACTTCCTACTTTGGTCTGGCTGCTCAACATCAGCTGTGACCTTCAAATAAGCTCAGAAATATCTGAGCATATAGAAGCAGGAGTTCAGGCAGATAAAAGCAGTCTGAAAATTAGAGAGAAACTTCCAATATGACAAATATCTGTTTGTATTACTCATAAAAATGTCTCAGTCTTCAGGGTTCCAAATGTCTCATGAAAGTCTAACTACCAAGGGATCACTTGAATCCTTGATTTTGCTGTTTGGTTCTTCTGAAGGTGTCTTTTTAAAATATTAATGTAAAAGTTAAGAAAAAAATCTCATTTAAAGCTTTTTCCTTTCTTTTGTTTTTGTATACATTTACCTTAAAAAACAAACAAAAAAGAAAATACCTGAAAAGTGTTTTGAGTTCATACTTTCAATAAAGGAAAGTCAATGCCAAGTAGTAATTAATTACTAATATGAAAACATTATTTGCATATCAAAATTCTAAACTTTTTTTTTAAACAACAAAAGCACTGTCATGTTTTGAATCCTTTGACTGTATTTATCTGTACAAAAATGTGCAAAATACCTCTCATCTCTTCTAACTTATTTTATGTTTTGACAATATCAGATTTTAGTCATAGCAGTCGTGAAGAGGCACTTTTCTGAAGATGTTAGTTTTTTTAAAACATCTCACTGAAGTTTAGGGTACATACTTTTTCCCTGAGTCTATCATATCAGATTTCTTGGTCTAAATGTGTTCCAATCTATTCATTTTTAATACCACATGCTTATTCTTAGGCATTTACCTTCAAGTACCGGAGTCCTCGTTTTTTCTATTTCTTCCAGAAATTTCTTCCAGGATTTAATAATGCATACTACTGAAAGGTATTGCAGAATTTTCAATTTTATCAATTTTCCAGAATTAAATCATAAATTATACTATTTGCTATCATTTTTCTATAAATTCCTTCATTTATTTCTTGAACCTAGATTTTGAATAGATTATGGTAGACAGGAAATCAATCTCCTGTCTTTATGTATGTAACCTACACTGCAAAAAAATCCTGCATTGCTAGACAGGCTGTCTCATTCACTGGTAAAATAAATCCTGTGGATTTCCGCTTCTTGCTCAAGCATAGTGTAGGTCAAAGTAAAGCTATGAATTTATTTCAATTGGTTTTGCTTTCGGAATTTTTCTTTTGTTTCAGCTATCTCCTTCAAATCCTTGAGGACCAGCAGGAGCTCTCCTAAAGCTGCACACATAGGCCCCTGTCTCAACATTACCAAGTTTCTATCAATACCACTTTTGCCTCCCCTGCTCTTTCTTTGCACTTTCTTTCGTCAGAAATCTTGGTTTCACATACTGTCAGGATTTCCTCTGTAGTTTATTGCTTTTCCTTACTAAATCTTATCTAGTTGAAACTTTCAAAGACAAAAATAACTCTTTGTGTTGCATTAGCACATCAAAAAATGGTGACTCAATTTGAACACAATCTGTCCCTAGTTAAGAAATTTCTGAGTCGAAGCTTAGTAGAGACTGGTAGGATTTACCAGAATAAATTTTAAGTATTCATTAAAAAATCAAAGTTCTTTATTCTTATTGGCTTTGTCTCGCTAAATGATAATATGAAAATATTCTAGAGAGTTCAGTTTGTACTGTAAAAAACAACCAAACTCATTATCTAAATGAAGGTCAGAAGCAGGTAGCAAGATATCAACTGTAAAAACATCCTCCAAGAACCACTCCAGCATCTCCCACCCACATACTGTCCATAATAGTTATGACATATAGTGGTAGGGTCATTCAGAAATCAGTATTACATATAAAATTCAACATTACAGACTGTTCTCAACCAAGAATCAAATCTCCTTGCGGTACACATCGTCTTTCCATGACACTCTGCATTATCCACCAAGTGCACCCAGGTCTTTGAGCAAAAACAATCCCATGGATGGGAGGCAAAACTAATCAAAACTGTTTTCCCTAACACATTTCTTGTACGTNTAGGGTCATTCAGAAATCAGTATTACATATAAAATTCAACATTACAGACTGTTCTCAACCAAGAATCAAATCTCCTTGCGGTACACATCGTCTTTCCATGACACTCTGCATTATCCACCAAGTGCACCCAGGTCTTTGAGCAAAAACAATCCCATGGATGGGAGGCAAAACTAATCAAAACTGTTTTCCCTAACACATTTCTTGTACGTACCATGGGAACTTTATCCCCTTCTGCAGCATGTGGAGGTTTTGATTGGGCAGGGCCAGCTGAAGTGGCAGAGCCTCTAGCATTAGCTAACCAGGTGGCCTTCGCTAAATGTAGATCCCAATGTGTGAAGGTCTCACCACCCATTGCTTTCAGTGTGGCTTTTAACAGCCCATTGTCTCATGCCACATGGGTTGCTGCATGACAGGGAATATGATACCCACTCAATACCATGCTCTCTGGCTCTGGTGTCTCTGTAAGACGTTTTTAAAATTAGTTTAATTGTCCAGCTCGGTCNCACCACCCATTGCTTTCAGTGTGGCTTTTAACAGCCCATTGTCTCATGCCACATGGGTTGCTGCATGACAGGGAATATGATACCCACTCAATACCATGCTCTCTGGCTCTGGTGTCTCTGTAAGACGTTTTTAAAATTAGTTTAATTGTCCAGCTCGGTCCTTTCTGGGGTGCCATGTCACCACAGGACTTGCTTTGCAAGCCCCAAGATGATGTTCCAGGCAGTGGCATGAGGCACAGGGTGCATCTCCAGCCATCCAGTGGTTCTTTACACCATTGTAAGCATTTAACAATTGCCTTGGGCAGGTTTGTGGGAGTGTGATGTAATTAACCTGCCAGGCCTCCTTATATTTATATTTCAACCATCATCCACCATACCACAGGGGCTTTACTTGCTTGGCCTGCTTGATTGCAGCATATGTTTCACAATAATGGACAACCTGGGACATAGAGTCCATTATTAAGTCCATCCCTTGATCATGAGCCCATATCTATTTTGCCTGTCTTTCCTGATAACTTGAGGCCCATCATGCAAGAAATAATTCACCCTTATGCTGCCAGTCCTGATCCACCTGAGACACTTCAATCTTGGCAGCCTGATCCACCTGTCTATTGTTGTGATGCTCTTCAGTAGCCCAGCTCCTGGGTGCGTGTGCATCTACGTGACGTGCTTCTACAGCCAGCTTCTCTACCTGGGTAGTGATGCCTTGCCACAGCTCATCAGCCCAGATGGGTTTACCTCTGTGCTGCCAGTTGGCCTTTTTCCATTGGTCTAGCCACCCCCAGAGCATTTGCTACCATCCCCAAGTCAGTGTGGAGGTAGAGCACTGTCCACTTCTCTTGTTCAGTGATATCTAAAGCCAGCTGGATGGCTTTCAGCTCTGCAACCTGCCTTGAACCACCTTGTCCCTCCATAGCTTCTAGGTGATTTGCCATGTAGGACTCCATAAGGTAGCTTTCCATTTTTGATGTACTCCTACAATAGAGCATATTGCTTTTCATATTCTGGTAGTTGATTATATGGTGGGGCATCTTCAGCACATGTCATCTTTTCCTTCTCCTCTCCTGATAACAATCCAAAATTTTCACCTTTGGGCCAGTTCATGATAATTTCCAAGATCTCTGAGCAATGGCGGTTTCCTGTTTGAGCTCACTGGGTGGTCAGAGCAACCCACATACTCCATTGTAGTATCAGTGGCACAATGTGTGTAAGAGAATTTCCCTTTGAACATCCAGCCCAGCACTGCCAGTCAGGATGCCAGGAGGAGCTGTGCTTTGGTACAAATCACTTCTGAAGCAGCTCAAACCACTTCAATAAACTGCAAGGATCTCATTTTCAGTTGGGGTTAGCAGGCTGGATCCTTTGTATCCCCGACTCCAGAAACCCAAGGGTCACCCCTGAGTCACTATGGGTAATTTTTACCAGAGATCCAGGAAGGGTCATTCTCCCTGGCTGCACTGTAGAGCATGTTTTTACATCTTCTTCTGTCCTAACTGGCCCATAGGCTACTGCGTTATCCTCCCCTGTTCCTCCCCCCAAACTGGGTACAATTATTAATGAATTCCCAGAGGTACCACCCCAGGCCCAGGCAGAAGAGGTCCACTGAACACACATCCCAAATGAGCCTCGTTGCCCTTGATGTTACCACGTCATACACTATGATATAACGCAGTACAGCAACAAAGACATCCTGATCCCTCTCCCCATTCTGAAAAAGAGCAACGTGAGGAACACAAACAGGAATGTATGGGTTAGGTACCACACCCACATGCACAGACCAAGCAACATTTTAACCAGGGGGCTAACTAACACAACAAATGCTTAGGTCAAAATTGTTTCCAACCAGCTCTGAACAACCAGATTTGTTACCTCAACCCTCCGTTTAAACACTGGTTTAAACCCAGATGTAAATTAAGCCTTACACATCCAGTTAGAGAGGGACAAAAGGCAGAGATAGGTTGAGATAACAATTTACTGGAAAACAGCAATGTGATAAGAAAACAAACAGCAACAGCAACAGCAACAATACTAGTAACAACACTATACAGAGAGGGTGACTTACATGCAAAATGCTCACTGAGTTCAACCCCATGTGACTGCATCACAGTCAGAGCTGGAGTCACCCCACCACTGCGTTCACTGCTTGCTCCCCAGAAAAAAGGAACAAAATGGCAGCAATCCTCCATGTGGTGCCTTATTCTCCCACTAAAAGCCATGTCCCCTTTCTTCACAGAAGTGTAAATCCCTTACTCCTGCCCACTGAGATGACATGAACAGCAAAGCACAACAACCCAGGGGTGTCTGCAAGGCTCCAAGCCACAACCCCTCATGGGAACTGTGAGAAAATTAGCTCTGTCCTTGGCCAAAACTAGGACAACTTGATACATTCTAATCCTGTAAATTCAATATATTACAGGATGTATTATTCTAATTGTGAAAAAAAATCCTTCTGTGTCAAATTATCCATGTAACAGTACTTATATTCATCAGCTTATAAGCCACTAAAATGATCCTTCACGTCCTTCCAACACAATCCACTCTGTGATTCTATGATTCTGTTTGGTCAAAAGATACACAGAAAAGCAAATCAGCAACATCCAAGCAGAGCACAAAGGAACAAGACTGCTCACCATCCTTACTAATTACTTGATTTGATGACAGTCTTCCTCCCCACCAAAAAAGTCACTCACATGAAACATGAGGTGCCTTTACTGACAAAAATCCCAACACTGCAATACTTTTATCCCCAGATCTCACATCTCACTTCTCACACTGAGTCTGAACCTTTCCAAATTAGGTGTTTTGACAGTGGTGGTATATCATGGCTTCTAAGCCTTTGAAATATGAAACCTTGGGCTTGCTGGCAAGGTATGAATCACTGTTGTGGTTACAGGAGAAAAAGCGCCCATATGGGAGTAGCCAAACTATGTATTCCACAGCCATCTAGATTATTCCTGATGAACTGTTGATTCTTTGCAACAGCTGCTCAGCACACACCCGACCCACCAGGCTGCAAGCTGGGTGTTAAACCCTGAGTGGCAGGGCAGCATTTCTTTGTCTTCACATATTGACTCAGCTGTGATAACTGCACCCAGCCTAAGGGGGTCATCTCTGCCAGTGGGCCATAATGGCTCAACAGCCCCAGTGGGCAGCTGTACAAACCTGAGTCATCAAGGACTCCCCAAAATATCCCATGACTCAGATGATTATATCATTCCACTGTCGAATTCCCCACTCTGAGGAAGGTACTGAACATTCCTGCCTGAATCTGACTGTATATAATCTGGGGTTTTGGTATTGGGAGAACAACCCCACCAATGGGCATCCAGAGGGGGAACCCGNGCCAGTGGGCCATAATGGCTCAACAGCCCCAGTGGGCAGCTGTACAAACCTGAGTCATCAAGGACTCCCCAAAATATCCCATGACTCAGATGATTATATCATTCCACTGTCGAATTCCCCACTCTGAGGAAGGTACTGAACATTCCTGCCTGAATCTGACTGTATATAATCTGGGGTTTTGGTATTGGGAGAACAACCCCACCAATGGGCATCCAGAGGGGGAACCCGAATTTCCACAGGACCACTGCTTTCGACAAGACCAAAACCATCATTTCAACAGCACTGCAGCTACTGCTTAATTGGACTACAACCACCACCCCTGATNCATCAAGGACTCCCCAAAATATCCCATGACTCAGATGATTATATCATTCCACTGTCGAATTCCCCACTCTGAGGAAGGTACTGAACATTCCTGCCTGAATCTGACTGTATATAATCTGGGGTTTTGGTATTGGGAGAACAACCCCACCAATGGGCATCCAGAGGGGGAACCCGAATTTCCACAGGACCACTGCTTTCGACAAGACCAAAACCATCATTTCAACAGCACTGCAGCTACTGCTTAATTGGACTACAACCACCACCCCTGATCAACAGGGGCCAGGTTGTACTCTGACTTTGTCAGTTTAAGCCAATGTTTCTGTACTTTCTGCCTTTATTGTAATTTTCCTATTAAATTGTAACTCCGACTTGAAATCTCTCACAAGGTATTTGTGTGGGGTTAATTTCTCCCATTAGTTTACCTTCAAACTAGCACAATCACCTACCCCATAAGACTTCAGTATATACAAATACAGACAGATCATTTTGGTGCACTTGCTATGGTTTGTCATCAGTTCACCATTAGAGAAATACACTGAATGGAACGTACACTGAGCAGAACGCAAACTCCACATAAAAAGACCCTCCATATTGGACTAAAGGTGATCTAATTTGTCATTTTGATTAATTAAGATAGATAAAAATTTGGGTAATTCTGCCTTCATTTACAAGGAAGAGAAAATATTTCTTTTTTAAACTTAAAAGCTTCAGGGAGCTTTTAAAAGCTCCCCTCTTAAAATTCCCTAGAAGGTAACAATTGTAATAGTCAAGATCTAGGATAGGTGGTAAGATTAGAGAAAAGGCAAATTTAGTCTTCAGATCAATGGTGAGTACTCAGTCATCTTGCCAAAGACCAGCAATTTATCCAAGAAGTAAAAAAAAAAAAAAAAAAGGATACTTGGGTCTATCCATCTATTAGCACATAACACAAGACAAACCAGTTAAGTTAGAACTTCCTATAAAGCTGGGTGCTAAATGACATGACATAGTGGCAGTTTTAAAACTGTTTTAGTAATATTTTTTTAAAACACTAGAAAGTAATTCTCTTTGCAAAAATACAGTAACTGATGATAAGCCTTACTGCTATGACTAATTCTCTGCATTCAACATTTCAAAAAGAGGGAAGGAACGTTTTCCAGCAATTTTCTTAGGAGGAAAAAAAGTGTAATGCTATAACCAAGATTAGGTTTTTGTATTTTTAAGTTTTAAAAGTTCAACACAGGTCAACAGGTTATGAAACAGACACATGAAGTACACTGAAGTAAGAGTTTTGACAGTCACTTGAAATCCAGATAGAACCCCTGAACCTTAAATACTTCACAGCAGTCACTTGTACAAAATAAGCATTTTTTTTATCTTTCAGTGCAAGGACTGTTGCAATTCCTATCCTCCAAACATCTATTATTCTCAATAAATGGTGAGAAGAAGAAATAAGGTTTAAGATAAACAGTAAGTCAACAGCTACTATTAGTTCCCTTTAAAATATCTAACTCTTTCACATGAAGATAAATGCAAACTGGCCAATTCTGAAAAATCATGTAGCTCACTTTGAAAACTCTGCAGATCTTTAGTTAATTAAGCAGAAGTCATTCAAGATATAATTAAATACAACTCTATTGTGCCATATCTTGATTTCTATTCCAGTAATATATATACACTGTATTAAAATACTGTAAATTGACAGCCTGGTCAGATACTGACAGAGCACAGGGAACAGATTAATACATCTCAAACTGCTGAAAAATTAATCTTTTATTAGAGATTAATTCAATGAAAAAATAGAGCAATGCAGAACATCCCTTGACAAAATCAGATGTCTAATTAAACTCTTGTAGAAACATACAGCCTTAATCAGTTTCAACAGCTTTCTTATAAGAAACAATCTTTAGCAACAGCTTTTTCTCCTGGTTGCTATTTCTGTTTGGTGTAACTTACCAAGCTCCATGGTCTTCTGACCCAGCCTAAACATTTTTTCATCTGCTCAGTCCCTGTGTGTCAGTGGCCACATCCCTAAAAGCAGGCATTCTCCTGTTTTCTAAAATATTACTCTCTTATTAATTTTCAGAATTATGCTGCTCTCAAATCATGCGCCAAATACCTGTACAAATTAGTTCTCTCCAACTCTTTCTGTTTTGTACTGGCATTATGTCAGGAAAAGGTAATTAATCCTTGACAATCAGCAGTTTCCAAGTTTTCTCACTGTCTTCATATTTCTCAGTGAAATTAACTAAAGTAGCAATTAAGATCCTCTTGGGTGACATTATCTGTGTAGCTTTTCATTGACATTTCAGCTGTTTGTCTTTTCTTGTTCTTTTTCCTTCATTTGCTGGATCAATTACCTGTGATGCACACCAACTGTAACAAACAAGTCAAAATTTTCCCTTGTGTAACTTCACTGACTCAAATGGCTCTAAACCAGTTATAGATTTATTCTGGTATAGGCAGAGAAACGTGCGTGGTATGCCGCTCTGGTTTTCATTGGCTCTGCATCCCACTGCACACTAAATTCAAATTCCGCTATCTTCAGGCTTCCTCACAGCTCAACCTGTACTCCTTTCTACTCACTACGATTTCCTTTCTCTTTCCCAGCATCTCAGTACAAGACAATGCCCTTTGCCCTGAAAGTGCAACCTCTACTCATACAACCCAGCTCACTAAACTCTCCTTTTTTCTGGAGATCCTTCTCTTGTGCCACACAGTTCACCCTCTTAATCAACTTTATTGACCAATAGCTAGCCATTATTTGTAAGAGTGGAAGAGACCCTGTATCTGGATGCATCTCCAGTTTTTCACTTCATCTCATCTCTCATCAGTCTATATTATATATTCTAGACCACTGTTTTCCAATCCCTGCTTATTAATGAAACAAATACTTCCATGTGTCACAAAAAATTAATGAAACTTGCTTTCTTATGGCAAAGAGCCTAGAGGTTGAGCAGCAGCCCTAGCCAGCCTCCATCTTCCCTCTGCAATAACCCCAGTGCTCTCCCAAATCTCCAATTTATTCACATAGCCACTCACAAAATTGGAAACATTGAGGGAAGGGGTTAAGAACCTGTCCACTCTTTCAGTGTAATGGATCAACCTGGACACATTTTAAGAAGTCACAAAATTTGTTGTTATCAGATCACTGTCTTGCAAGAAAACACACTGGAGAGAAGTGCTCACAAGAGTTCTCACTGTGGCAGTCAGACTGCAGCTGGACACCCCTTCAGTCAGGAACACTCTTCCTATGCCCTCTACATGTTCCGTGTTGATTCAGTATGACACATGCCCAGACCCATGTTCTCTGATTCAGACAGTGAAACACTTGTAGGGTCTTTATTACTGCAAATCTCAAGAAACAGGGATATTTCCACCCTCCTGGTTTTTATTAAATTACTGTGATGAAATACAAGTGACATAAAACTTTTCATGCAATGCTATGTCTCACATTCAAGAGAAAGGCCATGCTGACACAGGCACTGTCAGATAAATTCAAGCTCCAGCTGGCATGGAAATGAAAATTAAAAGGGACAAGTGGAAAAACCCTTGCCTCACTCCCTTGGGCCATGGCAGCACAATCAGACACTGGAAGCATTGTGAAGCATTGCTCCTGGAGTGTTGTTGTCATCTCCTGTCCAGGGGACACCCCAGGAGGCATCCATCACCATCAACTCAGTCCTTCAAGGATGCAGCACAAATGTGGCTCTCAGCTACATGATGGTGATTGGCTGCCATATGGAAAGTTACAAAAAGTTTGGCCAAGGAAACCTTTGGAAGAAGGACGATGTATAATTGCATGTGTTCACTTCTTTGTCCTAAAAAAACACATTTACACTTCAGTTACTGTTTAAAAGAAACCTAAGTTTCCTGCCAATAAATGCTTATAATGCCCTTTCCAAAAATATTCACAGACAGCTCCAAGAAGTACTCAGTCTTCAGCAAAGAACTAGCTTAGTATTTAGTGTTCAAATATAATAGGTGTAAGTAGGTATATAGGTAGTCTTATGTTTGCATAAGACTACACTTTTAACTGTGCAGCTCTACTCAAAGTTACTAATCTTATTCAATGCAACAGAAGCTTTACTCAATGCTGCAAAAACTAGGTCTCTGCTAGACTGCCCATGCCCAATGCAATAGTGCTGTACCACATTTTAATGAGTTCAAATTAAATTTACATGGCTTGATTATGCCAAAAATTGCATTACAAGATAAAATCTTACATTTCAAGTCTTCCCATCCACTAACATATGCTCCTTTTCACCAATTTCAGCTTAAAAGCACAAAAAATTTGACTTACTGTAAGATTTTATTTCTCTCCACCATCTCCCTTAAAGTACATAGTAGATCTTTTTGTGTGTAGATTTGCTAAAAAGTTCAACAGTCTTGATCCAAAAGAGGCAGTAGCATCTGCTTGCTCTCTATTTCAATAAAATTTTAAGTATATTTTAAAGGAAGTTGCAATTTTATATTGATTAACTTTTAAGTAATCTAATCTCATTTTTATGATTCTGTTACACAATTTTTTTATCTTTGGACATGTAAGGCTGCAATGAACAACAATGAAAATCCAGACACTGCTGAAGGTGTGTGCTGCTGTGTCCTGGTTACAGAGAAAATGGGATGGAGCTTTCAACGCTGTTTATTCTATACCACACACATTATCGCTGGGGGTGTGGTCCCAGCAGGGAAAGCTAAGGAGCAGGAGGGGAAGTGCACCACCTTGCCTGGCTCTCTCCAGGGAGAAGGTTTTGGGATCAGCCAGGTGGACCCAGCCCCTCTTCACCACTGTCAGTCCCCTTCCCCTTCCTTTGAGCTGTGGCTTTAACGTGTGGTGCTGAAGGACAGCAATGCCGAGTCCGAGACAACTGCTCCAGGGAAAATTAGAAGAAAGGAGAGGGAGAAGTGGAGGCACAGAGGCAAGCTCAGCTGAGCCATTCAGAGCCCAAGCCCCAGCACAGCCGAGTGAGCAGTGGCAGGACCAGAGGAGGCTGTGCAGAACTTAACCATTGGAGCGGTCTGAGGCGGCAGCTTGGTGCAAGCTTCTGGGGGGGTTTGCTTGCCCTCCTTATTGGTTCGTCACAGACTGGGCCGGGGAGGTGAGACCATTAAGCCACTGGAGCTCTCATGGCCATATTGCCTTTGTCTGGAGACCATACCAGGCACTGTCTTTGAGAAGCATTTTTTTCTTTTGTTCCCAGTGATAAATGCCCTTTCCTGGGTGGGACACCCTCTTTTTGTATACTTTTCTGGCTACTGATACTGCTGTGGTTATTGTGATTTTAGTAAACTGTTATTTTAACTCATACTCTCTTCTTATTGTCCCTCCGTTGTCAGAAGGCACAGGGGGAAAGGGAGTGGCTTGTTTGGAGTTTGGTTCCCTGTAGTTGTTAAAATCAGCACATGCTGTAAGTAAAACTTGGATTTGAAAAATGCAAGTTATTCCAAGCTCAGGCTATCAGACATGGAATCCCAAATCCTTAGAGGGGTATAAATGACATGACTGGGGTTAGGCAGGGACTTTACTGCCCTGGGGTGCAGCCTGTAAGCATGCAAGACTTGGCTCCTGAAGTACACTGAACTGGAAACTCCAGCTGCTCACAGTGGAAGGTACTTGCTCTGTTAACAGATCACTGAAGAGTACCCGGCATACTTGAAGACAATCAACAATACTTTATAGTTGGAGTTTTATTTTCCCAACTATCCTATAACTCAGTGAAGCTGGTGAATTAAACTAGATTTAATAACCCAAGTGAGATTACACTTCAAAGTTGAGAAAAGCAGTGAATGTGCTTATTAAGAAATAGCAGAAAAGCTGTTCTCTTTTATATCACCCCTCTGAAACAAACACCATCAGCAGCTCTGCAAACTTCATTAACACACAAACAAGCTTTATTTAATATCAAAACCAGCATATTTTGTATGCAGGCACAGCCCAAATTAATACTAGAAACAACTTGGAGGAATCAGTCATAATCCTGCTAATTAAAAACAAGTGTTAGAAAGCCTGGGTACCACTTTGATTTGACCTAGCAGTATTCTTTCCAAATGCTATGACTGTATCCTGTTCTAAACAAGAGTAATGCTCTCACAACTAAAAAACACTTGACATGTTTTGTAAATAAACATTTACAATTCTTTACTAAACACAGTGGCAGAACAACACTGAAGAAAGTCCCACATTTTCATATTGCTAGACGCAGCAGTCTTTAAAGCAGAATAATGTCCTGTAGTCTTGAACAATAAATACTTGAAATGTACAATACATTCTTGTGAGCCCGGGGTTTGGGGAGAAAGGCATTCCCTACTGCAGGGAAATGCCCACTTTATAGACACTCGTCACATAATCACACCTCAATAAGCAATGATCTAAACCCTTTACAGGCATTCTACAAGGGACAACCACAGTAGTTTCCAGTCAGGCCAGTGATTATAACCAAAGCAACCCCATGACATGAAATTAGGTCTAGGTCTCATGTTTGTAAAGATGAACTCCTTTGAATTTTGCAGAGTGACATTAATGCCACTGACCTCAAGGTACATTTGCAAATTGCTGCAGAACTACTATCATTCTTCATTAGCACAGGTACTGTAGCTCTGACAGCAGACAAATGCATTTATACAGCCTATTTTGACAACACACAGAGCCTGGCTTTTACTTCAGCTACTCATTTCTCCCTGGTTATGACATAAGACAATTCATAACAATATGCATTAGTCAGTTATTCCTGAAACAGGTGGATGACTGCTTAGAATTACACAAACTCCAAAAATACTCCTATGTTTTGCACTTTTCTTGCAGTAAATTTATTCCAAGGTTCAGCAGCCCCTATCAACAGCAGCTTCACCATGTAATTTATAAAACTGACATATGGAAGAGTTACAGCTTTGTTTACCGCCTTCTCCCAACAACCAGAATGATGGTCTTGTAGACTGAACTGACAGGTGCATGAGACAGTACCCAGGATGTAACTGCCAATTAATTACGTACCGTCTATTAAATGTGTACCTAGTGGTTGTCGTTTGTGTGTCTTGCAGAAATTAAAAGACACAGTAATTTAAATCTGGATAACCAAACAAGGAAAAAAGCCAAGGTTACCTGAGGAAAAGCTGCTGCTGCATGTGTTAAGAGCAGACACCAGCAGAGACGGCCCTCACAGAGGTGCGAGGTGGCCTCTGGGGAAAGGCGTGAGAGCGAGGGCAGCCTAACTCCAGCCTCCGAGAGACCTTTCCTCTGCATGCTTTATGCGATGAAGGTCTGAGGGAGGTCGCTTCTGTATGGGAGCACGAGCACCGCTGGCAGCGCCGCTCTCACGGCTCGGGGCCGCCACACCGCCCGTCACTGCGTGCTGGGGGAGTGCAGGGCTCCGACGCGGGATGCGGGCGGGCCCCGAGCCGTTCCCCCCTTCGGCGAAGGACGCTCCTCAAGAGCGACTGTGCGGGAGGAGGGCCGAGACTCAGCCGTGCCCGTCCTTCGCCTCCCCTCACCTCAGCTCAGCTCCCTTCCCCAGCGGTCGCCCTCTCGCCCACCTCTCCTTACCTCAGCTCCCTTCCCGCCTCCTCTCCCCTCCCCGGGGATCACCAACCCTCCCGCCCGACCTCCCCACCCCGGCCCTGTACGCAGAGGAGCGCTGCGGGCTGGCACTCACCGCGCCGCTGTCGCCGTCCTCCGTCCGCTGCTCCTGGATCCTGCCGGCGGCGGTCGAGCCCTGCAGCAGTTGCTCCAGGCAGGCGGTACTGGGCAGTGAGGAGCTCTTCTGGTGGGACAGGTGCGCCCCGGGCCGGCGCCCCTCCCTGCCACCCTCCGGCCCCTGACAGCCGGCGGCGGGCTCCGGGCGGCGGCCGAGCGGCGGCCCCTTGCCCTGGGGAAGCAGGTGCTCCCGCAGGCGGCGCAGGGCGGAGCCGGACTCGCCGGCCGGCTCCAGCGGCTCGGCGGCCGAGCAGCATAGGGTGGGCTGGGAGGACGAAAAGACGCGGTCTAGCACTCGCCGCCGCCGCTTGAAGCCGCTCCACTTGGCGCCGGGCGGGAGGTCCCCCTTGCTACCGGTCGGCGGCGGCGGGGCGAGGGGCTCCGCAGTGCGGCGCTCGGCTGCTGCCCGCCCGCCGCCGCTCCGGCCCTTGCCCCCCAGCTGCAGGTTCTTCCACAGCCGGGCCTGGAAGGAAACCGCCGGCTCGGGTTCGCTGGGCTTCTCCCCCGTGGTCACCCGGGGCTCCTTGCCCGGCTCCATCCTTCTCCTCCTGCGACGGGGACGGCGGCGCCGGCAGCAGCAGCAGCAGCAGCAGAGCCCGCTGGCGCCTGCCCCCCTCTCTCCGGTGCGGGGCGGGCCGAAGCGGAGCGGCGCCCGCTGCCGGAACGAGCGCAGGGCTCCGCCGCACCGCCCCCCGCTGCGCGTGGCGCGCCCGAGGCAGGATGGAGCTGCGGCCGTGATGTTGAAGATAAAGGAAGGACGAAGCTGCCACCCTGGCCCATCTGGGCGGAAAGTTGGGCACCCTAAGCCCCCCACCCTAGGTGGTCCCTCGGTGGCTGCGGCCGGCACGAAGCCTGGCAAAAAAGTTACCGGCGAGGCGCAGGGGGCGCGGTGGCTCGCATTTAGATACGTGCGGCAATACACATGAGGACTTTGCGGGAGGGGGCTTGTCCTGCCCACCTGCCCACCTGTTTCCTGCATTGGAGACAGCCTCACCGTGCGGGATGCTGGGAGGGCGCACGCCCCGGAGGCCGCGGGTGGTGGAGCGTGTGCCTTGAGATGCTACAGTCTCCGTGGGGTCGGGAAACACCCAGATCCCTGGGTGAAGGTGGGAACGTGAAGCGGCTCCTGGCCAGGCAGGCATCATCCCCGACCGCTGGTAACTTTGGGGAGGGAAGGTTCAGTGGGAGTTGCTCACGCACGTACAGTGAGCGCTGAGGGAAATACCGACCTCGTCACCGGCTCTGTTCTTCGGCAGCGGTGGGTACAGAATGCAGAGCCCGGCCCGGCAGGACCCGCCAGGTATGGGGGAAAAAACCTTCAGCTCGTCTGCCATTCTTGTATTTTTGAAATCTAAAAAAAAATGTTTTCTCATCATAGCATGCTGTACTAGCAGCCCCATCGCTATGTTTTTCAATGTTTCTTTTTTGATTAAAATCATACCAGCAGTGTGATTTCAGAACAAATCTTTTATGTTCCATGAAACAAACAAGCAAAAGAAAACTTTTTGTCTAGAGTGAGCCATTCCTTTATCCAGTGTACTTTCAGGTTTCATTTCAAAAGACACTTCTGACAGTGGAGGATTTGGCCTCCTGCATTCAACTTCCCCAGGGAAGTTTGCAACCAGGCATTTGACAGTACAACTTTGCGGAACAAAATATAAGGAAAATTAAAAGTACTGAGATAAAATCGGTGCTTCATCAGGGCCTTGAGCATTTAATCTACAGTATTTGAGAAAATAGCCAAAATAATCTCTGAAACACTGGAGGTTATTTTTGAGGAGTCCTGCCAATTAAGTGACATCTTAGGGCCAGAAAAAAAGCCAAAGATAGTCATAGGAAAAGAAAAAATAAACAAAAAATTTTAAGATAGAAAATTACATACAAGTCAACCAACTTTGATCCCTCTAAGTGAATCCAAATAATCAGTTTCTAACTACCTGAAAGCAAAAGCATCAGGTAGCAAAGCTCAAATGGATCAAGGTCTGGAGGAAGCTTGTGTGTCCAAATGTCTGCCCCGACATCTTTAAATCAAAGAAGGAATTTACTAAAATGCAAACCTGTTAAAAGATTTGTTTTCTTGTAAATAAGGAGTTTACTCAATGAGCAGGAATCAAAAGAATAAAAAAATAATTTTGTTCTCCAACTACACTGGGGAGAGTGAAAAGGGCTACAAAATATTTCCATGTATGTATCTGCCTTGTGTTTGACTCTTTATTTCCACCTTACACTTAAAACATAAAATAAGCAGCTTTTCAAATAAACAGTTTTCTGTTAAAGTGAGTGCTCTTCACAAAACCAATGGATATAGGAAGACTACAACAGTGTATTCAGAAGAACTTACTTTACAAAATATACTGAACTACTCTCATATCTTAAATGACAGTTATTTTAACTAGTGATCGCATTTTCCTATTAAAAAAAAAAAAGACCAGAAATTTGTTGTTTGTATAGACATATTCCCTTCAGCAGCTAATTTTGCAAGTACATGGAAGCTTGTAGTCTGGGAGGAGTGTACACAAGTGTGCTGTGTTTTTATTAGCATTGAGTGCTTCCAAGTAACATACTGACAGGCCTCCTGATTCTTTTTCCACAAAAGCCAGCTTAAAATTTCCTTATATTAAAATTGTGTCATTACTAAATCTGTCTAACCTGCCTCCTTTTTTATCCAACCAGCAAGTAGATTTCCTTACAAAGAAAAGGGTCAGAGAATCTTAGCCTGTTTAGCTGCAGAAACACTAATTGTCCTGGGGGCAAAATCTGTCTGGGATGACAAGACAGTAAATGGCTGTGCTGCAACAGGCAGAGTGGAATTATTCTGAAATTAATTCAGATCAGGCCACCATAAACAGTTTTACAACACAATGAGTCATTCTGCACATTGAATTACCTGAGCTATATTCCTTTGTTAAAGTTGAAACAGAACTTGGCAGAAAGATCACAGCAAAACTTCAAGCAACATTCAAGCAGAAATCTTGACATTTAACAAGAACATGGATTTAACACCTGTATAGATGAGAACAATACTTCTAAATGTACAAGTAAACCTTTATTAGCCTTAGACATAGGGATATCTGAAAATACGTCTTTACGCCATATTGCTTCAACATTTTGAAAGCTAAAACAAAACAGAACAACAGCAACAACAAAAAGAATTGTTTGGTGTTTCAAACTGAAACCCAAGGAGATCAAGAATGTCTTTTTTATTTCCAACGTATCAACTATACATGTCAAAAAGGAAGAACATTTTCTGAGGAAGGCAACTATCAGTCTCCTCAGAACTATATCTCATAAATATATATATGTATGTGGCATTACTCTAAATAGTTTAATCTAAATTTATAAAACAAATGTACCACTCAAAGCTAAGCACTGTGCTTTTTAAAAAAAAATATTTTCTAATACTTTTGCAGCCTAAGACCCAAAGCCCAAATTTCTCCAGTACTTTAGATCAAATAATTTTTTTTTGTTTGGTTTTGCTTATTTATTGAAAAAAAAAAGAAGTTACTTTGTTGCTTCTGATATTTAGATCATTATATATATGTAGCAATATTTGGAACTATAGTTAATTTTTTAGTTAACTCCTTCATTTGAAATACCCTTCCATCTCCCATCGTTCAGAATACAGCAAAGATGGTAATATTTTGAAATACATACCAGACATTTATGGAGACAGTATTTGATTGATGATGGCCTTAGGCTCAAACGCTGGGCATGATTATGGTCTTCTCAGCCTGGAACCACCATTTGGATGTTATTTTGCTTTGTTCTTTCTCAATGTTTCTTCAGCCTGAATTATTATGGATTTGTGTTTCCTTTTTTTCATCTGAGTTATGTTTCAGATGGCAAAGTTCTTAGCTATAACACAGTTTTTAAGTACAGCCTCAAATGTTGTTTTTTGCTCCTTTGTTTCTCCACAGTAACAATGGAACGTTGGCATCCCACTAATGAAATTCAGGTCTTGGCATGATAAACAGTATGTCAGATAACTTCTCCCCAACCTGTTATAAGCAAGTTTCATATTATGAAGACAAACATATACTCTTTAACTCTTGTTGTCCATGGTTATTTTTACCTGAAACCTTCTAACTGAGTTTCAGCATGAGACAAGAAATACAGTATAGAACATTGAAGCCAGAATAGCTGAGCGCTTTGAAATTTTAAAAGTATTTAAACCATGTCATATGATTTGAAGCTTCAGGCAAACTTAGTTTAATATAAACAGTATTATAAGTCCTACCTTTGCCCACAAGTACACAATAATGAGTACATTTCTTCTTGGATTTTATACAGATATTTACGCTCCTGCCATATATGGTTCCTCTAATGTGATTAAACACCTTAAGCATCTCACAAAGCCAATTGCAGCGTAGCTCTGCAAAACGCTTCATTGCCTTAATGTAGTTTTGAGTATATTTAACCACCTATTGAATTAACCACCTATTTTCGGGGTGTAAAAATGATAATAGAGATTCAGCCATTAATCTAGGATAGCACAGGCTTCAAAATATTCTCCTGAAGCAGGAGAACCTTCTTTATGGGAAAGTACTGTAAAGATTCTAAGTTGCACTGTTATGAAAAGTTGACTCAATTTACTAGAGATTGATTTCCCTTCATTTCATGTACATCTTTGTCTCTAATATTTTAACCATATTGCTAGCTTTCTCCTCATGTTCTTTAGCTATTTGTTTGACTGTTGCTTTTGATCCCTAACACAGTTCTTCTGACGACATTTAACAGGAAGGTCTAATGCAACTCCTGGGAATAAAGAAAAGAAAAAAACAAGCCACAGAGCTCAGCACTGATGTATACAAGCTTATGTGTAGCACTTCAGATCATGTAGTCAGCCCATGTACCAGTCTACACGTGACAGTGGGAAATCCAGCAAGACATTCTCACAGCTGAGAAGAAGCAGGCTGCCCCTATTAGGGAGCTATGCATCAAGATCTCGCACTCCTTCTGATGTTAGCAGACATTTTTCACCTTCAGAAAAGGAAAGAACAGAGAGTAATGGCTTTAAAGTGAAAGATGGTAGATTTAGACTATGTTTTAGTAAGAAATTCTTCACTATGAGGGTGGTGAGGCACAGGAACAGGCTGCTCAGAGAAGCTATGGATGCCCCAGCCCTGCAAACATTCAGGGTCAGACTGGAAGAGGCTCTGAGGAACCTGATCTAGTGGGACGTGTGTCTGCCCATGGCAGGGAGTTGGAACAAGATGACCCTTAAGGTCCTTTCCCCCCAACCATTCTATGAATCTATGATTCAGATTGCACTCCTGAACATACAGCTCTTTTTTTTTTTTTTTTAATGAGTTCTGGCCCAGGTTTTCATCATCAGTATTAGTACTAAATACCAGTATTGTTAGGGTTAAATTGTAATATTAATTTAGAAGTTCTCAGAGTGAATCTTTTTGGCAGTAGTCCCTGACAGCGTTTATGTCTCTGTTGAAGCATCACCAATGGTGAACCTCTTTTTCCATTCCTGCCAGTTCTTTCAGGTATCTCCTGCTGACTCTGCAAAGATGTATCAGGAACTGAGTATGTGCACCAAACACTGCAATACCCAGAACATTTACTGATCTTTACACTTAACCTATTTTTATTTCAGCTACCATTGAATAAATTTGGAGAGAATGATTTTTTTCCTCTCGAGCTTTTACTTAATCACAGATCATCTCTGCTTAAACTCATTTCTGCTCCCAACAGCCCTCTATGCTCTCAATATCCCAAGGAGATATAAGCACTACAGTGTTTATGCCATTAGTATTGCTGACATTCAGAATTGCCTCCTGATTCTGCAAGTGGAACTGGGATGCTAAAATGCAATGAGCAATTTCAATTCCAGTTGAAATGAAAGACTGTAGAGGACTCATGTGATCCCCTTCATTTCCTCCTCATCCCAGCACTGGTTTTGGGAGGAGTAGGAAAGGAAAAGGTTGATTGGCGAATCATTTGGAGCTTCCATGTAAATATATATATGTAATCTGAATCACGCTGTCTTTTCTGTTCTTTCATCAAACTGTCAAGCTCCTTTAATAATAATTTTGTACAAATTACTACTTTGGTTTCTTTCTATTCAGGAATTAATAATAAAGTATAAATACAAAGCAATAAATTCTTTATTAGTATAAAGAGGACAACATGTATAAACCCACATTATGACTCTTTCTTGTTTTGAACATATTACATATATCTATGTATTAGACAGATTGTCTTTTCCTAAATAAATTCTTCCATAGACCATAGTAATTTCATGCACAGAATGTTAAGTATTTCATTTTTCAGTCTTTGGAGTTCATCACATGGTCTTATGTTACACTTCCTAGAAGACCAGCCAAGTTTAGTGTATTTTAAGGAATAAGCAATATTTCTTGATTGCTAGGATTTCTGGAGTAGTGGCTTGAGATACAATTGTGTCAATTCTAAACTTCAGTTATTTTAATGAGTTCAGTACTATGTCTGTTTTTCCCTGTTGTTTGACCTCAAATATCTCTCTTTATTGCATTTCAAGCTGAACATATCATCATCTGACATGATACTAGCCTGGACCTGCCTTGTTTATGTACCCATCTGCTCTGCATCTCCCAAAGAAGTTAATTGCTGCTTTTTTTCCTAAAAAAACCCCCCTTTACTGTTTCTTTATTGATAGCCAGGGTTTTCTAAGACAGTAATTAGTATTGTAAATACATATTTTCCCTCTCCTTTGCAAAACTTCTGTTCTAGGGAAACCGTTGTTTGCATTTCTACTGCTTGCTGTTTGCATTTCTACTGCTTACTCTACTGTGCCAAAATGTTGGCACATTTTGAATTTTTTCAACCAGGAGTGAATCTAGCAGCTACATTACATGGCTTCTACAGACTATTAATCTGGTTGTGTATAGCTGCCTGATTTTTTCCTCTGAGTCATATTCTTTAAGCTGTTTCCCTGTCTAAGAACATTGAAAGCTATCTGGTATGGAATTCAAAAATACCTTGGTTCTTAATTTTAACTAAAAATTTTAGTGCCCATTTTGTGTGCAAATTCAGCCTTCTTGTTATAGTTGCCTATCAAGTTACCCAAATAAAAGATCACTTGGCTGTATCTGCCCTTATTTTTTTTCAATTTGGCTGTCTCCATACTTTTTTTTTTTCCCCAAATTTCTGGCAGCACTGAGAATCAAAAGAGATTTCTGTAACTGTATAACTGTGCTCTAATTGAATATCCTCTTACAAGGTTTTTACTTTGATGTATCCTTTCAACTGCAATCTTATTTGACTGCCACCTTTCAGGCTCTGAGAACCTTTGTTTCGAGCCACAGTTGCCCCTTGTAGCAGTCCTAGAGTAACAAGATTTTAATTACAGCCCCTAAAATTCTGGTATTTGTCTCTGACATGACAAAGCTACTGTTATCTCTTTATCTTTGATTTCCAAAGTCCTCCTCAGTACTAGGGCCCATCTTTGTACCTGTCATTGCTAGTTTATTCACTACTATGAGCTTCTCTCTTTTTTTCTTCTTGAAAAATATCTGGGTATTGTGTTTTGTTTTATTGTATTTTACTTTTTTTTTGTTCTGGCTCCCAGAACAATGACCACCTTGGCAAAAGTTACACACTGCCATTCACATAGCCACAGAGCCTATGCTCTGTGCATGCTCAGGGCAGTTTCCTGAGTTTACCTTGTTGCTTTTCTGTTCTCCCCATTCTTTACCTCTTTCAGAGCTGCTGATCACCTGCACGCTGGATAAGTGACAAGACCATCTGCTGCTCTTCTTTGGTCTGCATCCATTATCCATCTCCCTTGTGACTCCATTAATCCAAACATAAAGCACATTTGGGAAGGGAGGAAGGAAGAAAAAAAAAGGTTGTTTCTACCAACTAAGTCTTTATGAGCACCACATTCACTGATCCACTGTGACCACAGTGCTCCCTGCTGCTGTCACATAACCTGTGAACTGGGAATGATAAAAGGAGAAATAGCTCTGAGCATATATTCTGCCCCCAGAGACTAGCAAAGGCAAATGATAACTTTATTCCTTTCCTTAATGCTCAAACAGTAACAAGAATGCATGCTGTGTCCCTCAGCTCTGCTAGCACTGTGGTGGATGTGCCAGCAGTGGCAGACACAGGGCAGGGCCCTTAGACACGAGACATGCCATTTTGACTATCCTGAAGTGAGACAGTGTCCCATACTGGTGGGAAATGCTATGTGGTGCTGCTTCTGGTGCACAGGTTTCATGCCAGCAGGTGCCAGCAGTGCACACTGCGCAGTACAAACAGCACAGGCTGGAGGAGGCTTTCATCCAAAGCTGCCCTCCTACATGCTAATACAAGTACAGAATGGACCCCAGACTCCTTAGTCACTGCTTCGCTCTTTGATCTGCTCAACAAGGAGACTGTCTTCTATAGCCAGGTTATCTACCAGCTTGTTCTTCCCACACTGGTGAAGGAGTTGGAAGCTGTGGGAAAGGAGAGGCTCTCTCTTCTCTCTGTAAACCTTGCTAACTGAGGGAGCTCAGCCTCCTTCTTTGCTCTCCATGAGCAGGTATTGTAGGTTGAGGTGGAGATTTTCTGAGCAGGTCCAGTCACCACTCCTGCCATAATCCCTCATCTTTGGGTGCCTCATACCTAAACAGCTTCACTAGGAATATGCCAAGATTGGATTTAGAGATCAATGAAACTGCTTTCTCAAATGCTACAGGATATTCACAGGTGAACTAACCCCAGTGCAGATAATACTGGAGCAAGAACCACTTGTCACTAGTTCAGACAGCACCAAGTGTCAGATGAACAAACCTCCAGCAGCTTGTGGGGATAAGAAAAAATAATGCTTCTCCTCCTCTCTGGTCAGAGAGGAGACAACACCTCTCGTGTGTTGTCTGCGCCTACTCCCACACATGGTTGCCTTCTGGAAATCCTGTAGTTATTCACAAAATTGTGAAGTCGTTATTGTTAAGTCTTTCTTGCACCTTGTATTGTAGTTTAGAGCAGGGAAATTGGAAATAACATTGTAAATAAACTACCCCAAGATGCATGCTTCTGTTTTAGTAATGGAACTGCAATTAAATGTGCATACATGTTCTAGTGTAATCTCAGAGAAGGTCATGTATTTAGTAAAACGGCAATCCTTGTTTTAAGATCATAACTAGTAACTCTAAGTTCTAACAATTCCTCTTTTTTTTTCCCATGGGAAAGAATTGGTACACAACTGCTTTATGATTTGAGTTGTTTTAAAGTGTTTATGATATGGTTTTTTTAACCATTATTCTGCTGTGGGCCTTGATCATCCTGTTGGTATTTTGGATATTTTCTCTTTGCCTTCTGGCATTTGAGTCAGCTTTTTAATATTCTGTAGTTTCACTATAATTTATGTCTCCTTTTGGATGGCATTTAATCTGAGAAAGGAGAACACTTGCTGGCCCATTAAATGACTAAGGCTGGAAATGAAGAAGGTGTTCATCATATCTCCTTAATGAATTTTTCTATAAGCCACAACTATATTTTTTTGTAATACACTAGTTAGTAAAAAAGAGTCTTATTTACTTATACAAAACATTGCAGCATTGTGCTGATCTTAATAAAGTACAAGAAAACAACTTTATTTTCACTTAAGTTGACATGGAAGACAAACACGGATATTTCACTTATAAACTACTTCTATATCAGGCTTCTTAAAAAAATCTGGTATAGCCCCATCTAGGAATTACCAGTGATTGCAAAGATGAATGCAGCAATCAGGGCAATATACACAGTCAACTCCAGGCCAATACTGTATGGTATTTGGTGGGTATTAGAGATTTCTGAGAGAAAGAACTTGATGTACTTGATTATTTGATAATTCCGTATGTGATACAGAACTTCATGATTTTCAACATCTCAAAGTTATCCAACACAAAGTGATAATAAAAGAACCATTATCATCTAAAGATTGCTTTACTACTAGTTCAAACAAGGCTGGAGACAGCCTAGTTTTTATCACAAAAATGACCAAACAATTGAGTATCAACTCTTCCTGCAAAAGTGCCTCTGAATATTGTTCCATTGGGAGCATTTGATAGATTAAGAAAAAAAGACGAAACATGTGAGATTCTGTTTTGAATTCCACATGTTGGTTTTGCTGTGCCTTAAACCAGACCTCCCCTGCTGAGGGAGGATTTGAGATCCTTGCCAGGAATCCCAAGTACTAATGAGACATCCATCGCTCTCTGCTTTCAGATAGTTTATTAAGTCTTATCAGAGAAGTTAAGAATAGAGCAAGAAGTATAGCAGAGAGTACGGAGAGTTCTGGATGTTCTTAAAATGTCCGCTGAATGTCCACAGAATGTCCGCAGAATCAAGATAACACGGTCTTTTTAAAGGTAAATTACCCAATAAGGACTTAAAATGAAAGATATTTTCATTTATCTACCAATACTTAACAAATGCCCACCAGAACTGCAGAATTTCTCATCCAATCCTTTGAAACTGCTTTTACTGCAGAACATGGAGGGACAGAAGAAGTAGAAGAAACATAGAAACTACAGCAATCCTCCATTTTGGAGTTTTTTGCTCTTTATCTATTTGCTACACTAATAAACCCAAAACCTTTAGATTTTTCACCCTGTGATAACTTTACAAAATATTCTATTATCTAATTCTACTGAAAAGGTTAGAAGTTTTCTCCATGGACAAAGGTCAAACACAGCACTGTCCAGGGGGGTTAAATTATTTAAAATTATTTAAAACAGGCAGAGGATGTTCTTTCTACCTTCTGGATTCCCACAGAAACACATTTTGCATTATCATGGGGTTGACAAATAATCATTTCAGGCAGTAATCTGGGGGTTGGGCCAGATTAGGTTGGGTTATTTGAATGAAAGATCTTCAGAACAAATCCTACTACAGCATGCAGGCAAATTGGGCAAAGATATTTTGTCTGAAGTTGGTGTTCAGTCAGGTGAGATTCAAAACCTCAGTCATTCAAATATCATTCATCTTCCATGATTCCACATGTGGAGATTCACAAGTCATTTGTCTTCTGTGTTTCCAGATGAGGAAGACAAAATGAAACAAGTGCTCATGAGGCAGAATCCAGTGAAAAAGAAGTGGAGAGCAATAAGACTACAAAGCGACAGAAGGAATCTGTGGTATATTAATAAGTTAAAAAGAACAGGGGAAGAAGGGAGACAATGGATAATTTGTGAGCTGAATTTCTAGGAAAGGTGATATAAAATTAAGATGGGTAGATGTGTCTAAAACACTAAAGCCTCTTTGGGAAGAATAGCTTTAGTCACAGACAGCTAACACTGGCATTGCTTTTATCTGGCATGCCAAGATGTCTCTGGGAATAGCAGGGCATCTGAGGTGGATGGAGCAGCTTCCCACTGCTAATTTCCCCTTATGTGTGGGTGGGAGAAAAGACAGGAGTACACTTCGCACACTGAGTGTTACGCACTGGAAATATATATATATATGTATATATGTATATATATATATATATGCATGTGTGTGTATACATACATGTATATATATATGTATATAAATGCACACCTTACTTACATAGCTTTGCAGACTAGACAGGTGGTTATTAACAATAAAATGCAATGAGCTTGCTTTGAGCCTTATGTAGTTTACTCTTTAAACAGCTGTTGCTTGTTGCTACAAGGAAGAGGACGCAAAAAACCTGACTTCTGTCACATTTTTGAAAGGTGTTTCCAATCTATTTAGTACCACATTCCACAGACTTGCCCATTCCTGAACAATAGACACTTAATCTGGTAAAAGTAGCCTAATTTTTTTGGACCAAGCCTGTATCCACAGTATTCATTGCGGTCATAAAACATACAGGAGCAGACGAAAGTAAAACTCCTGATCTAGATGTAATTGCAACGGGCAGAGCCTTGAAAATACAATCCCAAATTCATGCTGAGGGAATGCACATGTGCGAGTAGATAAATACTTAACTACTAGTGCCTGCATCCACAGCCAATGTAAATTAGTCAATGTGAAATGTAGGTGTCCATTCTGATAAAGACAAATTGCAACAGATAACAGTAAGATGGAAATTGTTCCCAGTGATTACCTAGACTCCTGGAAAGCAAAGACTTCATGGTTTTGATGAACCAACTCTATTTTCCAACTACATTGCTAGATTTTCCCTTCAGGTGGTGTCTGTATTTCTCTAATTTAGACTAAATACTTCAAAAATACTTGTTATACTTCCAGTATACTTTGAGTGGACAGAGACACTTACAAATAGTAGGTATTTTTCTTGTGCATAATATTGTCTAATATAATTTTGAATTTCATTTTTCTCATTAACAGCTTCAGTAAGAAGCTCATAGCAAATACAGTGTTTATACATTTGACTTGTTCAGTTGCTTTTACCATATATTTTCTGCTGCCGAATTTTTCTAAGTCCATAAATGCATTTATTAAATTGAATGACATAGGAAACCTCTGATTATTAAAAAGGAGTAAAAAACTTCAAAGGTAAGCTAGAGTCACTTAACATGATTAGCAGTTTTACAGCATCGATAAAATGTATATTAATCTGTGGCCAGCTCCTTGAGAGCCAAGTTCAATAACAAAGCCATCTGGTGCACAGGATTCTGCACAAGTCCAAACAAAACTGATTTTTGAGGGCTTACAAAGGCACCTACAGTGCGGAAGCCAGATGGCAAATTTAATGTTCATCAACAGACAGATTTTCAGAGCTCTGAGTGCAATGTCCTGTTTTCTCAGTACTCTTTTGCATTTCATTTTTAAATGACAGATGCAAGCAGTAGTAGTTTGTTATGTAATTACCTGCATGCACATGCAAACTTCTAACAAAATGGATGGAACATACATATTTTACTATTATATTTTTGATTTGAGCATTAAAAATGTCAGGCTGCTTGTCTATTAACTCATATTTGCACACACTTTATTTGCATCTGTGAACCCCCAAACTGCAAGCCACACTGAGAGTTCTACACAAAAAATGTTAAGTCTCAGATATCTGAAAAATTAAGTCTCTGTTGAGTGACAGAGCTGCTATGATTTGGGCAATTTAACAATTTTTTGCAATCTCACCAGTTGAGGAAGACTGCTTATGAGAAACAGGAGAATTTGTAACCCATTATTAATCCCATTAGCTGGTTGTTAGCTGGAGATTGATTATGCATAAAGTTCACCTAAAATAAGTTTTGTAAGTATTCCATACTGTTGAATGTTAAAATGGTTTTGTATTTAGTACCTACATTGTATATATTGGAAAGTATGAACATCCTTATGAGAACAGAAATGATTTTTTTGAGCATCATGAAGTTAACGCTAGTCCTTTAAATCATACCACAAACAAATTTATCTCCCCTGCTCATTTTGAGAAATTGTAATCTGAATATTTCAGTCTCTTATTACCCACTTAGGCATGGCTC
Source organism: Gymnorhina tibicen (assembly GCA_013399875.1). NCBI lineage: Eukaryota > Metazoa > Chordata > Aves > Passeriformes > Artamidae > Gymnorhina > Gymnorhina tibicen. The sequence goes on along the minus strand of VXAZ01002621.1, from coordinate 490,562 downwards.
TTGGGATTTTTCCACCAAACAAAAATATCAGGAAGCTGATCATTGTAATGGAAGTGGCCTGCAAGTGACTGAGATCACTTGTGAGATCTGTGTAGTCCAAGGTGCAAAATGTGCGCTTCATTTTACATGTTGAGTCCTAGGTATGTACATTCTCATACGAGCTTCTTTTGTAACTGCAGTCTAAATACCTTCCAGCACGTTAACCTAGAACTTTCTTGTACACTATCAAGAAGAATAGGTGTACCTACTAATGTTCAGCACCTGCCTTCCTTGATGTGGTATTAGAACTACAGCTTATCCTTCTTTATACTCGTCACTGATCTGAAATGGTTTGTTGTCAGACAGGGCTAACTCCTTGTCTTGTACAGAAAGGCATCAATAAAAGACAAAACCAAAGCAATTGTGTTTAAACAACTGTTGTAGTTACTATAGGGTTGTCATATATGGAATTAAGAGAGCAGAATTTTTACATCATTGAATACATCTGAGACAAACTCTGAAAATGAAGCTGAAAAACCTTTTAGCTTCTGGCTGAACAATTTTATGCACTAAGGAACACTCTAAAGCCTCAGGAAGAAGCACTTGAGCATTGCTGAAAGTTTCTGGCCCATTCACATCTGTTAAATTGTGAAGCATCATGGAGCTGGGCTGGCGTCGTTGGTCAATCACTGGGGCATGTCGCAGTTGCAGTAACTCGTGGTTACTTTGCAGAAGGTAACTTGATGCTTTTATAAGGTGATGGAATTGATAGATCTAGGTCTGTCTGATATTCTCCTGATTGATTTTAAGTATTTCAGCAGAACACACAAATATAAAACTATTTCCTACTTCAAAACTTCAGCATTTCAGAATTTCTGTTGTCCTTGGGAGCCAACATTGTATCTCTGTATATCTCTCTATATCTCTGTTTATCCCTGTCAGAGACTGAAAATAGTTTATGCATCAAACATTGATATAAAGTTTTAAAGAAGCAACAGCCACAGAAACCTCCTTGAAGAACTTTGGACTGTAAGTCAAACTGCTCATTAGATTAAAGGAAACCCATTGTTCAGTCACCTCAGGCTGAGGGAAAGGCGTGCATCCACAATAAGTCAAAGCCTCCAGCTGCCATCCCAGCTGAGTTTGGAGTGGGGGGAAGAGCACAGCTCACAGAAGCCAGGTTTACACAGACTCCCCCCAACCGAGGGGGGAGGAGGAGGTTTTTGGGTGCATGGTGTAACCTCTGGTGAGAGGCCATAAACACCCATCCTCCGATTACACAAACTGGCCCAGCTGTGGAACCCCCAACCCCACGGGACATCCACGTGAGAGGCTTTGCCCCACAGGACTGCAGTGATGCA
>VXAZ01002621.1:452449-488337 GCA_013399875.1 Gymnorhina tibicen | reverse complement strand
TTCAGATCATGCACAGTTACGGTGTTCCTAGGTTTGTTTTTTTTTTTTTGATCCAGCCAGTTTGAATTCCTTTCTCATCAGGTATATCTTGCTACTTCTCTTATCTAGCTACACTTGTCTATTTTTGAGATTATCCACCTGGCTTTTCGTTTATTTAAGCATTAAGCAATTAGTTAACCATATACTAGCTATTACATTGTATAGAAAGTTATGATTCAAATTATATAGGTATAGAGAGTTAAAATTCAGATTATATAGGTATTTTATAACTCAAGCTATATAAGTATCTTGTAACTTTAACCTTAGCTATAATGTTAACTAGTAAATATCTGCATAGCAAAGTTATTCTTAACATGCACGTAGTATTTCTTACCATACTCTAATACTAAATATTTCTTGTATTTCACTACCCGCGAAAGCCAAGGCTATAATAGCTGTTCTTCACAAAGCCAAGCGGCGAAGGCGAGCCCAAGCCCAGCCAAGTCTGACCAGAGTCAGAAGGAGCCACGCCGAGCTGAAGCTGCCGAGCCTAAAGGGAGCTGAGTGAAGCTGGGCGGAGCGCTCAAAATGCTCGAGCCCAGCATCTGAAGCCGTGGTGCCTCACGACGGGCTCTCTAGGTCTCAGGCGGTTGTCCCTCAGGTTTTCCCATTGTTGGGCATGGGGAGAGCCAGCCGCAGGAAGCAGCCGCGGTCTTGTCTTTGTCCTGTGGGCCATATGGATGCAAGGTATGGCAGAGCATCTGCCATCTTGTCCTTGTCCCAGCAACCACATGAAACTAAGCTGAGGTGGTGAACACCTTTTCCATAAGTAAAGCACCTTCCCTTTTTGTATTAAAAGTAATATTTTAATAAATTTTGCTTCTGTTACTAGGTGTTTCTTATCCCTTTTTGTATTGCATTTCATTAAATTGTTACTTCAACCTATAGTCTCTGCCAACAAGAGGACCTAATCTGGCAGCAGCCTCATAATTCAATTCAGGTAAGCTAATCTTCTGCAGAACATAAAAATAATTTTACTTGCAAAGTTATTAAAAGCAGCTTTACCAGTTATATAGTAGCAGAGTAAGTATTACCAATCCTTGTCTGTTGCTTTGCAGAGCAGCATTCTTACTTTGATCAAGTAATTTAAGAAGTCCCTTTGTCTGGAAAGCTATGATCAGAGAACTTGAGTTGGAAAAGCAGAAATTTAACAAAAGTAGAGTGGCTGAAAAAAAGGTAGTCTAAAGTATATCAAACAAGGAGAAAAAAGTCTGTGTAAGATGATTTGCTTGGCATGGTGATCTTAATTGATGTCTTAATGGGAATATTTTCAAGTGAAAAAAAAAGGTAATGTTTCATAATAATGAAAAAAATCACAGAATCGCAGAATTATAAACATAATAAATAATGTTTATTTTGACACAAGGAACTATAAAGGCACTTTATTTTCCACTAAATGTGGGGAATTATACCATATATGTATGTATATTTATGCATATACAGAGGAATCCCAGTTTAGAGGGTTCGCCTGTGTTTCTCCACTTTGTGCTATGTTTTCTGCTGGACAAGAACTGGATTTGTAGAGAACTGAAAAGCATAACAGTTGTCTGACAGCTGTGCTGAGAGTATAAAGTATCAGTCCCACACCTTCACCTGTGAAGGGTCACCCTAATTGGCCAGATTATTTATGGCAGGAGTTTAGAATTATATAAAAAGCCAAAGTATCTAGCATTTAGGAAACAGGCATGGATCCTCTGCTCAAGGACCAACCCAATTTGGTTGCGCTACATGCAAGAGGCTTCATTAGCAGCTACTCTTTTAGGGAATTTGTAAGGAAACCAGAAATTACTGTTTTACTTGAAAGATTTTCCACACATGATGGTTGCATAGGAAGGAGTTGGTCTTTCAAGGTTAACACACTGCTGGCCTTTCTGTTCTATGCATCTACTAGCTGCAGGATGCCAACTGGCCCAGTGAGATTTGTTCCTTCTGCCAGTGCCCATGGAACAGCATAGTGAATATTTATTTTTCTTCTTTTGGGCCAATGTGTGCAGAATATGGGATAAAATAGGGATTCAAGTCTACATATTTGTGCTGAGTTAAAGCTCTCTCCTACAGCATGGTAAGATCTTCCAACAGCATCCTAAAATATGGAAGCTGGGCAAGCTGCCTTTATCCGCTAATACCCACATCCTTCTTGTGATGCTTCCTAACCACATTGCAAATGCTCTCACTGCCGAAATACCCTTTCCACCATTTCACTCCCACCAAATCCTTCCAAGCACTGTAATTATGCACTGCCTTTTTCTGGTTTTTCTTATCTGTGTTATTTAATCTGTCTCATTCATTCTTCTTTTGACTTGTTTGCTTTTTCAGAATTGCCTTTTCATTTCAAGTGAAATCAAATTCTGTCAAAATTAGTTGCAGGGTCTGTCATACCACATTTCAACTCTGAGTGCCAGATGTAAGAAGTTCAAAGTGTCAGAACACTTTAGGGAATATTATGATAAAAAGTAAAAGGATAAAATCCGTTTAAGCAACACTTGCACATTTCCCTGCTTGCTTATACTACCTAGCCATTTAAAGACTTTTTTTTGGAAAAATATTTCCTTTGTTTCTTACTTATGACAGATGTGCTTTTTCTCCTGGTGATACTTTCTCCATCCTTGAAAGTATCCACTAGAAATACATCCATTTGCAGGAAATTAGGAATTAGGTTTAATGATTTTTCTTTCACAATGAGCTCTTTTTATGTCTTTTTCTCAAAGAACCCGTGACAACAGCTGGTCAAAGAGTTAATTATGCATAGAAGAAAAACAATTTTGGTCTAATGAAATTAATGGGAACATTTTCAAGTACATCAAAAGGGCTAATTAGTGATGTTGTTGAAAATCATTTGATGTATTGTGCATCCCAAAAATGGACACTACAGTCTATGAAACAAATTGATTTTAAAAGTATTCATTTGTATTTAAAAACACATACAAATAGCTACAAGTGAGGATCCCTGACAACTACCCCAGCGTTCACATTTTTGTATACTCTTGGAGGGTGACTGGTGTGCACTGTTTAGCTAATGATAGACAGAGGTATGCCATGAATGCCTGATCATTTGATCTTAAGGTATTTAACCATACACTGGCATATATAGGAAATTCATACAGGCAAATTTTAGAACAACATGGAAATTAATTTATACCACGGAAGCTAAGCTGCAAAGCTCTCTTACAAGCTGCATCTCCTGGTGTTTATAAGCCCTTGCTTCTGCTTCCAGAATCTTGGAATCCCTGCACACCTGTGAGGGTCACGGTTCAGAAGGAACAGTGCAGATAGTGCTGGGCTGGGAGGAGCTGGTGTCCCTAGGCCCCTGCTGAGGTGCTGTGGGAAGCCAGGGTCACCTGCAGTCCCAGGAGTGCCATCAAGGGCACCCCAGTGGAATCTTGCCTACATTTCTATATGTCTTTGTCAAACCAACATATTCCTGTTTCAAAGGCTCTTGTGCAGACTTGCATTATAGTATTGTGCTGAGACACAGCTGTACAGCTTGTCAGTTTTCCTGTGTCAGCTTTCATGGAAGAGCAGCTACTTCAGAATTCAGTGTTTGTGAAGAAAACCTTGTACACATGGCAAAAAAAACCCTATTGAACAGTCACACTGTCTTCAGCAGGATGAAAAGTAACTACAGGCCACAGGAGCAGTCCTTTTTTGTTGGTTTTTTTCCTTGTGCTGCAGTATGGGTTGGACATATATGTTCTTCAACACTGCACTTTTAAGGGGTTTAAGGATGTAGCATCTTTCATCTCTGATGCTTTGGGTTAGTGGCAACACTACTTCAGGTGTAGTATTAGTGACCCAGAACACCTTAGATGGAAGATGCTATAGACTAGTATCCTTCCTCTCTGAAAATGTCCCTTGGCAAGTTGTTCAATTGGCCTAAAAACTGTGTAGGAAAAAACACCATAGGAAAAAATAATGTTCTTTATCACTGATCATGAGGACTGGGATGCTGAAGTGCACCCAGTCTGTCATGACCCTCACCTGCTAGCCTCCAAATCCTGTTTCTGAGAAGTCATGTTTCTAAACACTAAGAAGAAAAGAACATATAAAATTCATACTCCCTGGGACATAATTTTTAATTTTGGATCAAGAATGACTGACCAATTAGTTTACCAAAAAGAAGTAAACATGGATATAAAGTCCATAATCTTCACTTTTAATCTAAGGTTTACAGTAGATCTTTCTAACTTGCTCTTTCTAGTGTCTTGTTACTGGATTTCAAATGGAAAACGATGGTGTGGAATAGAGTCCATAAAAAGCATTTCTCTGCCTTTGACTTCCATCACTGTAATGATATGGTGTACAGATCCATCTCTTATTTGATTTCATTAATACACAGAAAGCTGGCCTGTATTTTGTTCAGTCAGGTAGAAAGTAATGAGTAATGACAAAATACTGCCAACAATTATTTTGTCCAAAATTGATGGCTGTGTCTACTGGGAAGAGGGCAACATTTTATAAGAAACAGAATTTGAGTACCATGATACTGTATAAGGAAATTTTTCTGTATATTAGTGAATTCACTGCTACATAAGTAATTCTGCCACAGGACCCCAAATCTACATTTTTCCCATCTGAAACAGCCCTGTGGCACTTGACTGAGATTAGCAATAATATGCGTGGACAAGGCTGCGGGGTTTGCTTATTTAATAAAAGCGGACTGTCACATGCTGAGAAAGCCTGCTGTCCACAGCCATCATTACCACTGCTTTGCAGCTCATGTAATTAGAATTCACATGGGACTGTCTACTGTGCCGCTTGCTTGCAGAGACCTAAATAACCTGCCATCCACTGAGATCTCCAGACTGTACACCTGCCTGGATGCGGGCACTGAGCAGGATAATCCCCTTTTGAACTAAGTGAAAATGACATTTCTCTTAGCTGAATTCAGGCCAACCTACATTTTAGGGTTAAGCCAAGCTGAGGTACAATAAAAATAGCAATATTCTGGAGGAATTTGTAGTGAGTTTTTCCATGTTTTCTCTCTTGTTGCAGCCAATGAAACCTTCTTAGACATCTTCAAGCAATCATCTGAATTAATATAGGATAAATGACATTTTAATGGAGGACACATTTTCCTTAGTGAATACACAGAACAGTGCTTACTGTCTTGTTACGTATAGGAAGATAAAATCACCACCTGACATCAAGTGGTTTGGGACAGCATAAATAAACCCTAAAAATGACAAATCCAGTCCTTTGAAAATTTCCTCTTGAGAATTTTGACGAAATTATGAAGATATACTAAAACAATAAACAAGGTCATGAGGAATTTTCTGCCTGGAATACACAAATATTCTCCATCATCATAACTTTAGAAATTCACTGTCAGGTAGGAAAAAATAACACGGCCCTCCCTGCTGTACTTTGCACCAGGAGTTAGTTACCCCAGATGTCCTAGCACTGCTTACAGATGGGAATGGGAATATGTCACTTCTTCCTGAACAGCAGAGGAGGCTATTCACTGCCTTTGGTTATGGTCTTGTGTGACTTGCTGTAGGAAAGACTTGAAAGGGTCACCATGTCAGTGGTATGCACAAACTTAGAGGAATCAACCATCAACATTTTTTGGAGTGATAGTTGCAGTGAAAAGTTGTTTGATATGTGCTAAGTAGATTAAATATCCTAGATTTTAGGCAAAAGTGTTGGTGAGGTGCTTATTTAGTAATCCATCTGAATTGACTATGTAATCTTTCTGATCTTCACAAGCTGATGATCTGTCATTGCCAGGGACTTAAGTATTCCCAGACATAGGAATTAGCATTATCTTCATTAGACTGCACATTTTATTTATGTTCTTTATTTTTTTTACAATAAAAGTATTAATTTATATTTACATGTTCCATCAGTTTAAACAAAAATCAATTAAAAATACAGGATGTTGTGAAGCAGTATTTATGAGTACATCAAACCTTCTTACGATTTTCATAGGAGCTTTTTATTTCCCTAAATAAAACTGGGTAATTCCTATTAGGCATCACAATGTTCAGCCTAAACCCCCAGAAATATAAATGGAAGAATGTTATGAAATCAGTACACTCAGAGTTGTTTCCTAAGAGACTCCCAACAGTCATTTTTGAGTCATGAGGAAGGCTGATATTTTTGATAAACCTAACTCTGGTATTTTATTATTCTGCAACGGGGATGGGATTTGAAAAGTCTTTTTTCTTCTATTTTCATTCAGCATGAGGGCAATGGGCAAATTTCCCTTTTCTTTGGCAACTTTCACTATTTTTACATAGGCAGTACTCCTAGACTCCCCTACGATTATTTTTCTTTATGATTTTTCCATCCTGGACTCTGTGCCAGTTTCTATATGTTTTTTCTGTTGGCAACAAAATATTCTGTATTTTTTGATTGAAAGATATTTGAACCAAATGTATTTAATTCCTACCAAGAATTGCAAGCCAAATTGCTTCCTTTAATTACATCCCACAAAACATTTATCTGAGCCAACTCTTGCTTCTTCCACTAATGAAAATAAGCTCGCTCATGTTGAGATTTTTTGTGTCTCAAGATATTTTAGAAGAACATGGTCATGTCTGCTCTCTCTGTGGAGATGACTACATGCATGTATTTCAAGCTTTAACCTACATTATTTGTTCTTCTCCATGGCTACCGATAGAGTAATTCCTTATGACTGAGAGAGACTGAGAGTGACTCACTGGGTCTCAAAAATATAATACGTGTATCTCTTAAAGATATAGTGTGAGTATCTTGCAAAGATGTAATGTGAGTAAAGAGCTGACCAACAGAGATCACACTAAAACTGACCCTAGCCCAATTGCTGCAAGTACTGCAATTTAAAGTACTGCAAATAAAATAACTGTGATACCATTCTTGCAATAAATAGTAGGAATGCAAGCAGTAAGCAGCCTAACAGCCAAGTTCAACCATACAGACAACATCTCAATGGAGAGCTGTCCTCATGCACTCACCAGGAGGTCTTGGAGCCAGAGCCACTCATTTCCCACAGTGGCCAGTGATGACCTGTCATGTCTGATCCTGCTCACTCCCATAGCTGCCTACTGTGAGGACTAGCAAGGGTTGGGAGGGTTAAATAAATTGGGTTTTTTTGAAAAGGACTTAAATTCACTGCGCTGAGCTTCTTTACTTTAAGTGTTTTCCACTCTTAAGCATTGACTGAAACAATAAATTATTTTGAACAAGACATGTTCTGCTCTCATTGAAAAATATTATGGCTATAGGTCCACTTAAGATAACTGAGGCAACATTTCCTACTTATGTGGAGCTAATACCCTTCAGATAGGAAGCTGTAAAATCTAATCAGAATAACTGTCTAGTCATTCAGTAAATAAAAACCCATTAAATCACCACATCGCACTAGACCTGGTAGTCTGATGTGTAGGAACAGCAGTATTATCTTGCTACTTTTGTCTTCTATGTATTTTATCAAAAAGTGTCATGAACTTAAAGCTCCTAAATTTTGCATGTTACACTGTTTGAATGTGTATGCACATATATAAAGTCTACAGCAGTATTGTTGTTGCTTCCCCTGACACCCTCATCTTTTCTATTCTTGCTGCAAACACCTTTTTAGGTCAGTATAGTCAATTATATCATGATTCTTACTTACAGAATTGCCAGATTTTGCACTGAAATATATACAGCAGTAATTTTAATTGCTAAACGTGAAAAAAAATCCCCAACCACCACCAAGTCAGAGTTCACAGGGCAGGGTTGCTCCCAACTGAAACGTAATACACTGTCTTCCTTTGGAGCAGATAAAAGCGTGGTGGTATCCATCTGATAAAAAAAAAAAAAAAGAGTTGGGAATGATAATTAAAAGGAAAAAAAAAAGAAAAATAGAAAAGTAAATGTCATGTGAAAAGGGGAGGCTTCCTTGACCTTTCGTGTGGGAAGATTTACTTGACCCTTAGTGTTTGATTTGTCTGCCAGCATCCTAGGAAAGCTGAGACCCTTGTGCCTGAGCACTCTGTCAGTGTCCCGTTGGGGGGACCCTTCACTGAGCAGTCCTGCTGGACTGGGGGGTGGTTCCCCTGACTTAGTCAGGGAAACCAGCAGAGTAAGGGAGACTCCTCAGCAGATCTTCCTCTTTATTAGAGCGTGTTACTGTTATGATCCAATTATTATTAAGGTTCCTTAAAAATTCCTCTGCCCAAATTAAGGTGCAAACAAGACCATATGCCAGTGACAATAATATGGGTTTTATTGTATAGTAAATATGAGAGAAAGAGAAAAGAAAAGGGGAAAGAAAGAAATAGAAGATAGGCAGGGGGACAGGGAGTGACAGAGACAGAATAAAAGGAATATCACCAGATCCCAATGATGTTCTGTTGATCCTCTCCCGCTGGTCTTCTTGGTGGTGAAGATCCCCCTGCAAAGCATGGAATCCCATGGGTATATATGCTCAGGCTAGGCAGGCATGTCCGGGCATGTCCCCCTGGGCAAGGGGGCAGCCTCTTAGAGCAGACTCTGGGTCTGCTGCATCACTGCAGTCCTGTGGGGCAAAGCCTCTCACATGGATGTCCCGTGGGGTTGGGGGTTCCAAGCTGGGCCAGTTTGTGTAATCGGAGGATGGCTGTTTATTGCCTCTCACCAGAGGTTACACCATGCATCCAAAAACCTCCTCCTCCCCCCTCAGCTGGGGGGAGTCTGTGTAAACCTGGCTTCTGTGAGCTGTGCTCTCCCCCCACCCCAAACTCAGCTGGAATGGCAGCTGGAGGCTTTGGCCTTTTGTGGATGCACGCCTTTCCCTCAGCCTGAGGTGACTGAACAATGGGTTTCCTTTTATCTAATGAGCAGTTTGACTTACAGTCCAAAGTTCTTCAAGGGGGTTTCTGTGGTTGTAGCTTCTTTAAAACTTTATATCAATGTTTGATGCATAAACTATTTTCAGTCTCTGACAGTTACTCACTGCCAGCGAATGCTAGTGCCCATGAAGGGCTCACACTAACAGTTTATGGAGTAACACTCTTTATTAATGCAAAATCGTGACAGGTTAAGATTCAAAGGTTGTCGATAGTAGTCTGACTACAAAAATGTATTCAAAGCAATACACAGACAAGCTCTAATCCCCAGTAAAATACTCAGTGTGCACAGAATATAATTGTTACCAATAGGTGTCCCTGCGGGGGAGAAGACAGGTTTCAGCCCATCAATTGATCCCAGCAGTTACGATGGAGTCTTCCCTAACTTTTCCCCCACTGTTTCTCTGTGTTTAGGTGGAGCTTGAGTGACTCTAGTCACACATACCTTTGTTACTAATTGGTGTCAAATTCTCTCACTTTGCTTTCAAAGACTCAATCAAAAAGTGTTGGAGTGTGTGCTCAGTGAAGAGGGGTGGTTGCACCTTGGAGGTGGGTAACTCTGGGATGGAGGTGTGCTTGAAGATTATTATTAGGCTTTAATGAACCAAGTTCATCTGAGAAGAGTGATTTAGCCATAGCTGTTGTCTCAGCAGCAGGATGTGCCCCTCCCTTCCCTGGTTGCCACGTGCTATGCGGTTTATTAGCTGCAAAGAGCCATCCAGTTCATTTCCTGCAAGGACCCCGCCCATGGTAACTCCACACAGCTCCACCCTCCATTCCATTCCCCTTAGCAGATGTGTGTATGGGGAATCATCGAGGAACAGGTTTCAAGTCATGCCAACCACATTTCACCCGGGAGCAGCAACTGTGATTTATCCTATAATTTCTGTACTGTTATAACCCCTGTTAAGATGCCAGTACAACTCCTCAGTTTCTTCTAACTGTATCCCCAGTTACCTGTCCAGAGTGTCTCCAGCAATTTTCCCACAGTAAGTGTGTGTAAATCCTTAGATTCTGTAGGAGAGCCTCTCTGGTGTTTCCTCCTGAGGGTTTCTCCAGAGTCTCTGTCCTGACCTCAGCGGTGGACTCCTGCTGACTTTGGGTATCTTGGGGCTCAAGTAACCTGTGGTCCCCACATGGGAGCCTTGCCACCACGTTGTTCCCACCAACAGCCCCTCTGCTTTTAAACAGGCCCTCATCTGTGCCTCTGCTCCTGTCTGTGGCTACCTCCTCCTGTACCCAGCTGTATTAAGGAAGTCACGAGATCAAGTTCCATACATTTTGTGGGGCTTTTCCTTGCGCAATATTCTCTGGTTTATGTCCCAGTTTGCAAAAAACTGGGGACCACCTCTGAGCAAGCCATACTGTATTTATGTGTGCTCCTCTCTGAACTTTTTAATTCTTTTCCACAAATGGGGGGATTTCCTATTTTCCTTGTCAAGTCTTCTCACTTTATAAATATAAGCTGTCTTAAAATAACATTGGAATAATTTAGCTGACAATTTATATGGGTCACTACTGAAAAGCATACTAAAAATGTGTATTTTTGTTTTTGCTCTTTGTGGCCAATGGAAATACATCTAATCTGCATAGCTGAGGAAGAACTTCTTTACTTTGCTGTGTGGGTGACTGTGCACTGAAACAGGTTGCCCAGTAGGGTTCTCCCTCACTGGAGACCATCTGCAATTTTGTGCAATGTGCTCTAGCATGACCCTGCTTGAACAGGGGGGTTAGACCAGATGACCCACTGTTGTCCCTTTCAACTTTCCCCATTCTGTGATTCTATTATAAAGTTACTGAAGAATAAAATACCAAAGTAAGTCTGAATAACTAGAAGAAATAGAAGCAAAGGTACAAGTACAGGTTGCTATGTGTCAGAGTAGACAGAACTATCTACGCAGAACACAATGATATTGCTGAGAAAAGTTTCAGTAAATGGAAAGCTTCCAAGAAACCTGATTTTGGAGCAGCCCACATTCCTGTTAGAAGTGCACCATCATGAAAACACAGCATGGGAAATTCAAGCATCTCTTCCCTGAGAATTGTCCCTGTCTCCATTTAATCCCTGTCTAGACAAGACATGCATTATTTTCACACATGCCATGTAAGCAGCCCATCTGTTCCTCCCTACACCAAACAGTGTGCTGGATCCTGCCGTGCAGGGACTGCCTTCAGAAACACATGGTTATCCGACAGCTCTAACAGCTCCCTAGATAATTTTCTAAGGTGCAAGATATGTGGGAGCCCATCTGTCTGAAAATACAGCTTGCCTCACACACCATGAGCAGCACTCTTCGTGTGACTCACAGGGGAGATGGGAGCAGAAGGGCTCATTGGGCAGTGCTGGGTGCCAGAAGCCCATCACTTGTGCACTCACTGGGGCAACAGCAAATCCAAACCCACGCACAGCCTCAGAAGGCCTGGGACTTGCCCACCCAGCCAGCAGCTTGGGTGCCACTCTGCCAAACAGATACCTAAAACCAAGGTGTTTCAGTCACTAACTGAAGAAACCAGTTCCTCTACCCTATTGTCTTCTAAGCCTATCTGCTTTAGGATAGGCTGTTCTATCATATTTCATTAATATTTACTCTAATATCCAGATTGTGACAGATGATACTACAGCATTCAAATGTTTTCCTGTACAAATGAATTTAAAGCAAGTCCATAGCAATACTCACTAAGAGTACATTCCTTCTCCTCTTAGGAGGGGTTATAAAAAAATTTCCCCTTATCCACTGTTGTACAAGTCTGAATTTTTCCTCTTTTTTAAAAGATGTTTTATCAATAACCATATATTTTAATAGATAAGAAGAATGGTATCTTTAAATTCTTACTACAGCTGCTTAGAAATAACTAAAAAGAGATACTCCTTTATATTGGAAAATACAGAGGTTTCTAATGCAACATAAGGCTTTTCAGTTTATTGTCTAAGTGTGATGAATTTTCTCTTAATTCTTCTGCTTGGAGAAGAATTTGCACCTCTTGAGCAATTACTGGCATGAAAGAAAGATCAGCTGTGTAGGTAGATAAGATAATTTATCATTATATTTACTTCAAGTTTTTCTTATTCTCAGAAGTTAAGATTTCCTGATCTCACTACTCTCTGCTTTTATGTAAATTATGTCCAAAACCAGTGGGATCCATTAAGAGAGCAGTAAGCTGAGGACTTATTCCAGAAAGGTCAAATGTGTGTCATTCAACTAGTAATTCTTAAATTCATTCCCTGATATTCAGAGTGCAATATCTATTGCTACATTTCGTAACAGTTTTCAGTTTCTCAGTTTTCTCTATGGATTGCCCTGAAAAAGAAAAATACAGGCTTTTGGCTAGATTTCATGTTCTTTGTTCAGGGTTTTTATTGGGTTCTATTTGTCACCAAATACAGTTCTTTGGCATTAGATTTACTCCAGGAACAACCAAAACCAAACCAAAACAAACCCCACAAGCAATCACTTCCTCCTTTTCCAAGAGGCAAAGAAAGAAACTACTTGTGACCGTCTGATTCCATGTGAAAAACGTCTGCTCTTACTCTTTTTTTTTTTAAGCAGGGTACTCTGCCAGGAATGAGGTAAAAACAACTCAAACAATACCTTATTAGCAAAGCCACCAGTGGTGAATGAAGAAGGGAATGTCATGTGGCTTTTGGTGTTGAAGAATGCTGGCACCGACCTGACTCATCAGTTAAAAATCCTGATGGTGAGGTGAGGTGTGGCAGACCTGATAAAGCACCTGACAAAACAACAAACCAGTGACACTACTGACAATTTATTTAAAGCTGCTGAGCTGAGTCAGCTGGGCTGGGGATATATGACTGACTCTGAACCACTGTGAAAGCCCAGTTTTAACGGCAGGATCTTCTAACATACTCCTTGGAGCGTGTGGAGACTCCTCCCTTGAGTAGGGACCTCAAGGTAACCCTCAAGTTTACTCCTCGAGGCTGAGTGTTGGTATGGGTGAGTCACAACAGTCTCAACATAATTTATATAGTATAATTGCTTCAACAGTGCTTCAAAAATGGCACACTACACTGTACAAGTAGTTACAGCTACCTACAATGTGTAGGAAATTATTTTGATTGAGATATTTTAGTCTAGTCATTATCATAATAAATAATTTATTTCAGTATGAATACATCTGACTTGCCGTCCCTAATCCTGCAGGAAAAATTTGCCTAAAGGTTCACTTTCATCTATATAATCCTTTAGATTACTGGGGCTAAGACACCTCAAGAGTCAGAAAGAGTTAACAATTTGCCCAGAAAGTTACAAACACTGATAAGGGGGTTGAGAAACAGGGTCTTGCTTTGTCAGTGAAACAGACCTCAAAGCTTCAAAAAGGAACAAAGGACGACCCGGGCATTTATACCCTTCACACATATTCATAGGGTCTTCCTATTGAATTGTCACTCCTGCTGTGGCTCTCCTCAGCTGGCTGGCACCACAGGTCCCTGTGCCCTTTGTAATGCAAGGAGTTGGCAGGTCACAGTGTCCTGCCTCACGCTCCTGCCACGCAGCGGGAGCTCAGTGTGCCACGGAGCCAGCTGGGTAGAGGGTAATTCTAGCGGGGTGAGACTGCAAACACCACCTCACAGATCACTGACTGAAGAAACCCACTGACTCAAAAGACGAAGACTGAGCGTGCAGACCAATTAACACGACAAGCGAGAGAATCATTCAACCAGTAGTACTAATTAATAAGAAAACTAGGTAACTGGTAGCCAGTTGAGAGGGACCAATATATATACGCCTCAACATATGTCACAAATGAGGTGAAGAAAATTCCTATGAAAAGACTGTGTTGCCCTGTCCCCAGAGAGGCTTCACCTGGCCGCCACTCAGGGCNGTCCGCAGACGTCGTCGGAGGCGCTCGGCCGCCGCTCGGAGATCGCGCCCAGGCCGCCACGGCGGCTGCGCAAGCGCCCCGCGGTTCGCACCACGCACGCTCCGCTTGCCAGGTCGATGCCGATAGATAGCCGGCGTGCCGTGGTAAAGCTGTCCCGTCTTCTGTTCCTTCCCGCCCGCCTTTCCCCACCCCCCCCCGCCCGTTTTTTCCCAATAAACGGTTTTCCGCTATAATATTGCCGTGTTTGTGCTTGATTTTTCGTAAAAAAAAATCTATCAAAATAATCCTTCCCGGTTCCTCCTTTTTATAGTGGAACGGGACACCAATGAATTGTGATTTTTGTTTTGTTTGCCAAAATATATATATAATGTAAAATACTGCGAAGTTTTGTTGTGCTAGCTTTGTGAATTTACCACCTAGCACTCTCTTTGCACAAATGTTCAATAAGCAAATACTTCAGCTGTGTGTGTAAGATTGACTTTGCACACTGGGTGACGAATATGGCTTTTAGGGACAACAGTTGGATCCAGCTGCACCTAGACTCATCTCCAAGAATGAGTTTAGAAAGCAAACGTGTCCTTTCTGTATTTCATGACTCGATGGGAGGGCTTCTCTAATAGACTTTGTCTGAAGCTCCTACTCTGCCCATGACAGATGATTGCTCTCAAGGTCTTCTCTATCTCACCCTTATCATCCCACTACTCTGCAGGGCATTGTTACCATGAAAGATAAACATATGTAAGCAGCATAAAGGAATATTTACATGTGTACAGGTCATTTCACACACAATTACTCACAACGTGGAACCTGGCACCCCCTGACCACACACCCCAGCGAAACTGGAAAGACACTGACCCACTCCATTCCCCCAGCACATGGTGTGAGGTGGTATTGAATAACCTCTGGGTCCTGGCCCTACTCCTTCTGGCTGCTGCAAAAGTTAGCCCTGTCCTGGATGGAACCAGGATGCTAGGACTGGGCAAGAATTGGCTTCCTGTGCTGTTTGTAGGGACACACAAAGCTCCTGGCTTCTTGTCATGCCACTGAGCAATCTCCTACCACTAGACCAGACATGTTTCATGGACAGTCAATGAATATTAGGAGTTTTCGGAATGTTGAGCTCCCAGATAGGCTCGTATCTCTGCACGCTCCTATGCACATTCATTTTAGAGCTACTGGAGCCATCTCGCATGGCCACTGATGCCTTTCCCCTCCCCTCTTCTCAGGGTCACTCATGTCTACCTTTATGTGTCTGCAGCAGAGATGCTGCACTTACTTGCACTTCTGCTAGAAACATCACAGTGACCAAGGGAGGTAAAGTCATGGCACTGATTTCACCCTGGATAAGTCTGGATAAGACAAGGATAAGATAAGGAGTTCACGCTTATCACGAGGATAAGTCTGACCCATGTCCTGCCTAGGTGCAGCAGGTTTCCTTGCTGGATGCTGCTGGAGCTCTTGCCCTATGGTGATGCTGAGCACTGCTTCTGACACATGGCCCCTTGGCTGCCCCACAAGTCCAGGCTTTGGCTGACATCAGTTGGCTGCTGCTTGAGGAATAATCTCTATCACATATCTGAAACATTTGACCTGCTAATCTCACTAGCCAGAAGAGTAAACTAACAAGAACTCTTTTAAAAATGCTGGCACCTACATTTCTTTATTTTATTGGCCAAAGTATGAAATTTTAAGCTTCAGTGACTCTTCAAGGTTATCTGTCTCAGAGCACTTGAGTCTCACAGCTAATTGGGCTTCCTCTCTGGATTTTGTCCAGAGCTGCTGCAAGCATGGAAGGGGCTGTGGATAATTTATACGAGTAGGGAAAAACAGCTACAGGGCCAGCTTTCAGCTTTTTTTGTAGAGGCATTTTTTCCCCATGCTGAAGTACTGTAAATGTTTATAGTAACTGATCTAGGAGGTGAACGTCAGTCACTATATTCCAACAGCAGCTGCACATAATTTATGTTGTTATGTAGTAAATTCCTGCAAGGTTTGGAAGGCTCTTTCAAGATCTGAGTTAAAATAGCTCCAGTGAAACCATTCTGTGTGGACAGATTTACTGTGTGTTTCAGATCGTTCCTAAAAATGAATCTTGGTGTTTTTTAACAGAGCTTCTGCACAGCAGGAATGGCCCCTGGTTCTCAGAGAAGATGGAAAAAAATTGCACCTGGGTTATAATGAGGAAGACAGAGTGACTGAGACGCTGCAGGAAGGGCACTGTGACCTACATCAATAGTGCAAACTGTTCTACTCCCAGCAGGCAAAACTTACAGTAGGCAGAGTCACTGCAAACTGTGCTTCATTGGTTGTAAAAGTTCTTCCTTGGGTATGGATTTCCAAAAGCCAAATAAAAATAAGTGATTTATGCAATATATGAATTAACTCAGTCAACAGCTCAACAACTTGGGTTGGACAGGAGCCATTTTTCAGTTCTGAAGAGCATATCTACTTTCTCAGCCCTGTCCTTTCATCAGTGAGCGGGACTCATTTTTGACACCATGCAGGGATGGTGGAGGTGGCTGCTCAGGAAGGCACATACTAGTGAGAAAGTCTCTGTGTCAGGAATGAGAGCAGCATCCTGGAACAATGTTTATGTCTTGGATATATTTTCACCTACACCTCTGTCAGCAACTTGACCAGAAAAAAGTCCTGATTCTCTTTTAGCCGTATCCCTGCCTGGTCTCTGCTGAATAAGCAGAGAAGTGAGGATGGAACTCTCCAAGTCTCTTGTGAGTTGAGGGTGCAGGTTTCTCACACCCTTTTGAAGTGTCATCACTGTAGCTTACCTTTCCCTTTATAAAACTGAGGGAACAACTTTTAAGTAAGGACAAATTGATCAACTCCACTTGATGTCACATTTATAAATGTTCCTCCTCTGAATTTCATGCTGTCACTTTAATCCCGAGGGCTCCCAACTTACACTTGGTTTCCAAAAGTTGAAAATGCAGCTGTGGCACCAGAAGAGTCTGTTAGGAAGCCTTTTGTTTTCCAAAAGCACTCTCGGAAGTAACAATAATAAAAAGAGAAAATCTAGATGCCCAATTTGAATATTTTTCTCCTTGTGTGTTGTAGTTCCTTGCAAGTATCCTTATATTGCTGTTAGTCTGCTCATTGAGGAAAGTGAGGACTAAACTACCATCAGATCTGTTTAACATGCCCTAGAAATTAGAAAATAGTTAAAAACAGGTTAACAGCAGAGCAGCTTCAAAGTCTTGAATTTTCTGCAAGTTTAGAGAGAATTATTAGTCATGCAGGGCTTCAGAGAAGTGTCACTACTGACCTTGAGCACGAAGGTAATTTATTTAATTTTATTTAATTTTGCCTAATTTTATTTGGTTTTCTGACCAGATAGAAGTGGAAACACAGCTTGAAGCTACCCCAGCTGTGCTACCTTTGTGCTGGTGGAGAAGATTTGCAGGCTGTATTTCTGGGAGTGAAGGAGGGAAGAAGGAGGGAGAGAGGGTGTCTGGGCCACCATGGGAAAATGAGGGCACCCCAGCTGGAGGGATGGGAAATGGGGAAAGGAAAAGGAATTATTTTGGTAAGAGGCTGTAAAGCTGCAGAGTTTGGGAACAGCGTTCTGTTCACTGAGTAGTGTTTTGAGTGGGGTTCTTGGTAGAAGCACAGTGTGGACTCCAGCAGCCTGCGGCAAGCCCTGGTTTTGATTGTCCTGAAGAGACTTCCAAAAGAGGGGTATGAATATGTCAGTCAGCTGCACTGGGACCTGCAGGGGCCTCTGCACTCGCCCAGTGCCACTTGTCAAGGGTAGGAGAGACGCTGGCACTGTCACAAAGAGGCACTTCCATGTTTATCGTACTAGAGAGCAGTATGACTCAGACTCCACCTACCTCTGACTCTCTTGTTCCTACCTCCATCTCTGCTAGCCTCAGTCTGCAGACCCAGACTGTGGATCTGACCCCACTATTTCTGCTTCTCCAGTTTCTCTTCTTTCAACTGCTCGATATGCTTTCTTTTGAACATCCCATAGGTACCTGAGCTCAGGGTTGGATTATAGCCATTTCCTTCTAGCTTTCTAAACCTCAGTCTCGTGGGGGCAGCTACTGTGGCTTGTCCAGGACCAGGGAGCTCTTATACAACTAGCTTCCTCCAGTTTCTAGCAGTATCTTTGATGGCTGATATCTGGATACTCAGAGCTGTTAGTGTGCATGCTTTAACACTTCAGCTGCGGAATAGACCATCTCATCTGCCTTGGTTCTGGGCCCCAGGAGACAGCTCTGCCTCCTGATAGCATCCTAGCACAGGAGGAACAACAGGTGAAAAGTACTTTTAGGTTATGAGGTCCTTGGAATCTGAAAACATTTCCCACTCAGGAGTTAATTATGACTGTTAATAAAAATTGATGCATTTAGAGTACTGGATTACAGGGCTAGCTTACTGCACACACTTGGTGTCTTTGGAAAAGGTAATTAATAAAGTTGTTTGAACCTCCTAAAATTGTGTGGGTTCTACTAAAGCCAAACAAAAACAAACAAAGAATGTTCATTACATTAGAAGGCCAGTGAGATTTGTAGCAGAAGTTACATTCTGTAAATGATGGATCTAAATCTTTGGTAAATCTCCTGGTTCTGAAAGAGGAATTAGGGTGTTGTATCACCCTAATTATGCATACAAGTCTTCATACTTACACAAGATGGCAGAGGGTGCTCATAGTTCCAGCCTTCTTAACAAGGAAGATATTTATTGAAGCTGACATGAGGTAGCCATCTCCTGTGCTGCCAGATGCTCACATTTAGAGATGCCATCCAAGCTGACAACAGTTTGCTGCAGATCTGGACAGCTGGTGGGGGCTTCCAGGACAGTGACATGAAGACTCAGAAGTCCCCCAGGTTTGGGTGCTGCCTGTGACCAGCATCTATCAGTCTCCAGCCCTTCACAAAATACTAATGGTGAAAGCAAAACTTCTTGTTGGTCTCATGAGTCGCAACTGGTTTCCATTTTTGGGTGTTTTTTTTTCCTTTGCAGCCTCCTCAGCTCTCCTGCCTGTGCAGATCAGAGGAAAGAGCAGGGGACAGGGATGGGAGGGCAACACCCTTCTCTTCTGGTCACATGAGTCACTGGGCCAGCTCAGCTACCTGTTAAGGGTCTGAGGGGAATTACCTGTGACTGCTCAGGAAGAAACTGGCTGCAAGACAGGTGAACAGGCAGAGATGCTAAGAGGAATAAAGCTTCAGAGCTCATACGTTGAAGTCCTTTGTAGCTCCTTAGCAGAGCACGGGCTCAAGTTGAGCAATTGCTCTTGCATTGCTGTACACCAGGAAAGCTGTAGTGCATGAGGTTGGTTGTGTGCACAAAAAATTGCAATTTGGTAGGTAAAACTTGCTTCTGACTTATCTAAGACTGCCCTGAGTGAGGGTGTTCTATTCTACATATACTATGGCCTACAGTCACAGTCATGGACAAGCCAGGTGAGACTGTGTAACAATGTCAAGTTGCCATGGCCAGAATCCAAGCTCAGGTCTTGACATTGCCTGTGGAGGGCAAGATTGACACCAGTGGGCTTTACTGAACTTACATAATCATACAAGGATTTTCCTCTGAAACATTATCTGTTTGGTTTTATTGCTTAGGGCTGGGGGTTCAGTTGTGGTTGTTGTTGTTTGTTTGCTCGTGTTTTTAAGAAACAAGATGCTTTTCAAAACTGAAGGGAAAAATGGATAGTAATTTTAATTACTCTTACACTCTTCATTTTCAACCAGTGACTTTTGCTGTCACCAATAAAAGAGAGCTCACACATTCTGATATTTAGAGGTTTTACCAAGGAGAGATTGAAATTAAGTGTTTGGATGTTGTTGGTACATCATAGCTGCCAAAGATTATGTGTATTTTAAAATTTTAATTGTGCAGGAAAATATAAGGCAGATCCTGATAAACACAGACATAAGCCAGCTGCCAAACATCATCGCAGCCCATATGGATATAAAATTTGTTGCAGAGTAAACTTAGGTGCACTTCAGTCACTAAACTATAGTCTTAGCATTTTGTGTATTGATAGAGCAGGGTGTCTGAGCTCTCTCTTGTTCACTGTGCTGGTTTAAAACCCTGCTTGAAAATTAAACCCACTCAAGCTGTCCCTTTTTACCCCTGCCCCTTCCAATGATGGAGTGGAGGAACAGAAAACTAGGAGAGATTCTAAACTGGAATCACAATTTACTGAAAAGTTGCAATAACCGCATTTTATTAATAAAATAGTGTACAAAAAAGAGAGTGTAATTTTATCCTTAAAAGGGTATTCACCACTGAACAAAAATGCTTCTGAAAAGACAGTGCCCAACTTGATCACCAAACAAAGGCAAAATGGCAACCGTTCTTGCATGCTCACCCTGTGGGAAAACAAAGACAATATATCAGGGAGGCTCTTGCATCTTAAACTTCCACCCCCAGTCTGAAAAAAACAAAACAAAACCACCACCCCCCCCAAAAAAAAAACAACACCCAGAAAACGGGGACAAAACAGAACTTTGAAAGCTAGTTTGTCTAAACAAGGAGTTGTGCTGCTGAAATGATGACTTCAGGCCACCTGGCAGGACTGGGGCCTGCTTTGGCTCTCCAGTGGCAGCTGTGGTGGCTCTGGCAGTGACGGTTCCAGCAGTGGTGGCTTCAGCAGTGGTGGCTGCGCTTGAGGTGTGACAAGGCTGTCTCCTGGCGCTGAGCAGTAACATGGTCCTGACCCCTGGTCCTGCACACCCTCTTGTGCAAGCCCAGCAAAAATGCCAAACCTTCTGTTTCTGGCCGCAGCTTTTTTGTTTTTTCTGCCAAAACCATGCCCCCCAGCAGTGATGCAGGTGGTGTTGAAGAGACAGCGCTGAAAACTCCAACCACTTATCTCTGCACCCAGGACATCCACCTTTTTTTAAAATTATTTCTTAAATTATCTTTACATCAAATCTCTTATTTACAGCAGTGTAAAAGCAGATACTGAGAGAAAGTATCAATGATTTCATTCCCAAATGGCTAACTGGGTATTTTTCTTACCCTTGAGCTATGGGATTTAGGTAAGCTGCAGGGTCAAAGGGTACTTCACATAACCCTGAGAGCATAAAATTTACACACTTTAGGTTAAACTAAGACATAAAGCAAACTTCATTTCGAGGATAACATGCAAACCCAAAGTTCTGCAGTAATTAAATCTCTCTATGGCTTTAATTTAAAAAAAAAAAAGTAAATAGTGACTACCTTTTCCCTCAAATTCCAGGTTGTACTGATCTAAATGGAGCTTTAATCTGTAGCTGCCAGTTTCAGACCACTGCAATATCCTTCCTCTCTTCTATATTTATAGTCTGCTTCATTGAGCATATTTGAGCCCCTGGCTCATCAGGGGTTTTAGCCAGCAGATTCAGAGGCAGTAGTTGTAAGAAAACTTGTAGACTTCAGACTTCTTTACAGTGGGTAGCTGTATATAAAACAAAGGAAAGCCAAACACAGGACTTGCTGTACTTGGCATGAGCTCTTCTTTTGCCCACTCTCAGTCAGGAACTTGGGGATGTTCTGTACAAGCATCACCATATCCACCCCTGTGTTTTTGACCTTGGTCACTGAGTGTTTATTTTTGCCTTTATTTAAAGTGACACAGGAAGAGCTTAAAATTAGGACTGCAATAATGACATTACGGAAGTATCTCAAAGCCTCTGCCTCTGAACATTAGCCTAGATCCTTAAGCTATATAGGTTTTGCGTAATTGCTACCAAAATATCATTTACATCTCCAAGGCCATTAACGGGGCCAATGCCCAAATTAGCCCTCCATGGAGAGGCTGCTGTTACTAGAGTTAGAGCTGAGATGCATAAGCAGTGTGGGGGAGTATCAGAGCCCCTGGTACAACAGTCACCCTTTACAGCTGGGATGAGACTGGCCCCACTGCGGACAGGGGACCATGCTGACCATGTCTAGCATGACACAGGGGTTTTTTGTTTTCACAGGATAGACCCTTCCCCTCCTCCTTGCCTTGGAGACAGGGCTTGCCTGCTGGAAGAGTAATTACCAGTCAGGAGAGGACCATGGCTTTCCTCCTCCGTCAGGCTTTCCAAGTCAAAAATGACGTTGTCTCCTACCTCCACGGAAGCAAAGGTTATCAGCACAGGGAGACTGATGACTGGCTGCTGAAAAACCACATCACAGGCATCGTTAAAAAGCTCAGCCAGGACACAGAAGTAACACATACTGAAGAGCATTTCCCTTGCTTTAGTGGTGCAGCTCTAGCCCGTGGTCCATCCAGCACTAATATTGGCTTCAGCAGCAGCAAAGTTCTCACTACAGTGGCCACTACGTGGCAGTTAAATTCTGATTTTGTTCT
Source organism: Gymnorhina tibicen (assembly GCA_013399875.1). Taxonomy (NCBI): domain Eukaryota; kingdom Metazoa; phylum Chordata; class Aves; order Passeriformes; family Artamidae; genus Gymnorhina; species Gymnorhina tibicen. The sequence continues at coordinate 466,356 of VXAZ01002621.1, read as the reverse complement.
TTTGTATTGGCACTTGCAGGTACTTACGAAAACAGAGGGGAGGAGACTAGGGAAGATAAAGGGAAAAAAAGTGATATGAAATAAAAAGCAGATTTATGAGTTTTGGTGGTGTTTTAATTTAAAGGCTTGGATTCTATTTGCCTTCTGTTTTGTTGGAGTGTGGAGATTGAGCTCAAGGGAAATACAGATAGTGCAGGATATTTTGTTCAAGGGAAATAAAGAGTGGGTGTATTTCCTTCTAGTGTATAACATCAAGACTCAAGTTAGGTTTTACTTCTTACTTTTCCTTATGAAAATATTCTAATCTATACAAACTTCTTCAAATCAAAAATTGCAGAAACTCTTCACAAAGTTCAGTACAAATGGCAATGAAGATTCAGGCTCACCTTTTATTTAAACTGATAGATGGTTTTGTACTGGAGATGCATAATGGGTTGCCCTTCTTCTGCCTAAAGACCTTTGATTATTTGCTATTATTTGTCTAATTTATATGTGACATTTACCAACACCTGTTTCAGGCAAAGATAGAATTTCAGAGATTTTTTTTGTCTTTGAAGCTTCAAATGTCTTACAAATGACATTAAATTCACCATACAATTGGTTTTCTGTGTACTTCAAGAAATAATTGATCTCCTATACATTTATCTCAAGAACTGTGCAATCATGGCTCACCTGAATTTAATTTGAGTTAAAATTTAGGGTCTGTGCTAATTTCATAATGATTTTATTTTCAAGACTTTGGTACTATGGTAGTAAGCAATGCTATAAAACCATTTACTTATTTTTAACTATCCAGTTCCTCTAACACTATCCAGATCACGCATCTGCAGTACAGCTTTGCTAGAAATATGCTGTAAGCATATAAAGGCAATCTTTTCCCTTGGCTGTAAATTACACTTCTCTAGGTCCTAATCTCAGGTGCGTGTTTATTTAGTGTATTATGGTTGTGAGGATTTGATAAGGGTAGAGCACTGACAGCAGAGAGAACAGTGAAGTGAGAATGTGTCAAAGCCCGTAAAGAATTAGTAGAGATTTGGAGAATTGCTTTTGGCATGTAGCAAATCAGAGTGGTTGAGCAATGTTCATTTCTCAAGTATTAAAACAAAAAGAAAGGTTCCATCAGGAAATCTGATTGACTCATACTCTCAATCTTCCCCAAAGCAGGAAGAATATCTTTCAAAAAAGCCTGTGTTGGAGAAAATGCTGGCATGCTATTGCCACTAAGAATGAAACTGAGCCTGTCTAAATACACTCCTTTGCCAGAGCCAGAGAAATGTCCCAGTTGTCACTGCATCAGGGACATCAAAGGAACTAGTGTCAAGTGAAAATCACAGAATTGTTGTGGATGGAAGGGGTCTTTTTAAAATCAGACTTCTGATAAAGACATCCTTCATCATTCCAGGGGACGATGGCAAACTGCGAGAGAAAAACATTTCTACTAAAAGTCTTGGGGTTAGGAGGAGAGATGTGCCTGCCATTAGTTCTGGTAACACCCATAAGATAATCCCATAATTCGGGTTGAGAATCTGCACACAGACTCAGGGTGACCACCAACCACGAGCAGGATGGCTCCATTTTACCCAGGGGTGGTGAGCTCCAGGACAGGAGTGCTGCCAGGGATCCAGGGAACAAGATGGAGAACGAGAATTTTGATTTCCCCCAATAAACACAAGGCAGCTGCTTTCCATTCCAGTGAATGACTGTGTCTTGTACTGCTTTTGGCAGCAAGGGATTGCTGGTCCCATTCTGTGCCTCTGTCTTCGTGGACTTGTGGCATCGGGCTTGCATCCACGTTAAAGTACACTGCTAGAAATACGCTTGAGTTGTGCAGTACATCCCACCCTTTGAGAACATTATTTTCTGATGCAGAACAAAAAATGGGAAAGCCCAGTATATTTGGGACTTTGGTTATCCATACTCTGTGTGCAAGGGGGGCGAGGAATAGGTGTATAAATGACAGATTTTTAATTACATTTGACTTCAAAGTTATTACAGCTTTCTCCTTCACCTGTGCCCCAGTTTTGGTGAATGCTGAATTGTCTCCTTTTGCTGGAAAAGTGGGACTGGCACATCTATGACATAACCCAGCAGGACTGTCCATGTGCCCTCCCACAGCTCCAGTTGTGGTACAAGCCTGTGGGACCAACAAACCCATCAGCAACAACTCTCGCAAACTTTAGGCATTTACAGTTGAAATTTTTCTTCATATCTGTCCTTTTCTATATTATTAAAAAATAAAATCCACTCAGTGGGCAACATTTCAACCAAAAAGCCAATAAAAGAAACTCTCTTTTTACACAATAGGATATTTATTTTAAAAGGGGTAAGAGCTGTGCTTTGACCAGATGAGTGTTATGTAGTGCTGAATTACACTGAAATATCAGCCCCAGGCCTCTCCTTTCAGCCTGACAAGTAAAATCAGATTTTAAAAATCATTTCCTGGCTCCTCTCTGTGTCTGTTAAAGGTCACAGAAACTGCACACGGGTTTCCCGAAATTAATATTTGTGACCTATTTAGATACCATCAAGGATGAGTCACTTCAGAATGGCCTGCTCCTTCCATCTTTAGATCAGACTTCAAAAACTGCAATGAATCAGGTATCAGGCCACACACTGAATGATAGGGGTAGAGTTAAAGAGCTACTTCTCCTGGCCTGCATCCTCATTCAGGGCTGGTTGGGTGTATCTGTAAAGCACTTCAGCAGCAGGTCCCTGCTATGGCTGGAACCAAACCTGGCCCTGTGCAGAACTGCGTGTGCTAAGGACATCCCTTCGTGCAAATGCCTTCTCCACTTAGCTCTTGACCCTCCCCTAGGAAACACCTGGTGTCCCCTGCTGAAAGGGAGACAAATTAGTGTCTTATTCTTTAAGGCTGCACTGAACTGCAGGTGTCTGAGAGGGAGAATAAGATTAATTTCCCAATTTTTGCATTTCCTTATTTTTTGCACATTTTCAACCTAAAGCACGTTTTTAAAGAGAAAATGGATGCATCATTTATGCAGACATAGATTTTTCAGAAAAAATGTAGTTACTTTCCCCAAGCAAGAAAACAAGCTGAGGCCCTGAAACAGGTTATCCAGAGAAGTTGTGGATGCCCCATCTGTTCAAAGCCAGACTGGTGGGGCTTTGAGCAACCTGGTCTAGTGGAAGGTGTCCAGGGAGGCTGGAATAAGATAATCTTTAAGGTTCCTTCCAACCCATTGTGTCATTCTGTGATTCTATGACCTGCTCCCAGAAATAGTGGTTTGAAACCGATTTTGAGATGCAAAGGAGAACACAGGATTGCGCCACTGCAGAAACTAATTTAGCAGTTCAACATCTGACCATAAATATATCTAGCATTGGAGACCTATGTGGAAGAGGGACAAGCTGTCTTGGTTTAAGAGACTTTAACAGGTGGACACTCTAAAACGAGTTACCTCCCCTTAGTTTCAACCAATCCCTTTCCACCAATAAGGAGAAAATGAATACAAGTAGAAATGAGTGAAAAAAATAACAGTTTACAAACAAGCAAAGCAGCAAGAGGAAAAAAAGCGAATAATCGCTAGGTACCAAATCACTAAATCTCACTAAATCCTTGGGAACAGAGGGAAACCCAAAACGGAAGGTGTTATAAATGACTCATATCCTGGGTGGAAATGAGTTATATAAGTTTATTGACAACAATAAAAAAATCAGCAAAGCAAAAGGGACAGTGCTGGGAGCGTGGCAAAATGCCAGAGGCTTGCCCACAAAATGGTGGGTCCACTTTTTATAACCCTGAGATTGCATCAGCGTTATGCATATTTACTCTGGGTTTTACATAGTCTCGCCCCATGTCACTCCTTTCGGCGCCAGCGCAGTTCTGTTGCTGTGGTCGTTGGGGTCCTCACTGGATGAAATCCCCCTCCTTTTATGGTTGCGTCTTAGAAGTTTGGCCAGCAACAGCTCGTCCTATGCAAACTCACAAAACTCACATTACAACACACAAATCACACAACCCTTGTGAAAGCCAACCTCACAACCCGGCTATTATAACAACATTAACCAATTCTTAACATGTACTATTAATTTAATATTTTCCGAGGCCAACATTATAATATTTAATATCAATTCATATAATCCTTTGCGAAAGCCAATTCCCACTAATTTGTTTCTCACAGCAGGGTAGCTCCCGCCCTTTCCAGATGGTGGCAACCTTGTGTGGGGAGACAAAGGGAAGGTGGAGTGTGAAAAACGAGGTTCATTCTCCTGTTAAAATTTAAAATTTTAATAAAGGACAATAGGGGACAAAGACAATAAAACAAAAGTACAGCGCTGGGGCGCTGGGTGTCCTGGCTCTCAGCCAGGAGCACACCTGCTATTGTGGAGACATCCCTTATATACCTTTCCTATTGCATCATCCTAATGCCTATCCATAAACAATGATGCATATTCAAACTTTTCCTCAAACTAGTTTACATGTTCCAGGAACTGTTTAGCATGGCTCCTCCTCAGGTCTGCTTTTTTAGAGCATGCGTATTCCTTGGCTGTGGTTTTAGTCCGTTCTTACTATCACCTCCAGCTTGGGCTTTGGTCCATGGTGTCTGCAGATGGTAGTTGCTGATAGCTGGCATGTCAGTAGCAGGGGTCTTCATTATACGTTCACTGGATGTTATCCAACCAAGCAGACAGTTCAACTACCAGCAAACCATATCAGCTATTTTACTACTATTAGTAACAGAAATAAAGGCATTAGTTCTTGTTACAAAAAACCCCTATAACATTATATATATACAGCATTCACTTTAATATTTGCGGAAAGCCAAAATTATAATATGTATTTATAACAATGAGTCAGCCTTCCTCCCCCCTTCACCAGTTATCCCTCAGGACGGCAGCAGTTCTGTTGGGAAGGGCCGCCTGGAACACTTCAGCAGCTGTACTCGGTCAGGGGCTGGAACTCGTGGAGGGACCTCGCCTTGCGGGTGGCCGGAGCCAGCAGGGCAGGCAGGGCTCGGCACAGCCACGTGGCCGGGGCCACTCGGTGCCTTCTCTCCTCCAGCCGGAGCGGGCTGGCCCGGAGTGAAGCCGCCCGGCCTGGCGGGGCTGCAGCTGCAGGCAAGCACTCGAGCAATTTGCCTCGAGGCAGTACAAGATGCAAGAGAGGAACTAAAAATTAAAAAAGAAACAAACCAAACACCAAACCAAACACCAAAGCAGAGAGAGCTTGCCTCCGGTGCTCTGACCTTCTAAAGGGACCTTAGCTAACCTCCCAATATTGCTATTCCATTTCCAGGTGCATTTCCTGGGCATGAAAGAGAAAGTAGCTATTTTTTGGCACAGATGAATATGGAATACAACAACATTTTGGGTTAAACTAGGACACTCAATTTCTGCTAGTCCATTGATGCAGAGCCGATTCAGAGTAGCATAAATGTGTTTCATACTCACTTTATATCTCCATTTTAGTCCCAGATATGAGATTTCACACTCTTCATGTTAGAAAAAAAACTCAAGCCAGGGAAAAATAACTATATTTTCCTGTCTTATTCTTCATCACTGACTTAAAAGGTTGGTGAATTTTTTTCTTTTCCAGCTTGTGACTTCATCTGAAGTAGTTATTTCCTCCCACTTATGCTCTCCAGTTTTTTCAATAAAATCTGTACTTTTTCTTTTGGAAAGTAGGTCTTGTTGAGTAAACTTGAGTTATTCATTTGGTGAGATTATAAGTTTTCATTGGTACAAGCAATTGCACGTATTTAACATGTGTGGACTTCCATGGGGAACTTTGTAACACAAATACTATAATTAAAATGTGGAACTGTGCTGTGTAAGAGAGCACATAGATCAACAATTGTCTGAACAGATATATCAGAAAAAGCAATCATTAAAGAAGACTTCTTCTTGAAGTAGCATTTTTCTTTTTTTTTTTTTCTTTTGGTTGGGGGGGGTATTGGGGGTTTTTTGTTGTTTTTTTTTTGTTTTGTGGAGGGTTTTTTGTTTTGTTGGGTTGTGGTGTTTTGTTTTGTTTTGTTTTTACCTCCACAGGCCAGTTATACACTTTTTATGTAAAACTCTGCAGTTGACATTTATGGATAACACAAAAATAGGTCAAATAAGGACAAGGCAAAAATAAAGAATAACCAGAAATGTTGTTAATATAGTCTGACTGAGGAAAAAAAATTGCTTTAGATTCCAAACTCAGTTTCATGACTGAGTCTCCCATGAAAAGTTTGGGGAATACAGCAGGTAAATGACTTAGCATGAACTTTTACACGATGCAGCATCAGAAATGCCAGGAGTATGGCTGTGGACAAGAGAAGCATAGAGAAATAGGGAGGTAAAATACACTCTTGTATGGCACAGAGATTGATACCAGGATAGTGTACGAAGCCCAGCGTCCCTTTTCTGAAATTAAGAAAATGATATGGTGTAAAGACGAGCCAGGAATATGATGGTGGGGTAAGGAAAATTGCTGGCTGAGAATCTCTGCATAATTTATAGGGAAAAAATGCATTCAGAGATGTCTTCCTTTCTATGTATAATTACCAGGAGAGAAAGGAAAAAATCACAGGGTACCAAAGGATTCCAGACTACTGCCCAGAGACCCAGGAATCCAAGATGAGAAACTGAAGCCAACACATCCAAAGCTGGCAGAGAAAGATGTGGGGGCACTTTAACTCTGTGGTTGATTTGCATTAGAACAAAGTAGGTGATCCTGCAAGAGTCTCCTGATGTTTTTAAATTCAGGTTGACAGACTGCCTAGGCAACATGCTTTTAGCAAAGCCATGACCTCATTCCCCAGTGTTTTTCTAAGTGTGATGCTTCTCTTCAGCATCTGCACTGGAGCTTGGTCCCATCTTCTGTACTGGGGTATTTGCCTGCAGCAGAGGAAAGAAAAGCAATTGGGGAAAGCAGGAAAACAGGGTAATTGTGGAAAAGCAACCAGTCCACTTCTAGGTGCATAAAGAAGAAAAAAGCCAACCCACACTCAGAAGAAACAAGAGGCTGAGCACTCATGAAGGGCCACAACAACGTTATGAGGCCCCCTCTTCCTCTTCCTCTTCCTCTTCCTCTTCCTCTTCCTCTTCCTCTTCCTCTCCCTCTTCCTCTCCCTCTCCCTCTCCCTCTCCCTCTTCCTCTTCCTCTTCCTCTTCTTCTTCCTCTTCCTTCTTTGTCCATATATTAGGTGCACTGGTTAGTGTTTCCCACATCTGAAAAGGGGGATCTCAGAACAATACTGAAGACAGAAAATCTACAATGAAGGCACCAAAGTAATCATCTTACGATGCTGGAAACAAAGTCCTTAGCCCTTTTTTTTTTTTAAGGTGAGAAAAAGGAAAACGATGTTAAAGGAAAGCTCCATTAAAAGCTACTGGAATTGCACTGCCAGACCTGCCATTTTAATGGCATTTCAACAGCAATATTATAATGCAGTTTTATGTGGACAATTGTCATTAAGCTATAGTATAAGGTATAGTGTAGTTTTATGTGATTCAGGATTCATCAGTGCTTTCTTGTTTTTCTTGCTGCTGAATTTCCCCTTGGGAAATGCCAAGCTGTAACTGCATACCTGCCCCCAGCATTGTGGTTGAGAGCGAGCCAGAACTGACAGAGGACTGCCACTACATCATTAATTTTTCACATTTTCCTGTTCTCGAGTTTCAGGATTTAAAATTGCTACGTACATTCAGAACAGTACAGAGTGACCGGAGACAAATGCTCATGTTTATGTAATTTACATGTATTGAATTAGTTGAAACCTTCCCAATGCAAACTTGTGATGACAGCTTTCCTCTTTATTTGTAGCCCAACCTTAATCCAGTACTACCTGGGATAAAATAACTTTAAATGGAGTCACTGCCCTTTCTCACAGCAGATGACATATCCTCCTGTGTTCTGCCATGTATAAAAGATTAATGTGGATTGGTTCTTAATTCAAATTGTGTCTATTCATTTACTCTCTCTTTCCTTGAAAAATGGATACTTGCTGACTGCTGCGGTGCTTTATATTAATCTTCAGATCTTCTGAGTACATTTCTACACCATGTCAATATTTATGTGTCAAGTAGCAGTGATCCTTTAAAAAACAGCCTTCGACATCTTAGCTATGCTGGCATTCCCACTGAATGAAATATATATTTTATTTGCATTCTACCCCTTAATAAGAATTTATTTTGGCATGGGAATATGTATTACAGTAACAAGAATTAGGTAATAAACTGCAAAAAAAGCCACACTTCTGATAAATACTGATTCATTTTTTTCAGACACAACTGAGAAAAGAATGAATGAACATATGAATAAGCAATCCACAGATGGTTACAACTGTATTAGTTTATCTCATGGGCATTTTTGTTGCTCAGGGAAAGGTTCAACATAATACTGCCTGGTGCGCACCTGTGAGGTTGTTCAACCCTTCATAAAATGCAATACTTTGGGAAGTACAGGAGTCCAATACACAGTGTTGGGACCATGACTTTGGATGATAAAGCTGCTCGAAATATATAGCAGGTGGCTATACTTCCATCTCTAATGAAATGTTTTGATATAACCATCAGAGGCTTTTATTTTCTTATACTTTTTAATCTATATTCCAAGCTCACACTTTCTGTACAATTCCCAGTCCACTTGCACTGCTGCTTGCACGTTCCTCAGACTCTGTTTTCTGTAACTGGAAAATCATGATCTCACTGTAAGCTGTGGAATGTGTCCTCTGCTAAATAAGAAATTAGAGTAACATTTATGCAAGTCCCAAGTGGCCCCATTCTCTTCCTCATTCAATCTGCCAAACAGCAATAATGCATTTAACCACTTTTCACACAATAATGATGTTATGTGAAGGAAAATGAGATCTGAGAAGGCACAAAACTTGAGGTGCATCAATTCTTGAGGCACGTCGAAGACACTTGAGGGTCTTTGCAAAGCTTACCACATCTGCGGGTTCAGGCAGGGCTCTCACCCCTCCGGCTACACAGTAAATTGGGTGTATTGCATTAACCCCACGCTGAAAACCTCGTTCTCGGGCTTTTCATATCCTGCCTTCAAACCCTCTATTTTTAAGTATTCCCTGTATAGAATATTCAGGTTCTTTCTCTTGTAACTGAGGCTATGTCTGCTCCATTAATCCTCTCCTTTCTTATGTTGCGTGCTGCTTGCGAAGTCTTGCAACTCATGCCTTGTGTTTCCTAGGGGAGCAGTGAGCCCTGGTCCCCTTGTTTTCCAAATCAATGGCTCCTTTTGATCGCAGTTCTAGCCTTTGCCTCTCTTATCTGCAGCTAACTTGTATTTCCTTGATCTATGCACTCCAGGGGTATACCACAGTGTCTATGCATCATCAGGAGATGACAAAAAGCCGGACTATTTAGACTGTCAGCTAGGTGATGGAGGGTTTTTCATTATGGTAATTCACCCCGACTGCTTTAATGTGGTGGACAGGCTGCCATGAAACAGCAGAACAAACCTGTTAATCAACATCCGTTTGAAATACTAAGAGAAAGTTAATGAATATCTATGCCATAAAATAATGAAAACACAAAATGAAAGTGTATTGTCTCACAAGTTAATTGACAAAGTGAGGCACTAAATGTCACCTGCAAGAAGAAAAGTATAAACCAATTAACTGTGAGCACACCTTAGTTAGAGTGGCTGAACAACCTCATGTGCCCTCAGTTTTGTGATTTATTTATCACTTACCTAGTGTATTTTTGCTATTACAGGTTCAGAAGTACTTTTGGGGTGGGACAGTAATCTTGATAAGGTTTAGAGAGGAGGGAGCTCCAGGGAAGGATGCAATGAACAAAAGTACCTGGCATCTGTATTCAGAACAATGCGAAACAGCTAAGCACTGAATAGCAGAGCTAGTGCAAAAAACTTAAAATCTAATTGTAATGATCCTTCACTAACAATATTTCAAAGGCAATAGTTCCACCCGTTAAAATGGTAAAGTAATTGAGTAAAGACTTAATTTTAAGTAAGATTTAATCTGAATTCTATTCACCAGTGAAAACAGGCTGGGACTTTAACAGAAAAAAATTCTCATCAAGATAAAGGAAAATGAATACAGGTGAATGAGGAAGTAACGGGCTAAAGTGGTCAATGAATTAAAGTTGGGAAAAGAGAAGGAGAAACAGGAAGACAGCAGTAAATGATAGAGATCAAGATGATGTGAAAGGGACAAGAAATGTAATCAGTGTAAGACGGAAGAAAAAGACCACAACAATGTCAGAAAAGAAACTGGAAAACTGAATTGAAGTAAAAACTGAGCTTATCAAAAGCTAATGTGATCCTACTAAAATTGTGATCAGAAATAGGAATCTTGAAGAAAGGAGGCTTTCTAGACACTAAGATGTGTTAGCATTGCATATTTAAAATAAAATACAAAATATTTATTTACTAAATATTGAGATATTTTTCCAGTTAATACGAAATCTAATTAAAAATCAGTGTCCTTTGGGGAATGTCTGTCTCCTTTTACATTGCTGCTTTAGAAGTCTACCAGATTTATGTGCTCTTTTCATAGAACTGATATAAAATTTAACTTGTGGAACAGACTGGATTTTCTGCATAAAACTTGACAAATCAAAATCAGTTTTAAAACCCAGTTACTTCTTCAATTAATGTGCAACTGTCTGGGACCCAGTCTGCAGCTGTGCTGTAAATGTGTGAACTGATATTGTTACTGAAATCCAGATGAATTTTAAACATATTGCAGGATTTCATGAGAATTGAGCCTTGCTCAGAAATTTGAGCATTCACAGAAGAGTGGATGCTTATCTCTTGTTTCTTGGGGTCAGTTAGGTTAGAATAGCTGCATTCTACTGCCTGAAGCAATTTCAGCTGCCAGTAGATCTATTTTCACAGATGAAAATTCACTGCAGTACTACTGGAGTATGCTCTTACTAAATATCCACAAGTATCTCTTTATTAATATTTCAAGTTTTTGATGGGCCAAGGAGTGTGGCAAACTATTTGTATCTGTGGCCTCACTCCTGCTACATCTATTTTTGTAAGCTCCATGGAGGAGGGATACTAATGGGAGAAAGTTCAAAATAAAATAAAAATGGAACTGTTGTATTATTAATAAGAAGTAATTCACACTAGAATATAAAATGTTAATGTTATTAATAGTTATAATTGCATTATTAATCATAATACTTTTGTCATTGTCAAGTGTGTCCCTCAAGATTGACCCCAGCCGCCTTCATCCTCCTCAGCACCTTGGCTAAGGTTGGCAGGATCTGCATCCCAAAGAGACCATTGTGCTTATTTGAGCTGAACCACAGAGGCCCTGTAACCTCGCGAGGTAACTGCTGGTGTCCTTCATAGCTATCATTTTCAGTATTTGTTAAATAACTTTATGAAAAATCAATTACTTCCACAGTCCTCCCTTTCTCCTCAAGGCTCATGTTAGAAATTAACACAATGACATTAAAATTTTTGTGATACTTGCTGTCTGGGTTAGACCCTGACTAACTGCCAGGCACCCACGAAAAACTATCCACCTATTTCCCTCTGCTATAGGTGAGCAGAGGAGGGGAAATTAACACAAAACTTCATGAGTTGAGATAAGGATTAGGGGAAAAACACTTTGAGGCAAAGTAGGTTCAAAACTTAAACAGTATAAAGAAAATTTATTAACAGAATTAAAAGTAAAATATTATGAGAACTAAAATAAACCTTTAGAACACCTTTCCTTCCCAATCTCTCCCTCTTTCCCACCAATGTGCAAGGAGACAAAAACATAGGGTTTTGGTCAGTTTTTCACTTTCTAAGAATCNAGGGTCATCTTTCACTAGATAGGTTGTTCAAAGCACCATCCATCCTGGCCTGGAGCACCTAGGTGTCTAGGTTCAAATGTAGATGCCCTGATTTTACATGTCTACATTACAGGACATTATAATTTCAAAGATGATCACACTTCCCCTTCTGGAGAGACCACAGCGAAGATACTTGTTAGAAATAAGGAACAACTCTTGTTTTGATTAAAAGTAAAAGTAATTTATTAATAAAACAAAAAGATTTAGAAAAAAAAAAGGTTACAAAAGCAAAATTTAAATTAAAGTAATAGTAAACCAGGAACCAGGGATCAGAGACTCTTTTGGCCAAAAAGGCTGTCTGCCCAGGACAGAAACCTGAAGCGCTGGGTTTGTCCTAGCTATTCCAAGACAAAAAAAATGCTTAATCCAAGCTCTAAAAAGAGTTAGAGGCCAGACACCACAGCACCAGGCTCCAGTCACTGCCAGTCAGGGGCTAAAAGGCGAGCTCCAGTTCGTGTGCGTCCACTTTTATACCCCCTTGTCCACGCCCAGAACCGCCCACAGTCCAGCCCCTATGGCAGGTGATGATTGGTTGCTCTCCTGGTGATGTCCAAACCCCTCCACCAATNTCCTGGTGATGTCCAAACCCATCCACCAATGGCTGATTATGTGGGCGGGGACAGTCTCTCAGTGATGTCACTGGGGATAAAAGGCAGGAAAAGCCCTCATTAGTATTCAGCGTTGCCACGGAGCCCAGTTGTAGTCCAAGGGTTCTGAGCTAAAAATAGCTCCTGACCACTTGTGGGGGTCTGACGTCCCTGTAATAAGCTAAATTTAAATCAAAGTTAACAGAGGCAGAATACAACTTTAAAATACTAAATAAATTCACAATTCTTTTCAAATCATCAAGAAGTCAACAAGAAACAATAAAGTAACTTTTACAATAAGAGGGAAGGAGGAGGAAAGGTCAAATAATGTATTTTACAAACAAATTGCATTCTACTAGTGCAGAACTCCAACTTAAAAGGAAAATGACACTTAAAGTCAACTTAAAGCATTTTAGAGAGGGAGAAAAAGGTGCCCCTAGTCGAAAGGAAATCTAAAGACGGGCAACTAAATATTATAAGAACCTTATCAAATTAATGGGGTAAACTTAAGATTTGGTGACTTTAATAACTAAAAGGGATGGTATCTTATTTTATACAATAACTGGAACTTGAAAATACTTAACTGGAATAACAGGAACAAATGGGGGAACATCACAACAATTTTATAACTGGGGAGTAATTAACGATTAACTCTTTAATTAGCAAACTTAACTCAATTAACAACCTAACACCTGGTTACCGGGCAACAATTAACACACGAAAGCCAATTACTAATTTTTTATAAATAACACAGTTCTCTGTGAATTTCTCTAGTGTGGTTCTAATTTTCAGGAACAGCAGCCCACCCAACTTGCTATACCGTGACTCCCTCCCACGGGCTAAGCAGTCTTCCACAGCTGCCCAGCGTGGAAGTTCACGGGGTTTTGTTTTTTGAGGGTAAGCTGTTCTAGTTTGGAAGGACGGGAAACTCTCTGTTTGAGTTTCTCACTAGATTACAGCTTTTCAGCATCCACTCACTCCAGTGTGAGCACTCCTCACGGGCTGCAAGTGGATCTCTGCATCCCTCCACGCACCTCATGAATTACAGGGAAATTGTTGTATTATAGTCCTCAGCATGGCTTGTAGAAAAATCTCAGCTTTGACACCTGAAGCACTTCCTATCCCTCTTTCCTTTGCACCAAGGTTGTTCTCCTGACGTGTTCTCACTTTTTCCTCTGACTTGTAAGAAAATTGTTGTCCGTAGGTATTGCTGTTCTCAAGTTCTATCAACTGACAAGTTTTTATAGAGCTTTGCTGCACTGAAAAGGTTGTTCTCGTCTGTGCTCTGTGTCAGGGAACTGTTTGTGGTATTTTCGTTGCTGGCCACGTGGTCCCTACCGGCACCACACGGGCGGCCCTGACCACGCGGTCCCAGCCTCGGGAAGGCCCTGCCGGGGTAGGCTCCGGCAGCCACCTCACCACACCTCAGGAGAAGAAAAAATGCTTCCTGCCATTTTTCCTTTCTTAAATATGTCATCACAGAGGCGTTACCAACTTGTCTAATTGGGCTAGTAACCTGCCCATCGTCAGAGCCTTCAG
>VXAZ01002621.1:257707-444144 GCA_013399875.1 Gymnorhina tibicen | reverse complement strand
CTCTGTTCCCAGAGATGAAGATGATCCCAGAAATAGATGAAGAGAACCTTTGCTTTTGAACAGCTCATCCTTAAAATAATACCCCATCAGCTAAAGATTGAACCCTTGAAAACAGTTGTGGGGAAAGCTGTAAGTTGAGGGAAGGGACTTTCACACTGAGCAGAGAACTATCCCGGGTGGCTGTTTGTTGTGACATTGAAGCTGGAGAAAACTGTTTCTTGTGGAGATGTCCCCATGGCATGGCAAGAGAGACTCCTCTCCCTAAGTGAACTGGAGAAAGAGTATTATAGAGGTGGTAAACTCCCTGAAAAAATCCCAAGTTTTGTGTCTTTTGTGTCAGTGGGAGGAGGAAGGAGAGGTGGGGGGAGGAGAAGTGTTCTGAAAGTTTATTCTCTTTTTTTTTTTCTTTTAGTTCTGTTAATAAAGCAATCTTTATATTCTTTAAAGTTTTGTGCCTGCTTTGCTTTCTCCTAATTCTTATTTGACAGAAGGAAAATAAGTAAGCAACGGATTGCGAACAAAAACACTACACTGAACTGGTGTTTCTGCCCAGTTTCAAACTGAACTCCCTACACTCTGGAACACCAACAGCTGTTTTTATGCTTCATTTTACAACAAAATGCTTTGCTATAGAAGAAAAGTTATACTTTTAGGATTGCCTTAAAATTTATCAAGCAGATTTCATACAAAAGTCTTCATATTATTTAAAGGACTTTAGGACAAGTACTCTGTTATTGTGTCCTGCCATAAGCTACGCTTATTTTAGATTGGTGAAAATATTGAAATCAGGCCTAGTAAATTCCTACAGCTCCACACAGCATTATGAAAGCTGGTATCAGAGTATCTACTGCTGCATGATTTGGATCTATTGAATTACTGGATTATTAAAAATAGTCAATAAACTGTGTACAGGTGACAAAATGCCAGCTTATTATTAGTAGATGCATTATTAGAAGGATTTATTTTTCATCTTCTCTGTTTGACTGAATAAAAGTTAGTGGTGTTTTGCAGCAGAATGCTCAAAAATGTAACTGACATTGTTGCTTTTGTTTTGCTTCAAAACACAAGAAAAAGAGTCTGGAAATAAGGAGAAAAACTCTGGGAGCAGGACAAAGGAAACACGCCAGTATAATTTTGTAGTAAAAGCTAATAGAGTTCTTTGGCAGGGAGACCAAAGAAAGGTAGACACAATACAATAAACTCCTCATTTTTTACAGTACCTGTGTTTTGAGAAGTCCAGTATCATCTCATGCCCAGAGAAGAATTCTAGAGGACTTGAGTAACTCCCCTCTAGTAATCCATATCTCAAGTTCCTGTGCTTCTTGCTCTACAAAAAAGCAGATTTCTCAAGCCATGGATTGCAGGTGGCCACTCTGAGAAGTCAGACCTGCACAGCATGACAGCTGCAAGCAAATCGATGCAGACAGTTGGGAATGTCACTTGAACAATTCATCTTGTTGCTCCCGCTGACAAAACTTTGGTACTTTTATACTTTCTTCATGGTGTAGAAAGTCCTAGAAATCACTCACATCTTGTACAAGACAACAAAAATTCCAGATGACCTTTCTGCATTTTGTTTGTGGCCAGGCTCTTTAGAGATAAACTGCATGGGAAAGACTCCCAGCTTCACACCTGCTTTCAGGCCAGGTCTGTGTTTGTCACATTTCCTGTAAGCAGGAAACTCACAACACTGAAATCTCAACAACATGCAGACATTTCTGAGCTCCTCCATAAATAAACAGAAAGTTAAATACAAAAGGTATCAAACAAAAACATTGGAGAGAAAGAAGTACACATCTGTGTTGCCATTAAACTCTAAGGTTAGGAAGATTACATTAATGCATTACCCACTGTATATTGTGATACCATTCTGAAAGCTCAGAAGTTGAGTATAAATCAAATGCAGGAAATCTCAAGAAATAGAAAGGAGATGAACATGGACAACCCAAAAAAATCAGTAAAATTCTCAGAAGCAAGCTTTTTTCTCATGTTTGTATAAAAAGAAACATAAGAAGTGTATAGAATCTTTTGTATCTGAAGCCGTGAAAAGTTCTACCTTCAATTCATTAGATCTCATTCTATTCTGCCTTCAGCATAAGCCAACATAATAAATTATAGTTGGAGAGTTTTTATTTCTTCCCCCCCTGTACAGCAAGAGCAGATGAAGGTATGACTTCCCATGCAGTGAAATCCATAAACAATTCTCAATTCCCCAAATCAGTGATGCTTGTGTGCCTTTGTACAGTATTTTGCTGTGCTCTGTATTACCATAAAATACACCATTGCCTCAACCTGCATGAGGCTGCAACTTTTTACAAGTTTTGCCAGTGTTACAGCAGACTTGCTACAACGTGCTAATTTTGTAGAGACTATACATTGTTAAAAAATGAGGATGAGCTGAGACTTTTACTTCATGTTGTTGAATTTTACAGAAGCTTAAATTTAAACTCATCTTGCCTGAGCACTTTTCACTGAGTAGGTGGCAGAGATTAGCGGAGTTTTTTCCTACAGTGTATGTAATACAACTTTGGGCTGTATAATTATCTTATTCAAGGAGTTCATCACTGTTCACAGTAAACTT
Source organism: Gymnorhina tibicen (assembly GCA_013399875.1). NCBI lineage: Eukaryota > Metazoa > Chordata > Aves > Passeriformes > Artamidae > Gymnorhina > Gymnorhina tibicen. Next base: position 441,563 of record VXAZ01002621.1, on the reverse strand, counting down.
AAGTTCGTGGTCTTCTGAAGAGAAAAAACACCATACTACTACTCTGGGCTGTTGTCATCTGTTGGTTCTCCTAGATGTTAGAAGGCATTTAGGGCTCAGAACTAGCAAGGTCTAGGCTAACGCTCACACAGGATTAACAGGGACAGGCAGTTGCTTACTGTGCTGCCAGCAGGCTGGTGATGACAGCTTTTCCACCACTAGAGTGGGTGGCACACATATCAAGACCATATGCCAAGGATACAAACCATAGGCTGCAAGAATTTTTCCAGGTTTTTAACAGCAGGAAGCTAAAAAATGTTACAGCTACTCTTGAGAGTCACAAGTCTGGCTTTTGCAGCATTTCCATTTAAGATTTGCAGTTACTGATAGTTCAAGGCTATTTGAGAGCAGGCTGTGAAGGGAAATATAATCAAACTAAATTTACAGAAAGTCTTTTTAAGGAAGGTGAGAGAATGAAAGCATGGAAGATAAGGAGAGATTCTTGCTATTCAGAGGACTCTTACCTCCACAGAATAGAAGCCCCAGCCTACTGAGCTGAGGTTTCCTGCTAAAAGGACAGTGGCATGCTCTCCAGAGATCACTCTGTGTGACTTGTACCCCAGCTCAGCATCCTGTTTTCTGTAAGCCCAGAACAACTGATTCCAAAAGCAAGTACCTGTTCAATGCAGTCCCCCTGCCTGCCTTGAAGTGCCGTTTGCTTCCTATAATATGGGATCATATAAGGATTGGACAGAAATTGGACAGAAATTTATTGGACAGAAATTTTAAGAAGCTTTAAACAAGAAAATGGACAGCTATCATGACTCTTGTCAACAGAGTGAACATCCTTATGGTAACTTTCACAGGTTAGAGTCACTGCTTTTTTTATTTTTTATTTTCATGCACATAAAAGCAAAATAACAACATGTCTTGAGAACCACTGTCATGATTCATCCAATTAAGCAATCCGCAGCTGAGTTACCAAGAGATGACAGAAGTTGGCTGCTACTTAGCTCTTAAGATTCTGTGCCGAGAAAACCTGGCGTCGCTGGCAGTGGAGTTAATATTGTATTTCTGTGTGTGTCCTAGGGGGAAATACTCTATTGTGAACAGTGACAAAGTTTAAGTGGGGAAGCAAACAAAAGCAAATTTCAGGGTTTTCTTTTCCAAATAAATGTCATTTTATTTGTGTAACTCAACATGAAAATAACCTACTTTTTTTCAAGAAAAAGCAAAACTAAAGACAAAGCTGCAGTTGATGAAACAGAAAAAATGAATCAGACATAACAAACAAAACAGCTCAAACTATATATGCTTCTGGAAGGTGAACTAATTAAATTGGATGAATGCAAGAGTATTATGCTTGAGACAGTCCATTCTAGGCACTTGCTGACAATTTCTCATTTAGTTCCAGAGTTCTAACATCTCCATTAGCTTTGGCATTTTCTATAAGCACCTGTAGAGAAAAACAAAGAATGACCCAAGAATTTAGGATTTTACTGCTGGTGTTCTAATGAAATGTATTTTAATTCCTGCTAGACGGTTTCCCTAAAAGATCACCTAACCCATAAACCCCAGATAGGAAATACTCAACATTACACATCAACTTGCACTATAGTGACTTGCTAAACCTGTAGTCACTTCCAATGCTCTGTAGAAGCATCATTTGTTACTTTGACAGTAGTTACCCGCTGGCAATTAAAACAAGCAGACCTATTTCCTGCTGACACACACTAGTCTCCTGCAAGTACTTTTGTATAAATCTCCATTTGCCAAACCAGAGTATTCTCTGCAGCTGCTTTAAAAAACTGCCACATCCTTTTTCCTCCCCCAGTTAAATTCACACTTCCCTGATTTTTTTTCCACACGTCATACTTGGAGCTTTTCTATTAGTTAAAAAAAAAAAGTCCCACAACAGCCTAATGTTCATAAGCTTCTGGCATGTCTCCTGCAATCCAATGACATTATACATACTGAAAAGGAAAGCCATTAAGCAGAACCAAGCAAATCTCCAACTATTATTATCATACTCAGCAGCAGGGACTATAGATGACTTTGCAGAAGCAAGTGCAATGAGATCATACCAGGATCTTCTGAACTCATTCAATCTAGCTTTTTATAATCAACCTGCAAGTCTCTGTACGGATTTTTGTCAACACCTTTTTATATGCTGTACCTCCAAATGTATTTTGTATTGGACTCAACATTTCACCAGGGAACAGCTGATAATCTGGGCCAAAGATCTCATTGTGCCAGTGGCAGCACTGAGGATAGGAGAGCATATTCAGATTTTCAGGAGCAAAGTGGCTCTCATTATAAGCTAAAATGAATGACAGCCCACTCGCACTACATGAAAGAGCTGCGTGGATTTGTGAGTTTGACCGAATACATTAGTGAAGTACTGCCAACAGAAACTAATGCACCATTTACTATGTGCTGAAAATAATGTACTATTACAGATGTAAGTCTTCAGTACAGAGCATACAGCATTCTACTGCTCAGATCTTTTGGGTCAGGGACACAACGTGTTCCAGCCAGGCTAGGGGGAATTAACATTTTTAGTGCTAAAACTTTGATTAAATGGTCTTCACGTCTACTGAAGAGTCACCAGTATAATTCTTGCAAGTTTGGACTGGAGACTTTACTGTTTATTTTTCATTATTGCATGGAGGAATGGAAGACATTCAAACAAACTGGTGGTGATTTCAAAAACTGAAGCACATTTGCACCTTAAGAGCAAGTGTGGCAGCACCTTCCTAGCCTCCTTCTACCCCACTTCCAAGTTGCAAGTATAATATTAAATGTAAACAGATAGACGTTCTGTATGAGATGGACTGTCTTACATCTATTAGTTCACAATCATCTTTGGCATACAGATGTTGCAGGAGGTACCAACGTGCCACCGACACTATGGTTTCTGGATTTGTTGGTTGATAAATGACTCTCTCCAACATTCGCCGCGTCTCCCTGGAAACATAATCAAAACACATAAGCCAAATCAAATTCAACGGAACAGGCCTGATGTAACATAACAAAGCAAGCAAGAATGGCCAGAAGTCATATATGGGAAAGCCCTGACTGCAGTTCCTGCAAACAGAGACAAGATGTGAAATTGCAGAAGAGAAGGGAATTGGAATAGAGTACTACGCAAAGTCTAAAATTCTGTTTGGCTGATACTACCTTCTAACACCAACACACCATATACCTAACAAAGGCATTTTCAAATTCACAGCATCATTAGAAATCTGGTAAAAACTGGCAACTACATGTAGAGATGTCATATTCATTCAGCTTTGGTTTGTGTTCCAAGAATTCTGTCCTTTATAACCAATGTGATATTCCAGTACATTGTGATTTAACAGGCTGTTGAGAAGTTACATGTTTTTGTTTTCTATTTGTATTTAAGATTTCTTGTTTCAGGATTTTGAAACACCTAGGCAGATCAGTTAGATCTTGTGATATACTGTTCATGTAAGTTAATACCTAGAATTGTAACAAGACTGATTTCAATTAAGTGAGTTAATTTTATTATAAGCGACAACCATCACAATCACACTAGGCTGTCATCTGAAGAGCCAACAAAAAGAGTAAGCCAGTTTGTTAGAATTACCTACAAAACAGGTGAATTATTGAACAAAGCCATGAAAAACCCTCCAATTTTCCAGAGCTTAAGCAAAAATACTATAAAAGACAAAATGGCCATAACAACCAAATTCACAACACAGGAAGATTCCAAGAACCCATTCCCTAAATATTTCCCCGCTTCCGCAAAAAGCCACAATGACCACCTGGCTGTTCACGAATGGACATGAACTTTCACTGTGAGCCCCATTTAGGATCAAAATTAATCCCAGCAGTAGATAGGGCAGTGATTTCTGTTTTCACTGTGCTATTTTAGAAGATTTTTCAGAATGTATAGTCTTCTTGATGAACTTATTTAGATAACATGCCTTTAAAATAGAAGTTGTCTTACAGCTGTTTTTTTCTGGGTATGAATGTCTTCTTTTTTTGACAAATAATGCAAGATTTGGCTGCTCCCCACATTACTAACCCCTTCTCCCATCTCTCTTTTAATTGCCACACTATTTCAAGAGTTAATTTCCATTTTCAAATTTCTTTCATTCTTGAAGTTAGATCTGCAGATAATGACCACTTGTATTTTTAGACACTGTATTCCACTGAAAACTTAAGACCATGCATACCTTGCTCCCATTTTGCGATTATACTGTAGCAGGGCTTGAAGCAGGGATGCCAAAGGGCAAGGAGAAAGTTTCAAAGCTTCAGTTGTTGCCTCCTGAACCAAGGATGGCCAATGTTCACTTGAGACATTAGCCTATTATAAAACCAAAAATAAAAGAAAGAAAGAGAATAATAATAAAAGAAATTAAAAAAAAAAAAAAGAGAAAAAAAACAGGGGAAGAAAAGGATTTTATTGTAGTGTATTTGCATCTCTCTAGAAAGCAGGTTTAATTCAAGCTGTTCTGAGAAGTATCTGGCAGGTTAGAAAGACACTTGTTTAAAAAAATCCCCAGACTAACAGTGGTTAGAAGTCCCTGGAAAAGTCATGTTAACTTTTTTAGGAGCAGCCTTGCCAGCATTCCACTTGCTAATTTATGCACACAGTCTTTTTATTTTTCCATACAAATTTTAGTAGTCCTTCAGAAACCCTTGTAAATCTTCATAGCATTTATAAAACTAGTCTAGAATGTAGAATTTATCCCCAGAAGTGATTTAATTTTTTATCAGAAGGAAAAACCAACTCCTAGATGGTAATTATTTAATAGAAAAATGTGGCAGTGGCCCAACCCACCTTTGGGTTCCACCTCCATGACATCAAGTGGGTTGACTTCCCAGCCCATGATAGTGGGGCTGAGGAGGAGCCTGAAGGTGGTCCTGGAGATCTGACCACACCCCCAAACCATCAATCTTCAGTTGTTTCCCCTCCTATGTTCCAACCCATCTTATGTTTATTTAATGAGTTGCTAGAAAGTTCTGTTGTTCCATGTTCCTCATTGGTTTGTTTGACTTATTCCCTCCTTAAGTTTAAAGTTATTGGGTACCTGTCACCAGTTGTCATTTTCCCTATTGGTTTATCCCTTTGTTCCTCCCCTCATCCCCTTGGGGATAAAAGTCCCTGTAACTGCCCCCTCGGGGCTCTTTTGTTGCTCCCTATCCTCGCCTCCTGTCCTTCGGGCCAGGGAATAAAGACTTGGGTACTGCAACAAAGAGTCTCTCTTTCCTCCTTCGCCTCTGCCTTCGCAACTGTAACACCAAACTGCTGCCTGCTCCACTGAGAGCCTGCAAGCAAACAGCTCCTGCAGGAGCTTCCATCAGGCACTTGAAGCCTCTCGCTGTCCACCGACTGGGACACTCCAGGCTAGTCGCCTGCTTGGCCACCGGGCGGTCAAGTGGTCAGCGACAGAACAACTGTTGAGCAAAGCCATGTATCTTAAGAATACCAGCAAAGCAAAGCAAGAAAAACTGGCTTAAAAAAACTTTATTATCCCCACTATCTGGATAGCATTCCAATTACGGTACTTGAAATGGTGGCCATAATTTCACTTGGAAGATAATTGGAAGACAAGCAATTTTCAAATACAGAGCTTTCTTAGACCTGAGCAAGTTTTTCACCTGGCTTTTATACATTTTATTAAACCACTGCAGACTAGAAATGCAGGCAAAAAAAAATCCACTTATCAGCTTCTCTGCTCACTCAAAAAGTAGAGATGAGATAATCAAATTCATACTAATCACACTTTTAAACAAAATCTTGTGTATTCTTAGGCAATTCAGGCCAGTCCTTGAAGAAATAGTATTAAATAAGTTAGAAGGTATCTTGTGACCCGTGGGAGCATTTAGGAGCAACAGGAAACAAAGCAGACCACTAGAAAACTGACAAAAAAACAGCAGAAAAAATATTGCTGCTTAACAAATTCTGCCTTTGGAAGCAATGGGCTTGTGAGAAAAACTGAGAACACCTCTCTTCTCCAAAAAGGAGGAACAGCACAGCAGGTTTATCCTCAGTAAATCTGACTGCCTTTTCTTACACAAGATCTCACAATATATGGGGTTGCTTTGCCTGATTTTGATTAAAGCCGGGTCATTTGCTAAAATGTGAAAAAGCATTAGCAAAGATCACAGCAGAATATACATTTTACTGTAGACTTAAAATTCTGGTAGTGCACTTTAAGGTTCTAGAGTGACACTGCTTGAAGAGGATAAACACTTGCCAAGACCCTGAGGTATATTCACCTTGCCCCCTAGTGCAAGGAATGGAGTTATTTTCTTTATTCCACAAGTTACAATTCCCTTTAGACTATAGTGCAAGGCATCATGTCTGGAAATGACCATACAGCATAAAAACACTTGAAATGTGACTGACTGATTTCTCCAGGCACCACTGAAGAAAAAATGTCTGTTGAGGCAGTTGTCTGAACAAGAGGACAGACACTTGAAGGGTATGTCAATTTGGATGATCAAAGTGAAGCTGTTAAAAGCCTTACTGAGCAAGTGAGCCTCTTACGCACAAAGTGGTTCTATGTGAATATTACACTGCAACCTCTCTTACAAAACGACATTCTAAGAATACTCCACTGACCTTTGAAGTGTCATTTTATTCTGTAGCTGTCACTCATAGAATGTAAACTCAATTAAACAGAGGCTTCATTTAAGGACTACAGAAGCCCTGTATCCCATCAACTTCTGTTAAATCATGCAGTTATGTTATTTTGGTTATCCTACCATGCAGATTTCCAGTGCGAGCATAGCTAGCCTGAGCAGACTGGATAACTTCCCGTTCCAGCTGCCCTGCTGTGATGCCAACTGCAGACTCTTTCTGTAGCACATCTCTGCTCCAGTCATCATTCTCTGAGACTGATATACTTTCGCCAGCCACTGAAAATAAACATCCAACAAAATTAGTTATGGAGCCACCAAAACACACATCCATTAGGTAATATCATTTAGTCCAATTTATGAGAGTAATGCAGCATACTATCAGCTAAAACCATGCAGCCGGTCCTCATTCCAACAACATACTGTGCATTGCCCTGCAGAAAATTAGTCTGCTGCAGAGCTGGCAGTACACCTCACTACAGTAACTTATTTTGGGAGTTCCCTAGCCCACTCATGGACTTTTTTTGATAGGTTCTCTCAGCTGCTGAGTGCTCTGCCAGCACAAGATGTCCTGGATTTCGTCATGAAGAGAAAGAAAAGAATTCTAGCTTCTCCATCTTTATTTCTGTAGTCATCACACATTTTTTGAAGCAGATGCAGCCATATTTGCAAATCCCTGACATGTACATGATATGCATGAAGAAGTGCAGGCCATATTTAGAAATATTCTTTGCTGGATCACCAAGTAAACAAAGCAATTCCCTTGCTTTTGAGAAAAGGCCTCTAGACTTTTCCTAGCTAAAGACTGCCTGGTGTTAGAGGGGGCAAAAATTATTAACCCTTTCTGGTGCACAGAAGTTACTTCCAATTACAAAGAGAAACACACTAGAAAGTACTAATTAGCACTAGTGAGATTGTGCATTCTTGACATCAAGCTGCAGACCTGCTTTTTAAAGTAAAACATTTATTTGCAGGAAAAAAAGCTTCCCTTGGCCTCAGCTCTTTGCAGCTGAAGATGTCTAGCACTCAAGATGTAAAGAAGAGAACACTCGTGCAAAGGTACAAGGCAGCTTTGCCAGATCTGCTTTTCTCTATTTTCCTGGTAATTCACAGCACAAAAAGTAGAACAGCCATCAGAACAGCAGTTCAGCAGCACTCCTAAATCCCACAAAACAACCATTTAGACAAAAGCCAAAAACTTAACCAAAAAGAAACGTTAATGGCCCCTCTAATGTAGTAAAACTGTAAGGCACCACAATGGATAAATCAAACTCTTAGGAAGTCTAGAGACAGAAAACATAAAAGCATAAATTTATCCACTAGGAACAGATGTAGCAGCCAGGTTTTTTCAGACTGCTATCTAAGCCTTGAGAAATACTTCCTTTAATTGAAGACTAAAAAGATCTTCCTCAGAGGTATCTTATCTGTGACCTGGATTAAGAAGACCAAAACAAATCATCCCCTCCCACTCCCCACATCACATGCACTCAGTTGACTTACTCTCCCTGCTTGTAAGCAAGATGACTTGGCTATGCAAGGAATACTTGAAGAATGTATACAAGCCCTAATTTAATTTGAAAAATGTTATTAAAATAAAGCATACAATCGTGTCTTGCATGCTCCCTATTTTGCAAATTCAATCTGAATGAGTTCTATATTCAAAAAGATGAAGTCTCACAAATCACAGAAAAATGCATCAAAAAAACTCCTTCCCCAGAAATAATGTTCCTGTGTTTCTCAAGAGGATCCACAGCCTTGTAAGAAGTGAGATAATGATCTCTACAGCAGCCTTGCACTGATCTTCTAAGAGTGAAATCAACTTCACTGAGTCTTACCACAAGCAGGGTTTTATTTTATCAACAGGCAGAAGAGCATTATAAATCCTTCAGCTACATAAAGGACTCTAAAAGTTCACAGAATTTTTCTAAACAATGCACTACTTACATTGGTAAACACAGATAATAACTGTAAACTAAAAAGCAGCTGTTAGAAAATAAATATATGTCCTGCATCACCAAAAGGATCTCTTGATATATGTGAGACTTCTCAGATTGACTCACAGAAGCAGCATATGAAGTGAGCTTTAGCACTTTCATGTCAACTAAAAATGATCACTCATCATGCCACAGAAGGGAGTTAGTGAACAGTGTTACTGGGATTGTTTCTCTGCAGAATCAACTTACTCAAAAGAACAGTGACACCTGACGTCAGAACATTATGGAGAAAGAGACTTATTCAGGTTTTCAGACCCTAAATAAGAATTTGTATATTACTACACTAGGAAACCCTTTACTTCCATTTATTCTTACGGGTTATGAGATACTTAATTGGTTTCTGCTCATGTGTCAAATCACAGGTGCCTAAAGACAGGGACACCAGGCATTTATCTCAAGCTTTTAATTCTCCTGCCTCCATGTCTGCTTGGTCTTACTAGCAGTCCTTAATATTTCAACTTTATATAAAAGTTAACATAATGTTTCAACTTTGGAACAAATCGAATTTAGGCTGTTTTTTCTGTCACTGACTGTCAGCAGATAAATAAAATCAAGCAGTGAAACAAATGTTCACCCTGTTACAGTGAGGTGTGAGAGTAGCACACCAGTCAGGGAAAGGATCCAGACTTACTTGCCAGGCTGCAGCTGAGGATGAACTGGACATGACTGTCTTGCGAAGTTCCTCCAGGATGTTGTCTGGAAGTTCTTTGTGAGTCTGCAACAGCTGCTTACACTGAACTTGCCTCAAAAGCAAAAACAGAGCTGGGTGCTCAGGGCAGCTTTTTAGACCCTAAAACCAAAACAATCAGAATTATCACTCCCCAATATCAAAGATACTTAGATTTTCCATTCTGTCCTTTACATAAAACAGCATTGAAAGCATTCTCAGGATGCTTAAACATAGCATTTTTCTCCTCCTCTGCACAAAGGAGCGTTCCAGGGACTGATCCATGAAAACAGGTAACATTTTTTCTGTCTTCAAAATACATTTGAAGTCTAAGATCAGTTTGGTACATTTCCTACTTTTACAGGTTACTGAAACACCTCTCATTTGGTTTGACAATTATTACAAGTTTTGGGCCTATTAATAGAGGCAAAAAACCATCTTGGGGCTAAAAGGGTTAATTATGCTTCAAGCAATTTCAGTTCTCCTTGATAAGGTGCTTTATTTTCACTGGAACAGAAGCACTTTACTAAACATTTCCTATTCAATAACAGCAGATATCCAGAGATATTTCAACACAAAACAAACACAAAAAAGCAAAGACAGAAAACTGGCTATCTGTTGCTTTACCCTTCTCAGGTGAAGCATGTGAAGCTTCTGCAAACCTCACTGCATGTTATTTTCCCTGCTGAAATCACAGTAATTCCAAGAATTATAACTCAAAACAGATTTAAGAAACAATACTTGTACTTTTCACAGATTTTTTAGAAAAATAAAGGATGTTGCCTGTGAATCCTTCACAACTGAATGACAGCAGTGTCTGACTCACCCCCCCAGTTCTACTGCTTTCTGAGAATTCTAGGGTCCAAAACTACCACTGAGAGTTTGTGGTACTAGGGAATGCTATCCCTTTTTCTTCACTAATTGCAGACACTGACTGTCCTCTCCCCAAGCTATTCAATCAAACAAGAATCAACAAAATACAAGCAAAATCCACCACAACCTTCCCTCATATCCAGATTCGGGGAAGGACAGACCTTCAATGTCTTGAAATCTCTAATCATTGTTAATATCAGACAGGTCAGTAGAGATGTTGGCCAGAAAAGGAAAACACCTCACCAAGCAAACAAAGAGACAAGACAGAACTTCTTCCTGAAAACCAGCATGTTCAAGGAATCTGTTTGTTTGGTTTGAGTTTTTAGTTCGTTGGGTTTTTTTTTGACTCCCATCCACTTTAATAAAATATACCAAAAACAAGGATCACATTTGCATGTGATTAGCAATTTTCCTTAATGAAAATCAGATAAGCTTTTTTTCTTATCTTCTGCCAAGTCTTCTGCTTATTAACATCTTTTTGAATGTTGTTAACAGCCCAGCTGTGTTGCCTCAAGACCGTTCTTTTTAATAATTAAACTCGTAGCTTCCACTTGGGGCTCTGAAACAAAGTACCAACACAACCCAGAAGAAATCAAAGTCCCATGCATGTCCCCTACCCCGACTTCTTAAATTTTGGTAATGTTTTGCTTAACTCTAGGAAGGAAGAACAGAGTTAAGATTTATCATGACACAAACTACTTGTTTCAACTATTAACACAGTTTTTGTGTTGCAAACAGTATATTGGGGAGGGAAGAACCCCAACCAGCTCAGTTGGACAGAGAACAGTGCTAGTAGTGCCAAATTTGAAGGTTTGATCCCCATACAGGCCATTCACTTCAGAGCCGGACTTGATGATCTTCGTCAGTCCCTTCCAACTTAGAATATTCTGTGATTCTGTGAGCTACTGTATTTTGTAGCTCTGATGGAACAGACAGAGGTTTGCTACTTCAAACACTACCTTTATGTATAATGCACACAAATAATGGTTTCTATACAATTCTACCACCATCTGCCAGTGTGATACCATCATACCTTGTTACAAAGAGCTTCAGCTTCTGATAGTTTACCAGCCTCCTCTAGACTGGTAATAGCTTGACACAGACACCAGTCTTCAAGAGTATGGACATAATTATGTGGAAGGTTACTTTCTCCAGCTGTAAAGACAAGACAAAACACTTAAACAGATTAACGTTTATGCTGTAGTACCATACCATGGTCACATGCTCTAGATCAGGTAAGGGAGACCTTTTATGAGTTTTAACCTGACATGGCTCCCTTCATTAGTAGGAACACTGAAAGATGGCAAAATTAAAAGCATGAAGGGAAAAAAGCATACACCATATAAGTTAATGGTTCGAGATCAATCAAATGTGGAATTTTAATTCCAGTTTTCAAAACACTATAGACACTGAGCAGGACTGAGCATCTACTGGAAGAGCGACAGAACTCAAAGTTACTTTAGCCTTTCCTTGTAAGCACTGTTGCTGTAATTTTATACACCCACAATCTTCATGGGTGTAGGCATCAGAGTTCAAAAATACTATTTTAGAAAACCATTCAAAGCCTTGGAAGGGAAAGCAAGCTGCCATTAAGTATCTAACCCTAGCTGTATGTTAGAATTCAATGTTTTTATGTGTAAAATACAGTTACAGCTCAAGCCACTATTGAGTAATCCTCAGCCTATTTGCAAGTTCAGAAGAGCATTGCAAACTTAGATAATTTCGATTTTATTTTACTTTTTTAAAATAGAAAACTTGTATAGCTTACTTTTGGCTGAAACTGTAGACACAAGTGTCATCTCTAGACCTGTTCGTTTTGGTTCAGTGTTGTTTAGACAGACAACAGTGTTTTCAGCATGACAGGCTGCCATTAGCACTGCCCAAGCAGCAGGATTATCTAGAAAAGAAGGGTCAAAGGAACTCATGCCCATTCTAAATATGCTGGTAGTTGACTTAGCATGGTCTTTACCAGATAAAGCATAAAAGCATAGCTATATATGGAACCATACACTGTAAGTAAGACCAACAATAAGTAATTGAGCTCAAACCAAGGAAGGTGATAACTACTTGCTTCTAACTAGTAAGACTCATCAGATTATAAAAGGAAGATGCTGTTCATAAAGCCAGCTAATGTATTTTTCACAGCTTCAGAGTGCTAACCTGAAGCTGTCAGTTTATTTTTGACTATACAGATTAATCTTGGCTATCACTTAAGAGTTGTAACAAAACACAAAGTGGCAGCAAAAATCCAAAGATGCCATCCACAGGTTTCAGTCATACAGACTCAGTCTGTTCAGACCACCAGCATGAAACTTATTGCTCTAAGTGCCTATTTCCACTGCCAGCTAACTCCTGTGTCAGCTTCACCTTTAACTAGCCCTGTGAAAAACACCTACTAGTGTAAGAGCAATCTCTATCCTGAACTGGACAGAGCTCAGTTAGAGGTTTTATTTATGTAAATTTTCATCCCTAAGATAAATTAATTTTTCTGGCAAAATGAAACAAAGCTTGAAGACCTAACAAAGTAAAATGTAAAGTATCCTGCTTTTAAAATAGCAGTCATACACTTGTATTTCCTGTAGGAAAGTAACTGAAATTTTTAACTCGCAAGCCCGCCTTATGTATCAGAGCTAAATGACTCTAGAAGAAGCAATGTTTTGGTATTTCACTGTCAAGTACAAACTAGCAATTGAAAACCCCACTAGGCTTGCACTTCATATGCTTAAGGAAGAAAAACCATTTAGTAAGAGAACAGTTGTCTGTAGTTTATAACCTGCACTTTTTAACAGAACCTTTCTAATCCAAAATCTCAAGGTAGACAAATAAGTCTCTTCTGTCTGGTGTTGCATACTGAGGCAATATGTGTTTTTCAATTTTGTCTAGTATACTAAACTACACTTACATCTTTTCCTGAGAGATTAAAAAGTTGCTCACAGTTTAGAAGAAGCCTTAAAACCCAGTGATATTTTTCTTATTGTCTGGTTGAATTCCCATTCCACTAAATTTGGAATGATAATGAAAATTTCCACTCTAAGCATTCTCCCCAAAACATACATGGATAACCCTAAACAACAAATCAACCCAACAAAAGTAGATTTTTTTCTTAGTCCAGTAATTTTTGCTTCTGATGGATAAAAAGACAAAAAATCACTACTGTGTTTGAGAACAAGAGTAACCTGGACAGACATGGATGGCCTTCTGAATATTTTTCAGAGGATTGTTTTTCTTATCTTCTAACATGTGACATCCTGCTACCAACTGATTAACCGCAATATTCAGCAGGACTTCCTATAAAACAGAACATAAGAGTTACTTAACACTGTGAGTGATCAGATGAAATTAATTTTAGGACTGTTCACGGAATTACAAAATCTTCATTTTAAGAAAGCCAAACCTTTCCAAGGTTTACATCAAGTGTATGTGCAACACCTCCTGCCACAGCTCCTCCCTGAAAGATAAAAAAACAAACAATTGATTTCACTACATGGCTAATTAATTTTATGCAAAATATAATGCCAAGATCTTTTTATCTTTGTTATTCACAAGTACAAAATTTGCACAATGAGGCAATTTCCTTGCTTACAGCATGATCTTTTTATAAAAAATTAGCAAGAGACATTCCAGACTTATCCCTATGATTGGTTTCCAGTTTTAGCCCCATACTGAAAAGGGTTTGTTTTCAGGTGCTATTTCTGTTTATATAATTAACATAAATTAAGACAAAGAGTATTTATTTGGAGGAAAGCTAATAAAAAGCAGAAAAGTAGCAAGGAAACACTGACTAATGTGAGAAGTGAAGATGACTAGATTAATCACATTAAACACAGGTAAATCTTAACATATATTTATTTACATAAATACAGCTCTATAAAACTAAACAAAAGAAATTATACATAGTATAGCCTTTTATTGTTGGCATAATTCTAGCAGATTTTTCCTGTAAGTTTATTTCAAGAATCATTACCTCATGAAAGATGCAAATAACGGTATATAAATTCAGTATGTGACTGTGCACTGCTTTGTATGTAAGCCTTGAGTTTTCATATTAACTGGGGAAAGTCCACACACTGAAGGGTGGGGTTTTTTAAGTTAAGAAACAACACAGACTATTTGGAATGTAAACAGCACACATGTGTTACAGCAATACACTTACTTTGGGCTTTTTTGATGCATACAATGGAACTAGTCGAGACAGAAGAGACCAGAGGGCAGGATTATCAGGGTAACTAGGAAGAGAAAAGGGCATTAGACTTTCTGGTTTAGATATGCACCTGTTCTTCCAAGACTCAGTAGGCACTTGCCATAAATACCAAATAGACCTTTTTCTATTAAGAAAACAATGCAATGTAGTAGAAGATAGACATGGGTAGTAAATAAAAACAAACAACACAATACTGAAATTCTACTGTTAGCTAAAGAAATAAAACGTACAGCATGCATATCAATATTCATGGGAAGAAAACAAACTTTAGGGCTACAGGTCTAGTCCTCATAGTATGAAGAACAGGAATTCTAATTGTAGTTGGCAAAAACCAATTGCATGAAAATAGTATCCAAAAACACTTGAAGAGACTATGATGTATGCCTTCCTGAAAGGCTCAGAATGTTAAGGCTAATCAAATCACATTTAAACACACACATTTAGCTAATGGAACAAACTGCTTCAAAGGCTGTTAAATATTAAATAAATACCCAAGGGACTTTTCTAGGCTGAAGGTTATGCTACATAGGATGAAAAATGCTTTCATAGAAGAGTAAACTAATCTACCTATCAAAGAAGCCAGCCAAACAAAATCAGAAAACATTGAACAAGCCATGGAAATTCTGCTATTTGATTCCATAAATAAGAAAGCAAACTTGTCAGCTAAAGGTACTGCCTTAGGTGAGAACTCCACCTTTGAAAATGAATTTTAAAATTTGGTTTTTTTAGAATAATGATTCAAATAAACAGGCTTGCTTACTCTTCAATGTAATCAAAGCAATAAGTTTACAAGGCAATTTAAAGCAAGACAAACTATATACCTGTGTATTGCTTTGGAGACTGCCCTCTGGATTGCCACATTTCTACCATGTAATGCATAAACAGCAGATGCAATAAGGCACCTCTCATAAACCCCATCACCCCCTTTTTCATGCTTCAGTAATTCTTTTAGGGCTGCTGTTGCAAGTGTTGCATCCTGCTTCACCAATCCCAGTGTGCATAAAGCCTTCAGACTTTCCGTATTAGGTTCCTTTATTGAGCTGTTGAATCAGAAAGAGGGAAGGAGAACTATTTTGGAGCACAAATTAAACTTACTGTTAACATTACAGTTCTTACTACTTCTGGGTCCTCTTGCTCCTATGTATCATGAAAGGTACAAAGAATTAACAGATTCTCACTGTGGGATTGTGGATCAGGCTAGATCTATATCCTTGAGGACCAGGTGACTACAGGCACCTAATCAAGCTCTTAATGATTACTTTTGCCTTCAAAAAAAGAGAAGAATTCTGATTCTATGTTTTGTTTTCAGTCCCAAGCAAGAAAAAATTAACAGCTATTAAAAAAACTTGAACAGCCAGCTAAAAGACCCTTTGACAAGTAGGTAATGGTGTTCTATCACACTAGTTATCCAGACATACTCACTGTTAAAAATCTCTGTGCTAAGCTGGTTATGAGAAATGAAAAAGGTGGCTTCACGTTCAAGGTCCTACTCAAGCACTTTAAGTCATCTAGCACAAATTGCAGTCAAGAGAGATGTCTACTGGACCAGAATGCACCATTTTTGTTTCCAATTCAGATCTAGACATGCTCACTGTGATTTTTTTCCTAAGGCATTTACTCTTTTTTTTTCTTTAACACAAACAAATAATGTCATTAGAAAACTCTCATCGTTCATGTTAATGACAAAAATAGAAGTCTGCAGTGATTTATAGGATGTAGGAAATATCAGTTTCCTAGCCAGCTAATCACTGATTACTTGAGATTTAGAGTGTATTAGGTAATGGACCTTCACTATTTCAGGAACTTCAGGAGTCTACTGGTAAGATGGGGGCTGTACCATCACTACTACAGTTCTCTACTGACAGAGGGTTGCCCCTGAGAGAATGCGGTGATAACTCAATCTGTAGCTACCAGGAGCTTAACAATGATGCAAAGGCTATTAGCCTCCACGGATATGAAAAATAACAGGCATTCACAACTTAACTGCACAACTACTAGAGAGATCTGTTTCTTTTAATGGGAAGCTACAGGATTGTCCTGGTCTACGTTGCTTGGAACACAATAGTTCTGGAGATTTCTGACTATTTAAACTGAAATTATTTTCATTGGTCATTCAGAGTTCTTACAGCTAAAGAGCAAAAATATTGCCTAGTGCTTAGGACAACTACAAAGTAGTATTATCTTAAAAGATAAAGTTTTTAAAACTACCATTCCAGGATGTTGGACATCCAAACTGCCCAGCCCTTCTACTCAATATTGCTTTAAGAATGTGAAAGACACAGACCATAAAACAAAAACAGACATATCACATGAGTAAGTATACTGCATCCATTTCCACTTTTATTTTTCAATACACAAAGAAAATATCCACGTGACTTCCCACAAAAAGGAAATTTGAGGATTCAACAGTACAATAAAATATCACACTGATTATTTCCTCCACTCACCATTTAAACAGCAATGTCTTTGCAGTATCCACTTTGTTCAGTTTATATTCTATTATTGCCAAGGCAGTCAGGATATGTGCTTTATCTTTTTCAGACTCAGCAACAGACAAGGCTTTTTCATAGGCTGGTAAAAATTTGAAACTCAGAATTGGGAGGGAAAAGAAAAAAATACAACCTTTGTAAAGCCTTTAGGAAAGCATGATATTAGAACAAGACACTTTAGGTTCAGGTTCACTGTATTTTCCCACCTCAAATCATAAGCAGAAGACAAAAAAAAAAGTTGACTAAGACTTTGGAAGTAACTATGTTTGGAAATACCAGATTTACTATTTAGAGCCTGGGAGCTGTTTAACACGTAGCAAGTAGAAACAGAAATGAAAAGCAGCATCGGGACATTCAGAAAAAGCCTGCAAGAACATGGTGTAAATACTTCCCAGCGGTAGTTCATTTATGAAACAGTACTTCAGATGGGCACATTCACTCCAATTAAAATATAAAATTATTTAAAACACTGAGCTGACTGTTCCTTTTTGAGTGTTTACACTTCTACACTGATCATTGCATACACCTTTTTGTGAAGTTGCACGTCTCAGAAGTGCAGAACATGACAGTACAATTATATAAACCACTAAAGCTAAAGTGCTCTGAACAACACATTAATCTCCTGTTACAGAATCATAGAATAATTAGGGTTGGAAAGGACCTCTGGAGATCAACCCCTCTGCCACGGCACGGCCACCCAGAGAAGGTAACACAGGACCTTTGTAGGTGGGTTTTGAATGTCTCCAGAGGACAGAAACTCCACAACCTCAACCCTTGCGAAGCCTGTTGCAAAGCCATCCTCAATGTAAAGAAGTTCTTCCTCATGTTGAGGTGGAACTTCTTGTGTTCTAGTTGATGTCCATTATGCCTTGTCCTGTTGATGGGCAACCACTGCAAAGTGGCTAGCACCATCCTCTTGACACTCGCTTTTGACACATTTAGATTGATTATATCTCCTCTCAATCTTCTCTTCTCTAGACTCTAACTGATTCTTCCAGGAAAATAATTTTATTTGAGAACAAGGGAGGCTCAGAGAAAAAGAGCTTAATGGACAAGAATTAAACACGTGAAGAAATTTTTCTTTCCCTACTACATTTCAACGATTCTAGCATCCTACTGAACAGCCTAATGATTTTCACAGAATTATAGAACAGTTTGAGTTGGAAGTGACCCACCAGAACCATGAAGTACACCTGTGCAGGACACTCCAAGAATTCACACCATGAGCCTGAGACCATTGTCCAAAAGCTTCTTGAATTGAACACAGCATTGGTGCTGTGATGAACAGGCCCTGGAGAGCCTGTTCAGAAACTCAACCATCCGCTGGGTGAAAAATCTTTTCCTGATATCCAACCTAAACCTCCCCTGACTCAGCTTCATGCCATTTCCTTGAGTCCTGTCAATGGTCACAAGAGTGAAGAGACTGGTACCTGGCCCTTCACTTACTCGTGACTGAAGACCACAGTGAGGTCTCCTCTCTGTCCCCTCTTCCCCAGGCCACACAAACCAAGTGACCTCAGCTGCTCCTCGTAAGGCTTCCCCTCCAGACCCTTCACCATCTTCATAGCCCTCTTCTGGATGCTAACAGCTTAATGTCTTTTTTTTATTGTGGTACCCAAAACTGCAAATGGTACTCAAGGTATTGAAATAGTTGTGGCATTTATACTTATGCATTAGGACTGAAAGAGCAAAATAAACTGAATGTCAGCTAGGTTGGTTAGATAAACAAATTTCGTTAAGATTAACCGCATGAGAAGTATTCCATAATGCTCTGAATTTTACCTTTGATACTTTCTTCTAAGAGTCCTTTCTTGAAGTAAGCTAATGCTAGCCCCACAATGCCATCAAACTCAGTTAGGGGTATTGATGTGTAAACTTCAATGGCCTCATCACACAGCCCAAGAGCACTGTGAAAAAAAAGCCAGTCACTGGTATGAAGGATGCAATAACACCTGCTGTGATTCAGACAAACTGTTCTTGAAGACCAGCGTCCTCTTTTCCATAACAGTTTTAAGCAGACACCTAGAAAAGAGCAATATTAGGACAAGAATGTGCAGTATTCCCCACCCTTCTCCTGTTCCAGCAGTTATTCTCTCCAACCGTATGTTGCATGAAGAACAATTGATAGGGAAAGTCCTCCACATCTGCATGACAGCTATATACAAGGATGTTATTTAATGGTCATCATCACAGTGCAGGGGGAGAAAACAGCAAAGCAGAAACACGGAAAAAGCGAATCAAGCTAAGCATGCGCACAGACAGGAAAATGCACACACAGAGATTACAGCATTCTTGTTCTAAGACCACTATGGAAAAAATAATACAGGATTGCGTTTATTAGAACTACTTATTAGTTACTAGAGATTTGATCTTGTCTGAGTTGCACACATGAAATAATACACATACAGCTTGGATGTGAGACTTCAGGAGTCTAAAGAGCCGCTTCTAAAATCTTCTCTGAAGTTAATGAATTATCACTTTGTCACAGGCTAGGAGTTTCAGTGTCATGTACAGAAACTTAAGAACATATGAGGTTTCCCTAGAGAGCTAACAAATTTCATTTGCAGAGCTTGAGGTACTTTGTATCAAAGAGAAATCTGAAAGCCTACATAGGGGTGTCCTGCATTCCCTCAGAACCAGAAGGGCATCACAAAGGGAACTAAAGAGTTGTGAGTAGGACTACAGCAGAGGGGCTCATCAGCAGAAAGACCACACACATGTACACGTGCTTCAGGTTGTGAAAGTCAATACACATTCAAGGGTAGGTAGAAGGGATTTTGAATAAACCTTGAAGCAACAATTTTATTCAGACTAAGCCTGAGCTATGGCTCAAGGGTCAAGATTGCCTCCACAATAAATTGTCGGGGCTTTTTATTTTTATTCCTTTTTTACAATGTGACAGCTACATAATATAGACTGCATTAAGGCACATTAGTACCAAGCAAAGAATAAAGGAATCACTGATATGGTACATCTGTGAAGACGTACAGCAATTCCTTGCAATATGATTTTTTGAAATTATACTAACCATTTCTGGAGCAAATACAAAGTTCAGTCAAACATGTCTACAGTTAAGAATAATGTTTAGTAGATTATTTTTAGTAACCATCTTTCATCTTCTGCCTCATCATATTTTGTATCACTCCATTCACTACCTCCAAAGCTGAAGTTAGAGGCTCAGAAAATGTCAACAGACACTTACCACAGTGACCTGCCATAGTTTTGCATCGCTGTATTGTATTTCTCAGTATCCTCTGAGTTTTTCAGCAGTGCAGCTGCCCTAAAATTAACCACAATGAAGGTTACTTATCATCTGACTACAACATGCATATTTTGAGAACAGTTCTCAGAGTAAAATGGACAACTGTTTTATGCAGAAGCTCTTCCATGCTAATTAAACATAAATAGAGCCTATTTTACTCTACTTTACTATTTTACTTATTTTAATGAATCAACAAACATGTTCACCAAATATTGTTTCATTTGCCACCTTCCCCTGCCATTTGAAAAGAAGAGAGAAGAAAAAAAACCCAAACAAACCCAACCAACAAAGACCAACCACCTCCATTAATTAGGGATAGAGAATAAAACTAAAACCAAGCTTGCCTTCTATAATTTCATTTAAATCCCACAGTGAATTAGATAATGTCCTGGCAAGACATACAAGTCTTAGGACATCTTTACTTTTCCAGTTCTGCGTTCTGCATTTCCAAATTTCGTACAGGAGCATCCCCACACCCACCCCTACAAAACACTTAGTTGAAAAGTACTGTTGAACTGAGAAAGTAAAGTTTATCTATGGAAAAGAAAAACCCTTTAAGTTTTTCAGCTGGTGCATGGAAAAGAGGTCAAGGAGCTTGTCTAAGCTTTCCAAGGGTGTGCAGTTTACCTCTCATAGGCATAGGATGCCTGCTGTTTTAGATGCAGATACTCATTCAAAAACCCAAACATTGTGAAAGCAGAAGCATCATCTGGATTTCTTTCTAGAAAATCAGGATTGACAATGTAGGAAAACAAGATCAGTAAGCTGTGAAAAAGCATTACAAAAACAGTGCTACATCGAAGCTACAGTGTATGCACTAAACACTTTGCCAAATGCTTCTGTCAGTTGCTCACTAGAATAATTTTGACAGGCTTCCTGGCAAATACAGAAGAGATAGATGACCCAAAACATGACATCAGGTTGGCTCAAAACTGTTTAAAATATTATGATGTAACATTAATGGACTCAATATATTTTAAGTTTTTCACCATGCAGTTGCTTTTTTTTTTTGGTAATGAAACGGGAAAGTATTCATCTTGCACTGACTCCAGTAAAGTACTAGTAGAATCTTACATTTTATTTTTAATACACTCTGAAACAATTCTGTACAATGTGGTGTAGCATAACTCTGCTTGAGCAGAGAGGTAAGACCAGATGACCTGGTCCCTTCCAACCTTAGCCATTTTGTCATTTTTTATTAATTGCTAAGGCACAAATTTGTCAGCTGTCAACTCATCTCAGAGGAGTAACTTTTCTTCTCAGACTAGGAAGGAAGCCTCTCCAGAGTCCCCTTAAGAACAAGGCAGGAAGAAATACAGTCTCACATTCCTCTCATTTACAGTGAGATGTATTTTCTAGCTCTCAAAAGTCAGGAACAGATTACTCAAATGATTTATTTACAGGAATACTTGCAGACTAATGAAAATCTGCATTTGCTCTGTCTACCTTCCAGGCCAGACATACCCAGTGGGGAGACTGGCTTGGAACCCCGCACAAAACCAGAGCCCATCACCTGCTGAAGATTAACAAAATCATATGCCTGAGAATATAGAGTTACACAGCACACAGGAACAAACTTCTGCCAAGCATCACACCACAGAGGCAGAGGATCTGGCATTTATCTTCACTTATGCATATAGACACATGCAAAGGGAGTCTGAGAGCAAACACCCTATAACAAGCATGACAAGGCTCTGGTCCCTATTTTCGTTTGTCTTTGAAACAGCTGGAATGAGTAGGCAGACAGAACCCACATCTATTTCATCTTTGTGTGATAATAAAAATTGGTCAGTGGTCTGCTTACTCTCTTTTTCAGTAACTTTACAGCTCAAAAGCCTCTCCCCAACTCAGCCCGACCTCTCTTGTCCAGAACTATTACAGGTGTATCTGTTCATTCTGAATGCATGTTAGGTGTGACAGGTTAGAGAGGCATTTAAATCACCTACCTGTATATTTGCTCAAGACCACTTGGGCTGCTGGTATAGCATTCATTTGAACAATGTTGTACAGATACAGTTCAGTGTTTCTGTTGGCTTTATCCTGCAGCGTTGAACATACCCAGTGGGCATAGCCTTTTGCTCCCTCAGTCTCAAGAAACAAACAGACACACCCCAAAACAGCAATCATTAAACCTGCTCAAGATACAGCAAAGTAATTACAGATTCTAATAATAATTCTGTTTTAGGACAGAGTTTTTGCTAAAAATCTGCATCAGTGTTAAGCAGAATATACCAAATTGAATTACTCCACACATACTTTTAACTTGCCCTCTGGGCAAAGCAAATTCTTACATTTTCATATAATGTGCTGCATCACTGTAGGGATGACAGGCAAAAAAAAAAGGCTATGAAGGAGTAAGTCCTCCACTTTTTTAGAACTCAGGGTCCTGGGAATATCCTTGCTCTCTCCAGAAATAATTTATGCCTTTGATCTATGTCTGATTCTGTGGAACATGGAGAATGTTTCTTCATGACTTACGGAGCTGATTTCTTGAACCCTTGGGACTAAAGCATTTTATAAAATAACTGCCTGCTATGCAATACAAGCATAGGTCAGAAACAACAACATGGAAGTCAGACAGTCTCATCTGAAACATGATTGTAGCAGTTTCACTACTCCAGACATGCCTATTTTTAAATAAGCAAAGAGACTGGATATACAAAAACTTTATAACAATACAACTGTTACACTTACATGCATATTGAGTTCAGTTGTGTGCCTGAAGAGATCCATAGTATCATAGCTGCCTATGGTCTCTGCAATAAGAGCCTAGAGAGAAGCAAGAGTTGTTGTGGTCATGTACTTCAAAAATTGTGACGATGACAAAAACCTTAGCACGTATTACGTTAGGCATATCTTAAGCATTCAACATGAAGACACTTTCTTCTCATACTCTCCAAGCAAAATTGGTTTTAAAAATAAAATGAACACAAGAGGAACACAAGCAGTTTCCACTGTATCAGTAATTTAAAATCTTTGGCTGCTACTCTACCTTCTTCAGGACAAAGACTTGTGTGCGTTAGGACAATTTTTAACAACATCTGACAGGAGCTGCGTTTCAACATGTGATGGTGCTAGTTCTCTCCTAGAATCCAGTTTTCAATTAGGTATCATTAGCAGGTCAGCAGCATGGGATTATGAAATTCACCTATAATGATCATAAAAGTCACAAGTATCTGAACTATTCACAGATGGCCTAGATATCCAAAGGAGCACATCAGCTCTCAGTGGCAGGAGAGGAAGGGACTTCCCAGAAAATGAGAACTGCTTTGTTCCAGGTACATTAGAAGCTTACTCATTCTAACAGTGGCATTAGAAAGGGGGACTGAGAAGAGAGTTAGGCAGGGCCATATAATGAACTAGTGGTATAGCTGAAGCTGAAATAACTATCACCTAATAAAGACAGTGCTTTGTTGACAGTTGTCTACAAAAAGCCTGGGAGCACAGTGATTGTTTTGTTAATAGTTTGTTAGAGAACTCACAAAATCAGCCACAAAAACACCATCTAGGTGTGTCTGATGAACATAGTAGCCTCCATTGTATTACCACTATGGAAACAAAGAGAGTAGAAGCTCCCTTTACTTAAAACAATTTTTAGGAGCATGAGTAAGTGCCAGTTATTAGGATGAAGTTTAAGTCTGCTCTTCAGCAACTGGTTTTTGTGTGCAGTTTTATGCTTTTTCATCCTACCTGTCCAATCCAACACAACAAGTAAGAAGGCTCCAGAGACTGGGCTACCTTGAAGGCTTCATGAGCTTGCTGTAGAACCAAAGATAAGATTGCTGTTCAACTGCCTGGCATGGTAACAGAGCACTTCTGAGTACACACAGGTACATTAACATGCAGTAGTATTGGAAGAGATTTAATAGACCGAATTAGGTCACTACTAGAAACATCTTCTGTACCACACAGAACAACGCATCCCCCGGAGAAATAAACCAGTTTAGTCTTAAAGAAAATGTTAAAAGCCTAGAAAACTTCACAATATCAAAGTTTCCCTCCCTTCTAAATATACTTCCTTCCCAGCTAAAGAGTTCAGAACCAACCCTTGGGACAATTTAAAAATCTGACTCTTGGAGGATCCAGTTCTGAAAATTTGCTTTTTTATAATACCCACATATTTTCAAAAGGATAAAACTGATATTCACCCACAAGTCATCTCCCTATGGCCTACATATGCTTAAAAGTTCCTCCCTTAATTTGGTACAAGGTGAACAAAGTCTTAGCATTACTAGTCTTAGCAGTAAGCAGTCTGTGCTATCAAGTTATTTTTCTTAAAAATAATTCTGACCATCAGATTTCCAATCAAACAAGATTTCTGTAATTCTAACCAGCAAATAGGACAGGTTGTACTTCAGCTGCATGAGAGCTCCAGGCTTCACTTAAAATGTACTCTAATTTTCCTCCAGAGAAACTCTGAAGACGAGAGTGTTACAGTAAATCATACATCTGCTGATGAGCAGAAAGTAGGTATCAATGGGAAGGCAAACACTGGAAGTTCAGACGGTGACCTACAGCTAAAAGTTCTTGGCCAAACCTGGCATGCCCTGGTTTGACTAACCACTTCTCTGTCCTTCTAGTTTTCATTCCAGCTAGTTACTTGGAAAGCAACTTTGTCAATTCAGCAGAAGTTCGCAATTCACAGTTCAATTAACCTTAGCTCCTCCAGAACAAATTTTTGATTTATGTGCATTCTTCAAGTACCAATCTAATTTCTTTCGAAGAACGTTCATTTTTTGAATCTGAAAGGGACATTTTAAGGGACACTCCCATCCCCATATACACCCTTAAAAAAAGGGAAAGGAAAATTACACTTGAGGATGGGAAATAAATTACCTCAATGTTTCCAGTTGCCAGATACAAAACCCCCAAGTTGGTCCAGGCAACAATATTCTAAATGGAACAAATAAAGTTAAAACCAATACATTATTACACTCTTCAGAAATAACAGTGCATCAGGGGAAAAGTCTTAAATGCCCACTTGAAACAGATGGCAGCTGCCTACAGCACTTACAATTTGCTCAGCTTGAACAGATTTGATGAACGAATGTTGAGCAAGAGCATAATTCCCAATAGCTGGGGGGAGAAAGAAAAAAGGAGTTAGATGTAACTGAATTTCAAAACACCATTAGTCAAGCTGCCTTCTAATTTAGGATATTAGACATCTAGGGCTGGCACTGAAGACTTACCACTACAAGAAGCAACTACACCAAGTGCATTCCAATAAAGATGATTTTTGCTGTCAAGTCTCACAGCTTTTTTGAGACACTGGAAGAAAAATCAAATGTGGGTTATAATGATTAGGAGAGTAAAAATTAAGACTTTATGTGCTTACTTATTCAGAGATGTAGGTTTTATTGTGTAGAGAGCGTATGCAGAGAAGCATGAACATAAATTTAAAGAATATGCCAGGAAATACAGGCAATACCTGCAAAGACTTCTCTAGCAGTTCACTGATCTCATTCATGTCAGTGCCCACTGCTGTGAGGTGCTCTGCTTGTCGATAATAATTTATTCCAAGATCACACCATATGCTAGGCAAAGGCATCAGTTTTAAAGCTCTGCCATAACACCTACAGAAACATGAATCACAGAATCACTATTCCAAGTCTCTACACGAAGGGCAGAAAGCTGAAAAAGCATTCAAAAGAGTGCTTAAAAACCTAAATCAAGTTAACATGCATAAATACAAACAAAACCAGACAAGAACTGAAAGCAAAAAAAATAAATAACAAACTTTCATTCAGACACTTACTGGGTCTGAATCAGAATCATCCTGGTCTAAAGGCAATCTGTAGTGCCCACCACTTATGAAGCCATGGGTGTGGTTATGTAGGTATGCATTAAATCAAAGCTCTGTCAGTTACATTATGCATGCTTTTACTTAAAACAAACATCAGTCATTTTGACAGTTCATCAGGCTTCCCCTAGGAAGTATTTGACTTTACAGATCATGGTTGAGATTTACTAAGCAGCTGCATTTCCTGCCTAACAGATCCAGCTGAAAAAAAGCTCAGAGGGAGTCACAGAAGAGTGAATTTATGACATTTTTACAAGAAAGAGGTACAGACAGAAAGCTGAAAGTATTATCTTGGACTCCAGTTGTCCTGGGAGAATTAGTTAGCAAATACTGCAACCACTGCATTTAAACAGGTGTGATTTGTGGAATAGCAGGGAGAATGAAGTCATGTGCTTGGAGACAGAAAGGAGAAGAGCAGGTGCTGACAGCACTGTGGCAATACAGGAAATATACCCTGAAATGAGCACTGTAACCTGGAAGAAGCTTGAGAATCTATGTACCCAATATGCAGGTATCAACAGACCAGCATGTCTTTAATTTTCTACAAATTAAATAGTCTAGAATACTTGAGACTCTACAGAGTCTTAAAACTGAAGAGAAGCTCTTGATAATAAAATATACTACCTTCCTCCCAGTATGAGAAGCTCGTTTTTCTTCAGCATCTGTTTGGTTGCATTTTTACCCAGAAGGGATCCTAGTACTTGAACATTCACTTTGGTTGGTGAAATAACATGCACACTAGTACAGGTATCTCCTAACAGTTTCCAGAGGCAAGATACATCAGGACGGTGCTTTACTGCCCTACAATTACAAAGAAAACACACACAACACCCATTCAGACACTTCAACATCCTTTTCTGAAAGTGCCACTTTGAAATGTCACAACCTCAAATGCAATTATCAATGAGCTATTTGATTTAATCCAGTTTCTTCCTATTCAGGTCTAAAGATCAAAAGATACAGGTCTAAAAGATCAAAAATTAAAAAAGAAAGAACAACAAAAACCAACCAAACAAAAAACACCCCAACATGTCAGCTGACTACATGCACTTTTGCAGTGTCATATTACAAGACATGACTGATCTGCAGAAACTTGGACTTTCTCCTTTAACAGCAGTTATTCCAAGGTTTAATTTAGGACATTTCGTATGAAATGCAAAACAAAAAGAATGACGGAAGGAATATTTTTCTCTTATCCATTATTTATGGTAGGAATACCCTCCTCCCAGACCCATATATCAGCAGGACTATGCAAGAGAACTCTGTGTCTTTTCACACTTTTATTATAATGAAATGACTCTGTATCTTTGAAAAGAAAAAAACCAAAACTCTGTAACTGCAATTGACTTAAGCAGCCTATGTCTAGAATCTGTTATTCAAACCATTTTAATAAACACATTCTTATTTCTAGAATAGAAGCCCTAGGTCATTTGATTCGGTTTAACTGAAAATTCTCAAACACTTATTTTTCTGCCTGTCAACCCACAGTACCAGCGGAAATTAAATAGGTGACTATTTAGTACCAACCTTGTAAAATATGCAAGGGCCTGTTCTATGTAATCCACAGCCTTCCTGTCCAGATAGTTATCAAGGGCTGATCTTGCCAGCATGAGATAACACTCACCAAGTCCTGAAAGTAAGAGAAAATATCCTCTATGAAAAGAAATGCTTTTACAATATGCTTAACAGTCCAGTGAGGAAGAAGGCTGGAAGCCTGGTCAACATTCTTGCCTGATGCAAAAGTTGATACCCTGCATACGTTGTAACAAAATCAAAAGACCCACAATGCTCACAACAGAGACTTTGCTTTCAACCTATCTTGTCAAGTGTGACCTGTAGAATTATTTGGCTATGAAAAATAAACCTAATTAATTATTAAAAATAGAGCATTTAAGCTTTAGGTTCATCTTCAAATATTAAGTAAACCCCTCCTGAGAAATCTGCATTGTTAAGTCTCTGACAAATACACCAACTTTCAGTTTACACATGTCAAAAATCAATCCTGAAAACCAAAAAGAACACAGAATGTCAGAATAGGCAAAAGGGAAAATCTTCAATGAAGGAAACTTGAAGCCAACATTATGCAATCCTATTTATATAAGACTTTACTTCAGTGGTGTATTGGGTCTGGTTGAGATTGAGTTAACTTTCCCCATAGCAACCCTCATAGTGCTGTGCTATGTACTGGTAGCTGGAAAGGTGCTGGTAACACACCAGTGTTTTGGCTGCTGATGAACAGTGCTTCGAACACCATCAAGGCAGTCTTTCCAACATTCCCTGCTTCAGCAGTAGGCTGGGGCGGGGGAGGGTGTGTCAAAATCCTGAGATGAGACTCCGCCAGGACAACTGACCTAAACTGACCAAAGGGATATTCCATACCATATCATATCTGTTCAGCCATAAAAGCTGAGAGGAATGTGGAAGAGGTGGGGGGGCAGTTGTTATGACATTTGTTTTCTGGAGCAATCACCAGGCAGACTGAAGTCCTACTTCACGAGAAGTGGCTGGATATCGCCTGCTGATAGGAAGTAGAGAATAAATTTTGTTTTCCTTTGTTTCTGTATGGGGCCTTTTCTCTTGCTTTATTGAACTGCATTTATCTAGACCCATGAGTTTCTTCAATCTTATTGTGTCTTCTGTTCACATCCTGCTGAGAAGGGGACTGACAGAGCAGCTTGGTGGGGAGCTGATGTCAAGACAAGGTCAACCCACCACAACTGGAAATAATTCCCACTATTAAAAAAAGAACTACATCATATGCCACAATTGCTAACATTTTGGAAATAGTAACTGCTTGGTTTATACATTTGCTGGCACCAGCAGTGATTCTGTCTGGCAGTAAGGCAACGGATATGAGTACCATTCATTCTGAGTATTATTTTGACAGTTCTGAAGCTACCCTCCTCATGCCATTGTAATTCTGCACCTATACCAAAATAGTGTGTTGCAAGAGTCTTTAATCTTGGTCCCCCCCAGAAGTCCCAAGATCATGAGCTAATCAGATTTCAAGATGCTCTTTATCAGAAAACAAAATTGATTTTATTCCCCAAAATTACCCATTAAAAGATATGCTAGAACAGAGGCAGAATAAACATTCAGTAGCACAAAACCAAAACACATTGAAAAGATGCACTGAAGTAACACCAGTTATTCTCTCAACTACTAGAGACTATACTTCCAACAAACAACTCAACTCAATGTTTAAGTTGATCAGAACACTGATTAGAAAAAGAACACTGATTAGAACACTGATTAGAAAAAGAACACTGAATGGACAGTCAAAGAACTTCAGAGAGTTTTAAGAATGTCCACAAAATTTAAAATATCAAACCAAACATCAAAAAAAGTCTCTATGAAAGTGAAGGCTGTTTGGAGACTCAAAAGAATTTAGAGCTGACAAACCAGAGATTCAGACATGAGCAATTACAAAAGAAGACTTGGGAGATGTAAGGAAAGAGTTAAGTACAACAGCAGCTATGGGGGGGAATCTTGGTACTGTGGACTTAAGTACTCTTTAAAGAATTTTATTCCTAGTAACACTGTCAGCTGTTACCTACAGACACTGAAAAAGCCATACACATGTGCACACATCTATACAGCACCTTTGCAAACTGCTGCTACAGTCAGCTGTTACCTTCTTGCTCAACAACTAGTAAAACTGCCTAAATACAATACTCTCCAACTCCATTAT
The DNA here is from genome assembly GCA_013399875.1 of Gymnorhina tibicen. Taxonomy (NCBI): domain Eukaryota; kingdom Metazoa; phylum Chordata; class Aves; order Passeriformes; family Artamidae; genus Gymnorhina; species Gymnorhina tibicen. The sequence goes on along the minus strand of VXAZ01002621.1, from coordinate 411,992 downwards.
GGAGCTTTTGCCATGTCACTTCAGTCTGGAAAACATTCAAACGGAGTTACACAGGAGGAAGTAGAGGTGTCAACCACACTAACTTTCTCAGATGAAAAATCCACTTTTGCAATAACCCAACATCTCTAAATTAAGTCTTACAAGAATCAGTTTAGATTCATCCAAAAATCAAAAGGCCTTACATACCATGAAAAAATAATTAAAAATTCTAACCAATATCAAGCAGCAAACAGCACCTGTTTCAGACAGGTATATGGGGTGAGAATGATTGAAGACTAAGTGGCAGGGAGAACGCAAACAGAGCAATTATTCACTTTTTATCAAAATTTTATACACTCCCTGCATTATGTAACTTCAGAATCACGGTTCCAGCACCAGGAAGAAGTTCCAATTGCCCCGTTTCTCTCTGCTCCTACTTATATCCTGAAGGTCTCTACTCTTGCCACCTGTAACACTTGTGAGACCTCTTGGGATTTACTGCTAGTTTTCATTACTTGGAGAAGCTCAGAGGGGTCTGAATCACTGCACTAACACGAGAAGAGAGGAATGCATGGTTAGGAGCAGATGAAAATCAGTATAATCCCATGTCTTTGAAATGGCAGTCTGATTCTATTGCCTGCTGAGTCAGTGTTTTACTGCTTAGATGAAACTACAGCACCGTTAGTTGGCTTCCTCTATGTATCTTCAATTCTTCTATCACTTGGCTTAGTAGCCCCATAGGATTAATTACCTTTCATACTTACTTGAAAGAGAAATAATCACTCACATTCATCATGATTTAAGAGTTTCTCAGGTATTTGTGCTACTACAAGCTAGCTTTCATGCAGGGGACCACATGGCCCTATGTACCCAAAACACAACTCTATCCTCCATGCAGAAAATCTCAATACAAGTCTGAAACACTACAGTGTGTAAAGGGAGGAAAAGTGAACACTTTCAAATTCAGATATGTTACCTTTTAGCGCAGGCACATAGTTTTCTGTCTTCTTTAAAATTTGTTGATAGGTAGCTATAGCATTTTCATATTTGCCTAGAATCTGCTCAAGTGCTGCAGCTCTGTAAATGCTGTACACGAGTCCTGGGTTCAGCTCACTTGCTTTCCTGAAGGATTTCAGAGCTGTTGAGTAGCTACCTCTGTTCAAGTAAGCCTCCCCTAGAGACTCCCAGCAGTTGGAATCCTTTGGATCAGCCCTGAGTGCTGCCTGCAAACTGAACATATCAAGATATACATTTATTTAAATGAAATATGACACAATTTAACATAAATTATTTCCTTTCATTGTATATGCTCAGAACACTAACTTTGCATTATATACTCTTCAGAACACAAATGCACAATTACACAGAACTTTTAAAGACAGCATAGTAGCTTTTTCATCTTCAGAGGGCATTATACAGTTTTAGGCATTGTACCTTAACCTGGCTATTCAGTGCTATAGCAGGCTTGTCCGTGCCTGTCACCAGGCTTGTTAGTACAAAACACTGCTATGTTAGTAAGAATACATTCTGTGAATTCTAGAACTGAAGAGAGACACAGCTTGCTCAGACCCATTTCCCACTGTTTAGTAAAAGCTATAATCAGCCACCTTATTTTGAAAACTTGCTATGAGCAAAGACCAGTTCATTGGGATTTGTAGAAAAGGATTTAAACCAACCACCAGTTCTCTTACTCAGCCACTGCTTGTGACGGCTGACCAGTTCTCAGGTAATAAAGTCCACGATGAAGCCAGGCCCATTTTGCTGTACCAGGTCTTGCTTTTCCAGTTACTTCATTCAGGATTGACAGAGCAGCGTCCTAACAAAGCACCAAATGCCAAGTCAGTAAACAAGAAACATTTTTAAAATATTCTTATGACTTTCTATGCTTTCCTCAAAGCAGCAAGGTGCAGAATGGAAAAAAGTTACAAAAGCTAAATACGGAAAACCCCCTAAAACTTTCTCTTTATGCTCCCTACTGAAAAAAATCCTTCATCTATATCACACGTGATGACTCCAGTGTTATGCTTGGCTCTCCCACCCTTCTCCTCATTCATCTTCTCTCACCCTTCTCTCCAAATTTAATTTGGAATTGGAACATAAAATTGAAGCAGGTCCAACCATAAAAGCTGCTAAGCAATGACAGAACATTTGTTTTCAGATCTTAAATACAAAGGAAACCTGAAGTGATTCCTCTGAGAGGAGGATTAATAGAAGAGCAAACCAGCAGTAATCTGACATTCTGAATGTACAATACCATGTCTCCAAGTTCCACACTTAAGTTCACAGCTGCTGTTCCAGATTCTTCATCCGTCTCATCCAGTTCAAAAGCCTTTTTATAGCAACCACGAGCTCTACTTTTGTCTCCAGCAACGTCTCTGTAGTAGTTACCTAGATAACAAAAGGCACTTCCCAAGTAGCTGTCCAATTTTGCAGCCTATAAGGAAATACGAACACAACATCAGACAGCATTTTGAAGGATTATACTTATAGACAGGTCCAGTGATAACTACTTGTTCAGTTTCTGCTTATGTTTTTTAAGCCCTTCTGTGATATATCTGAGTTGTCAAAATTTATTTTAAAATGGCAAAGATTACCTGAGCTTTAATAGCTGGAAAATCTGCTACAAATCCCATGATGCAAAGCATTTTGTACACAAAGTACTAAAATAGTTGTGCTAGGAGAAAGCAAATCTTTATGACATCTCATAATTTTCATGTTCTACTCTGTTTCAGTCATTATGTTCATACTCTTACCATATTACACCACAATTAACTCCAGCCTTTTCTAAAGTTTCAGTTCCTTCTTAGAAGTACTTGGCAGATTTACTTATAGTTTAGAAACCCACAGCCTCCAAGCAGCAGGAAACAGCTTTGTCAATAATAATAAAGATCACATAAAACGGTTTAGAACCAAAAGAACTGTTCACTTCAGCTACATTTGCCACTATACTATGCTGTTATTAAAGTGCAAACAGTAGGCAATGATTTGAATTGCCGATACCTATCATAAAGTTACATGGTGAGTTTACGGTGCCAGAAGTTTTATTTTGTGTGCTTCCAAGTTACTAACACAGATGTCAAACTAAATCTTTTGGATTCACGTTATAATATATGTTCAGAGAAAAAGCCACAATCACTAAAACACAAAAGATCAGGAAAAACATATAAGTTATGGGGCTTTACCAACTTACATCCTTGGACAGACAGGGAAACCCTAACAGCATTCTCAACTTTTTTCCTTCTTCAAGTTTTTCCAGTTTGAATTCTGCCTTCCCCATTTCAAAAGGTCTTCAAAGACATATGCTGCATATCTAGAGGCCTCCACTTTCCAGCCCCCAAAGAGAGAAGACTGAGGGGATCACCACTAAATTTTGCTAATTCAAAAGCCTCAAGTATTAGTTGAAAAGAGGAAAACAAAAGCAGGGAGATTAGAGGTAACTGCACAGCTCCCTGCAATGCCTTTTTGCACAGCAGAACCTAGTTTACAGGCTCTGGAGGCTCATACATTGTAACAAGGAGAATATTCAAGTGTCTCATTCCAGTCAGTGTATTTTCCATATTTGGCTTCTGATGTAGGAAAACACTAATTCTACATCAACAGTTAAAGTAGTCTTTACCTTCAAGAACTGAGTGAGTGCTTTTCCTTTGTCTTTTTTTGTCTCATCACTCATGAACCAGTATGTGAGTCCCAGGTACTGATGATACTCTGCAGTTCCAGCCTTTTTTTCAATGGCATTTAGAAAACTAAACAAAATGAACAGAGGTCAAATCAGACAAATTCTCAAAAGCTGCAAAATACTGTATTCTGCTCTCCCACAACACTTCCCTTTTAGAGGAAAGACAAAAAGTCTACCTTTTTTCTGCCTGTTCATAGTTCTTTTGGGAATAATGGATGAAACCCTCTAGAGCATGGGCCTCAGCCAGATCAGGGTGGGACAACAGAAGCTCTTGTGAAATCTGCAAAAGGATGTAATTTTTCCCTAGTTACTTCCTCTATGAAACCAAGAACTGTACTTAGCTTACAGGAATGACAAAAAGCACTAACCTTTGAGGCCTGATCCATTAAACCTTTGTTTAGATAAGCCTGACCCCTGAGAGCTGAAACCATTGGATCACTGCTTGCATCTACAATCTAGAAAACCAAGTAATAAACACAATTAATTTATTCTCTGCCCACATTAATAAGTCAAAGGTGTCAAAAGGAGACAGACTGCATGAAGATACAGACAAGAAAGCATTTAGATGTTTTCTCTATTACCCCTGAGAAGACTTAGAATAATTCTGATGAAGATCAAGTGTCAGATTGTAGAGAGCAAGGACAAAGGTACAGAAGTATGAAGAACAACAAAAAAGAATGGAACTGTGTGACAAAAACAAGGGGAAGCAAATTCCGCTAAAGCTTAACCATTCAATTTTAAGGTAATGTGTTCTCCATGACTAATGACAAGGGAGTGAAGAACATAGGAGGTAGGATTATAACATGAATTCAAATTAAGGTAAGTAACAGCACAGAACTAGCAAGAACCCAGCAACAGTGAGCAAGACCAGACAAAGTCACAAGTGACAGCTTCTAAAATTAGAACTGCAAATTAAAAAGAGCTGCAGCAAAGCCTGAAAAAGCAGGGATGGAAGAAATGTTTGAATAACACGACAGCTGGTAGGAATGGTCTAAACCACGAAGATGAAAGGAGGCCAGGGTAGAAATACTCAGCTTAAGTACAGAAAGATAAGAGCACTTTTTAATATTTAAAAAACCCCAAAACATTTTTGTCAATAAAAATACCTGCTCAAGTGCTTTAATGGCTTCTTCTGCGGCATCAGCATCAGCTATTTTAATCAAAGTCTCTGCTTTCAACTGAAGGGCAAGGTTCTTCCACTGAAGATTAGGACCCTCAGGAGTTCCAAGAGCCTCAAGAGCTGTTGATAAGAAGAACCTTTCATCAAGTTAAATGAGAAAAGAAAAAGTACAGAGAGCAGCACTCTTCTAAATATTTTTAAAATCTTTCTTCTTCTGTCTAATAGAACACCATTGAGACTGCTCTCCTGCATATATAAGAAATTGTCCTGTAAAATTTCTACTCATTCAAGTTTAAAAATTAAGTCAATTCTAGGAGGTCATCTCAGATGCATGAATACTGATTGCTTTCTAGCTGCTGGCCTTACAAATGGAGTGCTACCATTTTTCCCATTGGTGTTCTAAAGAAACAACCTTTCAACAAACAAGCTGTTTCGCACTTCAGTGTTCAAATGAAAGAATATTACTGAAACCAGAGATTTACCTCCGTGCCTGTACAAAAGTTACTTTGTACCCTTCAATGCAGTTCTGATTACTTTTCCAATATAGAGAATAATCTCACCTCAGAGATTGAAGGCATCTCTGTTGAGCGTCACCATTCTCCAAAGGCAAGAACTTCCTGCATAACTCAATTAATTTTTATTTCTTTATTTTCATGTATAACAAACTTTTGTCTGATTTGATACAGCCACTAAGACAGGACAAGTAAAAAGCAATGTTTCCCCAAAATTGTCTCCAACTTTCCACATACGCTTTGGACTTAAGAAAAATTCCTGCATCAACAGCATCTTTCAGCAAGGAACAACACCTTAACTTACCCTTTGCATTGAAAAACAAAACTTGTTTTGTTTGCTCTAAGCTTGCCATTTTAGTTGCATTTGGCACTAGCCAGACCTCACATAAGAAAAGAAAACACTCAATCTTTATTTATATTCCACATCATTTGCATCTTCACAGAGTTCAAAATTATCTCTTCCCGAGGCTGGAAAAGGATTTGTCAGGCTATTTACTTGTTCTCATATGCTGCACTTTAAAATCCATTTTATCCTTTAACCAACTGTATTTCTAGTCTATTAACTCCTACTCTTATTTTCTTTTTGAGATGGAGTAGATAGGTACCAAAACTACACACAGATTTCATTATGCTGCTGAAGTTCTTAAAGCTACTGTGTGTTGATGGTATGTTTCACTAACCATTCCCTTCTCTGAAATTGCTAATATTTGACTTGCCTGTAAAGCATAGCAGAGGAAAGAAACAGTCCTATTTCTTCATACAGATCTGGGACCCTCTGCACTCTACTTCAAGGAGAGTGTAGGAAAGCTTTGTGAAAACACTTCTTCCCACAACTCTACCATTCTGCATTTAAAATAGTAAGTAAAATTCTATAGTCTTAACACTTAGTTACACACTCTGGTAATCACCTTGAAGTTTTGCAGTCCGCTTTGCATAGCAGCGAACTACAACCTTATTACTCAGTATTCATAAAACAGCACAGGTATTAGGGAAAATGCATGGGACACCTCCTTCCAGCCTGAAAACAGATGTAATTATTATACCATGCTCTACTTTTTAACTTACTAAAAAAACTCAACTCTCAGTGTTACAACTGTACTTCTTAGCTGAAGGCTACTTAGTTTCCTTAACAGTCATGTAACGGATCTTACAATTTACCACCTGGAAATCTCCCTTATCTGTGTGCTCAATAAGATCCTTGAAGGAGTTCTAAATATGCAACTGTAAAAAAAGGCCATGCTGTCTATCCCCAAAATATTTCTCTACATAAATTCTTTAACTCTACTGTTTCAGTTTTAACTAAGTCAACCACTAAATACACCAGACCTGTCAGTGGTTTCCCTGAACTTTTCTAGAACCCTTTTCAAAATTTAGAGCCATGCTATCTACTTCCAAGCATTTGGGTGCCAAGACAGTTTCAGCAAGCAATTATGTAAACCCCTTAAAACTTCAGCATTTTCATCTTTATCTTCCTCAGTCAATTCCTAAGTTGTTATATAGTTCCTTAATGCTATGTTTCCTTGTCTTGTTTTACAGACACTGCTATTAACACTATCACAGACAAGCTGCTGAATCAATCTGCTAAAAAGAACGGTCATGGTACAAAGTCATCCTGAGCTCTTCCACACTGAACACAAATGGGAAAAGAATTACCCCGTTTTCATTCTTTTTGCAATAAATTTCTTTTTTACCTACTTTGTTCAGTTTTCATTTTCCCTCCACGCAAATTTATAGGTCTTTTGAATTTCTCTCGCCAGCAAGTACTTTCCCTTGATTTCCAATGAGTGTTTAACCAGGTCTGTATACTTTTACTTCCTCAAGTCTTTCTTAAGAAATTTTTCACCAAATTTGTCCCTGCCACAAAAAAAGGCCACTTTAGCTGCCCCTTCATTTGTAACCACCAGAGAGTGGCTCTGTATGCATCACTAGATCACAATAACTGCCCTCACTGCCAGCTAGTACAGAAGATGAAGTTTTACACTCAATAAGCTTTCTCCAAATGGGGCTGTACTATGCATAATTTCTGCATTTTACATTAACTTGATTAAAAATTTGTCTTACAGGTTGAAACATGATATCTACCAGACTAAATATTTGTGACACCTACCCTTGTGGTTTCAGGCAATCTGTCGCTTGCCAGCATTGGTCAACCACCAGCAGAAGCAGCACATCATAACATGTAAACCTTCTAAATATTAACCATCAGAGAGGTTTCTGGATCCACTTAGCCACGTATTTTCTCTGTTCCTGAGACTAATCAGCATAAGGTGCTTTTCAGCTGTCATAAACTAAGAGAGGTAGCACAAGCCTGAGACTGCGAAAAGCAAGGGACTGTGACTACTTGCTAACTCAGACCTATCACACAAAGGCGACATTGGCTGGACTCCATAAAGCAGTGTACCTCTGCAGTTGCTCTTTCAATTAGCAGGCAGTTACCTTGATTGCAGGACAGGACAGCATTCCTGTGTTCGTGAATTTTCATCTGTGCCTCTGCCAAATAATACCATGCTACTGGACACTGGTTAGTCTTCTGCAAACCTAAGTACGAGTTTAAAAAAGACACTTCAAAAAGTTGCTTAGGGTTGCAAACACACTGAAGCTGGTAGATACCGTATTTCCATATAATGCCATCAAAAACATATTACCAATCAGATAGTAAGACTTGCAGTTATTTTTTTCTGAGTCTTATTTTAAACTGTTTTAGACATAGAGGCCTCCATGCAACAAGGCAAAAACTAGAAAACATGTATGCAGTTAGGCTTAATTTTGCATAGAACATTACATATGCTGAAACTTCCTGATGAACCTGCCCTAATTAAGGATTCACTAATAAAACTGAATTTCTGTCTTCCGACATGTAACTATGAAGTAATGCCCAGAAGCCTCAATGTTTAAGATGCAAACACATATCTCGTTGGAAAAGACATTTTTTCCAAACCCTATATATTGATACATTAACCCAGAGCCTTGTCTTTGCATTCTCTCTGCTGTGAGCAAAGTCTGTGTGTTAAAGTAAAAATAGAAAAACAATATTAATTAAAATAAAATATTATCTTTTGTCAAAACCAGGATGTATGTTTTGTCAAAACATACAATGGCCATTTAAGCCAGAAAATTTGTTTTCCAAGGAACACTTTTTCCTCTTCATGTGCTCTTAGGCACATGAAGCTTTTATTTCATATTTTAGGCAAGATGTTGTTTCACTGTAAACTACTGTAGAGTATTTCAAGATTCCACTTCAGAAACAATTTTATTCTAAACCTAGGAGAATGGATGCAGGATATCACAGCATAGTCTGACTGACTCATGAACACTAATAAGCCAGTTATTTACCCAGTTTTCACTGTAAGCTGCCACAGCAGCACAGTGAGAGTGGGCAGTCTCATTTTCCCACTAGTATACTGATGAGTACTTTGCAAAGAGCTTTGCCATTTCAATACAAGCAAGTTAATTTACAGATGAGTAAGCCAACTCTTCAGCAAATATGGTTACTGTAAAACAACAACAAAAAAAGAAAGAAATTCTTAAAGTATTTCTCTCTAGATACTCAATGTAAGTCTTTACCCAATGTAAGTGTTAAAGAGGTTTGAAAATTAAGTAACTTCAGACAAAAGTCATCTTGGTTCAGGTAGAGAAATGCAGTGATTCTACTAGAGAAGTTGCATTACATTTTACTTCATTTATTCCTTTATTTACAGCTATTGCTTCATTTAGTGTTTCCTATAGTTATTTCCCCAATAACAGCAGGATTAAAAAGAGTTTACCATAAAACACTACAGAGCTGACTATAATACAAATTAAAGGCTTCAGAGATGTTATACTTAAAGCTATATTTAAAAAATTTCAACACCATCAGACAAAGTGTTCAGCATTCTTTTAATTCTATCTGGTCTTAGAATTGGCAAACTACTACACAAGTATAAGACTGCCTAACTATTCAACACAAACTAAAGCTGGTTACACAGACTGTTTGCACCTCATATTACACATTTACCTTCAGTAAGACTCTTAACAGCCTCCTTGTATTTCTTTTCTTTGAGGCATTTTATACCAAAACCAATGATGCCTGGACCACTGCTTGCATCCATCTCGAAAAGCCTAGTGAAACAGTGCAGGGCCTTTTCCGACAAAGTACCTGGTTTCAGAAAAAGACATGTTTTACAGAGTTTTAGATTTAAAAAAAACAACTGCAACAGCTTACTTTATCTGTGTAAATGATCATTATCCTTTGAGTTCAAAGTGATTTTCTAAAGGCACTACATACTTATCATCCTCTAGCCCATAAAAAAACCAAAACCCAAGAAGTAATCTAAATATTCAGTACTGTGAAACAAAATAAATGGATACTCTGAAACCTGAATAACTACTTCTGCTAAATTACTACAGATATACTTCCTTTATTAATAAATATTAATTCCTTCATATGCTTTTCACCTAAGTCCAGCTGAATGTCCACATGTCCAAGTCTGCCACAATAAATCAAAATAATTTCCTTCCAGAACAGATGTTGCATACCTACCAATTTGCTGTGATGAGCTTGCTGAAACCACCTTGCTGTGAAACCATATAGTTTTAATCTTCTAGCTTAATTTTAACTGATGCCAGTAACTTTTGACACTTATGTGTAGCTGTGATTGTAGACTTGGCAATGCTTACAGGAACTTTGTGACTTGTTGCAAAAACCTTCAAACTATTATTTTCTTAAAGAAATTATTGATTCATGTGGCGTAACTTTGATCTGCATTTGGTAAAGGTGACTTTACAATGCATCTGAGTTAACAAACCTACATGAAGTGCAGGAATGAAGGATTAAAACATATGACTCACATCTAAACAAACAGCCTTCCTAAAACATAAGCAGCATCCTTCCCACTCCAAAAGCTTGTAGGATGGTGAGATGTTGTCAGAGCATTGGTACACAAGAACTGTGCCAACCTTTTCCTTTGAAAATTAGTTTCTGCCTGTTTCTCCAAAATGTAAAGCATTTTCAAACGCTTTACAAATCCAGAGTCTGGGCCTCATTTGTCTTCATACTTTCAAATCAAAGTGAAAAATTCTCACTTGATTTATTTTGCTACATTATTCCATTTCTCCAAAACAGGAAAAGGCCTTTTTCTACCTAAGCTGAAAGTTGTTTCTGGAGGGGTTTTTTTTCTGATTTTGTTTCCCTGCTTTAAAAAAAAATAAAATCAACTTCTGATGCCTTAAACAATAAAATGAAAAGCCAAAATCCAGTAATTACCTTTGAAAATTATGAGCAAGTGCCCAACACTATTGCAATGTTGTTTAGTAAATGACTCAAAATAGTAATGCATAGTTTCAGACCCTGAAATTCTGAAATTCTGTTTTGGTTTTTTCCCCTCAAAGAGTCTGCTTTTCTACTCAGAACATGTATCTAAACAGATCTGTTTACTCCCTATTCACAAGGCACACTTTCTAACAAAGTTTCACAAATGTTTATCTGGGGTTTTTTGTGAAGAAAGAGAATCTCTGTCAAGAATAACCTAAGTGTAGTCCATCCTCAGCCTTAGAGCACTGGCTAACACTGTTTTATTTCTTCTTAGAAGGTCAAGAAGCTAATCTTCATTTATCTGGAGAGGCTGCTTTCAAGTAAGGCATTCCTTCTTTGAGACTTCAAAGAGTTGGACTTAACTCACAGGAGGTGTTTGTCACTTTGAGTCACTACTCAGTAACAGGGCTAGGATCGGACCAAACACTCTATTTCCAGAAAGATAATATAGAAGTAAGGAGTGTACTTCTACTGGGTTGTGAAGGGTAAAAACTTGTAAACAGACTGTCAGAAAACCAACTATAAAAGATAAAATTTAAGCCCCAGAAATGCCTAAATCCATCCTACTCACCTGAATGAACAAAGTGCAAGCAAAGTACTTCCAAAGGATAACTCATGGTAGGGTACAAAGCCATCATATCATGACAGGCCTTCTCCAACCTAGCGACTTCATGAGGAAACTTGAAAGGAAAAAAAGTAAATAGTTATTTGTGTGAATTCTCAGATGTGAAATAATATATCTACTTTCTTACTAAGACACCTTAACATAACCTTACTTTTGACAAGCACTGTATGAAGTCTTTGTAAAGATTCTGGTGGTCTTCACCAGGAACTATGTCAGCAGAGTTCAGCGCATGTTCAAATGCAGTCAAAAGCTGAAATAAGAAAAAATAAGGAGTGCAAAAAAAAAAAAATTAGGGAAATGCTATCTTCATAGAATAGAATATTTCAGTTGGAAGGAACATACAACAATCATCTAGTCCACATGCCTCAGCATTTCAGATCTGACCAAAAGCTGAAGCATGTTACTAAGGGCATCGACCAAATGCCTCTTGAACACTGAGAGATTTAGGGCATCAACTGACTTTCTCAGAAGGCTGCTGACCACCCTTTTGGTAAAGAAATGCTGATGCATGTCAAGTCCTGTGAACCACTCCCATACATTCTATCACTAGATGCCAGAAAGAACAGTGCCTCCCTCTCCACTTCCCCTCCTCGAAGCTGCAGACAGTAGAGGTCACCCCTCACTCCCCTCCAAACTAGGCAAACCCAAAGTTATCATCTGCTCCTTAGGGGACAGGCTTTCCAGCCCTTCCATATTAAAGTGGACAGTTACATGTTATTATCTGGATCCTACTCATTAAGTTTACACTAGTGCTATGAAAAGAGAAAGTCATGAAGCAAGTTCTGTATCATGAAGCAGCACTCAGCCCCTCAAGCATGTAAATTGTCTAGTAAAAGATGAAGCAATAATATGCTGCCACAAAATGTAAGATGGAATAAAGAAGGTAATTTATAAGAACATATATATTTTTTCAAACCTAATCTCAATTCAAAGAAGGAAATTAGGTTACTATCCTACAGGATTAACTGTCAGCCATTCTCTCTGCTCTAGTCTAAAAGTCTAGTCTTTTTTTCTTGACTCTTTATATATTGGAGAACACAGGCACCAGAGTGCAGGCTTACAAACAAGCATGCTAAACAAAAAGTTGTACACAGCTTGTCACAAGAGAAATACTGAAGTGTGTTGCCTTCAGGTCCACATCCTTCCACGTTCAGGTGCTTTACTCAAAACTGCAGTAAACTGTAGTTTTGCATGTGAAACCTATTCCTGATGTTTATGCCTTTTTTTTCTATTTTCAAGTTATTTTTTAATTTCCAAAAAAGAAAGTAGTGCTGCCTGCACGACCTCTTTTCTATACTAGCTCATAAGTTAAAAGTCTTTGCCTTCTCAAAAGTAGATATCCAGATTAAATTTTCTGCCATCTGAAATTACTTCAAGTTGTATCTTCTCCTTTCTGAAACACTGCTATCAAGCAAACTGGAGATGAGAAATTTCCACCTTTCATGTTGAAGGAGGTTCATCTTGCAAGAACAGATAAATCAGATAAAACAAAATAAACTTCATCCATAGAGAACACAGGATGAGTATAATTCATTATCAACCTGTTTGTTTCAATCAGCTTTGACACTTCCCTAAGAAGTGAGAGCTTAACATCTAGAGGGGAAAAGAAAATTTGAACCAAAACATTTCTATCTAGGATAAAAAATAAGTAGAAGGAAATGGAAAAATCTCACAAAGCCACCTCTTCCAACCTGGATGAAAGCAGGGGGAAATTTGTTGCTTTGAAGAACATCTGCATTGGTTTTGTGTGGCAAGGCTTTGCTAGTAGAAGGCTAAGTGGGGTGACTTCTATGAGAAGCTGCTAGAAACTTCTCCCATGTCCAACAGAGTTGATGCCAGCTGGCTTCAAGACAGACACGCTGCTGGCTGAGGTTGAGAGCATCAACAATGGTGGTAGTGCCTCTGGGATAACAGATTTAAGAAGGGGGAAAAAACGGTGCAGCAGCAATCACAGGCAGAGAGTGAGAATATGTGAGAGCATGAAAACGACCCATGTCAGAGAAGTCTGTTACTGACGGACTACACCCTGTGGAAAAAACCATGCTGGAACAATTTCTGAAAAATTTAGGTGACTCATTACACCTAAGGCTCATCTCAGGCTGCTGCGCAGTTGCTGGTTTTGTCAGAAGGTAAAATTGCCCAGCTTTTCCCTGAGAGGCTTAGTACCTCTAAACATTGAGACAGTCAACTCAGACAAACAGGCTTCAATTACTAGCTGCATTGTACATATATATGTACCTAGCTGAACAAGGAGTGAGAAACATTACCAACTGCCCAGTCTTATTATCCTGGTTCCTTGTACTGTCTTTCAGCAACTGGATCATCTTCTTCCAAAGCTGGTGAAGCTCTGCCTTTTCTGCACCTTCTTCCTGTTTCATCCGTATCAGTTTCTGCCAAGTTTCAGCCACCTGTCAACAGGAACAAATGACCCATGCTGTCACCCTTTAAAGAGCTGAAGGTCCTATATAAGTACAGTAAATTTGTCACAAAAATTCACCGAAAACTGGGTAAATAAAACTCCTTAACACAAATGCAGCATTAAGAAGTCGGCATTATTTACTGGGTAAGTGATGTGCGGGGGAGTGCTCCACCTAGCGTGCATTCTGATCCTCTGCAAGTGCGTTGCTTATATACAGTCACCACACACGCCCTGTAACTGCTTATTACCATAAAACCCTCCCCTGGTTCAGTCTTTATATTCTTGTTAGGCTCTGGCTACATTCCTAAGCAGTTGTCCTCCCGTTATCTTTCTACTGTCCTTGCTCAGAAAGCAGATCCTGCACACTCTGTTTCTTTGCCAAAAGTGCACAGACACAGTAGATCTCCTAATTCTGGGATTAACCCTTTGGTGTAGACAACATTTATAGTTGTTTAAATGTTTTTTAAATTAAAATTTAAAGTAATCCAGATTTATCTGCTTTCTGATTAAATAAATAGCAAGTCCCAAAGCATTGTGTGGGACCTCCTCACCTTACAACATACAGTAAGTAAGGTAGAGAACATCAAGAGTATATGAATTTTGACTCTGGTTCCTGGAGTCAGAGTCAACAGTAAAAGTAGACCTAAAGATCTATGGCACTAAAAACAGAAAGAGAACAAAAGCAGCAGTCCATGCTGAAATTCCAGTGTGGAAAAGTCAACAGAACTGAAAAGAAAAAACACCACCCTGAAGTCTAACTTCAGTTTCTTGTTCCATATAGAATAAGTCTGCCTTCATATGCTAAATTATTAGCATTAAATTTAGTTTAAGAAGCAGGTATACAATGAGACTTTGGAGCTAATTAATAGTCTTCAGCCCCATGCTCTGCAAAATTTTTCATTTTCCATTGCTGGAGGAAAGGTGGGAAGATGACATGGAGTATGACCATGCACCACCCTATAAGGAAACAGCTTTTTCAAAGAGCAAAGGAAAAGTGAACAGCATACCTCCAAAATACGCATTCTGTAACATTATGATAGAGATTGCAGGAAACATTACTGCTGAACCACACAGGCATTTAACAACTCCACCTAGTGGTACTGACCAGAGTCATGATGATTTCTGCAAAGCTTGCGATGCTCTGAAGAGGCTTTTAATGTCCTTATCATCATGCTGGGAATGCAGTACACAAGACACAGGCAATTGACTTCAGGTTGTGTACGTATCCCACCTTACCATCCAGAATGAGGCATCAGGAACAGCCTAGGAAGGGATCACCCCACCAGTGAAGGGCTCATCAGACACCTAGTACTGGCCAAGCCAGGCAAAGGACACCTGACTCACACGTACTGCGTGTAAATGTGCATTTGGGACCATTTTTGACTTCTAGAAATACAACAGAAGAATTATATTCTGCCCTTTCAGCCTCAATACTAGTAGTCTTTGCCAGTTCTGTCAGTTTAATGGACTGCAGCCAAGTCTTACCCAGTGGAAAAGCAAAAAATACAGTTAAAATCAGTTCTTCCTCGTTGTGGTCCACAAGATCTTAAGTGGTCTGTGGCCCGTAGAAGTGGGAATTCCTTGATGAAAAGTAGTTAGACCAAATGGAAAATTATTTTTAGAAGAAAGTGCTTGACCTACCTCTACATATTTCTTTTCTTGATGATACAGTTCCACAAGCTTGTTACATACATCACACCATTTCTGCTTGTCACCACTAGAAAGGAGAAGGAAAATCCCCCCCCAAAAAAGTTAAATTTTCATGTAATAGTATAATGTTATTCAAATTCTGACAAATAATTTTCAGTAGGTTCAGCTGTCAAACTAATATTTAGAATAAATACTACAAATCGCCCTAGAAGTTTTACTTATTGCTGCTCTGAATAAAAAACCCCTACTTTTAGGGACTTTTTGATCAATTTTCAACATAAGGGAACAACCACTCTAGTCAGCTACAATGACAGCTGAGTTAGATTTCTTTAGAACTGTGCCTCTATGAATTGCATGACACATATTCCGTGATCTTAAAGCAGTGAAAAACAAGCCTTCTTTTTAATGCAGGCAATGAACTATCAGAGATAAATGCATCAAGGTAGTGAGTTTAGACAGGAATAGGACAACGCAGAACTCCCTAAACTACTAGCCTTAAGTAAAATTAAAGAATTTTTGCTCTACCAAAAGGGACAGGAAAAAGAAACCTTACCTAAGTAGAGAAAACTTTAGTAAAAAGGGCTGAACCACTGATGTGAGAAGGCTTTAAAAAACCCGAAGTCTATATTGTATATCACCAATGGCATTCACTGAACTAGAAATCTTAAGACTGAATTTATGGCATTCAATATCCTTTACCTTTCATAGAGTTCCAAGAGTTTTTGGTAAACATCTGCTAAGTCTCCTTTGACATCTGTTTGGTTGGGTTTCTCATATAAATTTGCTAATCCCTTAACAAAAAAACCCAAAAAAAGTAAAGGAAGTAAGATTTTATGTCAACAGTTATGTTTTATGAGAACACTACCTGTTCTGCTCACAAAAATTATTCCATTGCCTTCAAAGGGCTCAAGTGTTAATGTAGTAATTACTGAAGAATTCTGCACAGCCCACTCAATCTACTTATATTAAGTGAAAAGCTTTCCTCA
The DNA here is from genome assembly GCA_013399875.1 of Gymnorhina tibicen. Lineage (NCBI taxonomy): Eukaryota > Metazoa > Chordata > Aves > Passeriformes > Artamidae > Gymnorhina > Gymnorhina tibicen. Next base: position 395,735 of record VXAZ01002621.1, on the reverse strand, counting down.
CTTTCTTAACTATTACCAACAATTCTTTGAAACTTGTATATATTACATGATCTTGTCTACACAAAAGACAATACAGAAGTTCACTAGGCCATATGATAAAATATATATACAATATGCAAAACATATAATAATATATATATATACACACCCAAGTATTGTGTCAAGAAAGCCAGAATCTGATTACAAAAGTGAAGAAACTTCAACATACACTGAATTCAGGCCCCAACAGTTATACTTTAAAATAGCATTTATACTGAAAATAACAAGAACCTTATCACCTTGGAAAAACATTGGTTGTTGATATCAGCCAACAGTCTTAATATGCAACCTTATGCTTCATAAATCGACACAATTGTATGTTGTAAATCTATGTTACAATAGGCTGTAATGCACACACCACCCAGCACACAGCTACTTTAAATGTATACTTTTGTTTTCAAGTAACAACAAAATCCATTAATAATCCACTTGTTACTGAAAGCTGGAAAAATAAGTTACGAGAGAAAACATTTTCTCTCCGTAAGAGAACTGTCAAGTGTTTCTTGAGCTACAAGCACAGAAATTTTTACATAGACAAATCTACCGTATTTGTTTGAAGTCATGTTCTCCCTTGCATGTCTCACAGCTATGTAGAAATACAAACACAAGCAATACAAACTCAAATATACTGAAAATAAAGTCCACCATGGTTTTACATTGGCCACACAACTAATATGAACCTCAGCTACTCCAAAGCTTCTGTGGAACTTAAGGGCCTCAAGAAAACAAGACACAACTCTTGAAACTGCTTTGTTCCTACATTTAACTCCATAGTGATACTTTTGAGGGAAACAAAGAGTGGACATTCACATACCTGCCATGCCAGTAACTGGTTTGGTTCAAGTTCAATAGCCTTCTTATATGCTCCTTTGGCCTGATCAGGCTGCTCTAACTCAGCAGCTGCCAGGCCAATGAATACCCAAGCATTGTAGTTATTTTTCTCTTGCTTCAAGACTGCCTAAAAACACAGAATTTTAAGTAAAACTGATGAAAGAAATGTAACTTAGAGATCCATGTACTGAGTTTTATCACTACAATTTGGTGGATTATTTTATATGGCAATACTAGAAGTTAAGTTGTTTTTAGGAATACACTGAGATTAGTAAATTCAGATTCTTATGCCAGAGGACGCTTCAGACCTGAAGTGTTGAGCTAGTAACCCATATTTGCAGCTCAGCAATTAAAGCAGTCCTATGAGGTTTGGATTAGAAATGGATTTTTATCTCTATCATTCTAGACATAATACTCTTATCGCTGCATGTAAACAAATTCAAAAGCAAGAGGAATGAAAGTTTACATGTGGGAAACTAACACAAATAATCAATTAAGTTAAATCCGAAAATCCATCTCAATTATCACATCAATAAGGTACTCTACATTCTGCACTATCATCCAGCTGTAGGGGTATGGGAACGAGAGCAAAACGTGCAAAAAGCCCCAAACTTACCTTCCAAGTATAAAATTAATTACCTTGCAATGTTTTAATGCCTCCTTATACTCTTTATTTCTTATGGCATCTCTAGCACTCTTCAATGCTGCCTTCACCTCCTTATTTGACATTGTGGCTGCTAAATACAAAGGATGTATCATCAGTATATTCTGATACATACAAAATGCTTATACCTTTATTGCAGAGGTTATTTTAAACAGAGGAATATAGCATAATGTGCCAACATGCATACAGTACTAGAAACTGATGAAAAAAATGACATGGTTAAAATTACTCCCATTTAGCTCCAATGCAGGATTCAGTCATTATTCCAGATAGTTACATGATACAAAGGAGCTATCCAAGAATGAAACTTTTCTTACAGGTTAAGATAAATTTAAATAGGAGGAGAGGTGTTTTAAGAGCCTGTAGTTACACTTATGAGAAAACACCCTACACATATTATCTCCTCAGACCCCTACTGCCCAAGACTTGTGTTCCAGGGGCTGCTAAGAATCAGGGTTTTTCTTGTGTGCTTTCTACAGCAGCACCATGGCCATCTGTCACTTACGCTCTGGTGTGGCCCACCTGCTCCTCTCCCTTCACATCCACTTACGGCAGACTCTGCTTCTGACTACAGCTATGAATCAAAAAAGAAAAAGCATTTAAGGGCACACCAAAGAGGCATTCACGCTTTTGAACATAATCATGCACTGTTTTGGTGTATGTGGTACACCAAAACGAACTTTAGAAACACCACAGTCAAAGCTGCCAAGATGGGATGAGGCTGAGAAACAACAGTGCTGGTGCCAGCACTTTGGTGCCACCAAAAAGATGAAAAAAGCAAACAGCTAAAGAACAAAAAAACTTTTCAGGAGCTTAAAAGCAAAAATAAAGGAATGGTTGAAGAGCCCAGTGCTAATTTAGCAATGAAAAGACACAGGATGAGACTGAATTGCAAAAATTCCCTCAGAACCTACAAAGAAATATGTCGGACTTGCATTGCTCAGCAGCTCCTGGAGATAAATTTACTTCCTACAAGGAAACAGACGCTTCGGCCATCACAAACGCACCCCACCGCGGGCACTGCCCAGCATGAGCTCCACTGTCACCTACAGAGACCACAAAATACCACTTCGGCGCAAACCCGGTTACCGGGGAGGCGGCCGCCCCCCGGAGCGAGGCCATCCAGCCCGGCCTGAGGGTGGGGTCCGGGGCCCGCGGATGGGGTCTGGGGCCGCGGACCGCCTGGGCAGCCCCCCAGAAAAAGCCGTGGCGGACCGAGCCAGACCACCACGGCGCGTCGCCACCCGCCACCCGCTACTGCCGCACCTTCGGCCACCACCACCTCCGCCACCTCAGCCGCCGCCCGCGCACATGCGCACTCTGAGGGCAGGGCAGTGACACGCCACGTCTGCCGTCGTTTTTTCATGGGGCACTGCGGGAGATGTAGTTCCCGCCTCCCGGGGCACGCTGGGAATTGCAGGCCGCCGCCCGGGGCCCTGTGGGGGTTGTAGGCCGCGATGAGCGGCTAGAGAGCGGCGGGTTAAGTCTTACGCTGTGGACAGAGCTCCGGAATCTGCTTTTCGGAGCCGCTGCTCCACTCGGTCCGGGAGTTGGGGGCTACGGTGGCGGGGCGATGCGACGCAGCGGGCCGCTGGGACGAGCCGCGCTGGCGCTGCTCCTCATGGCCGCCGGGGCGGGAGCGAGGCCGCGGCCCGCCGCCCCCGGGGACCAGCCCCGGTCTAACGTGGTGCTGGTGGCCTGCGACTCCTTGGTAAGTGACCGGACGCGGAAGGGCACGCTGACAGGTGAGAGAGGGCGGAGAAGGGCGGTGGCCTGGACGGAACCACCGAGAATGAAAGACCCCTCCCGTATGGACGCATTGCCAAGGCCAGAGCCACAAGCATGCGCACGCGAGGAGCGCCGCGGGGCGAAAGGCTCGGCGGGGGCGCTGCACCGGGCCCGCCGTGTGGGGAGGCGCCCGAGTGTTCCAAACCAAACGCGGCCTGTTTCCCAGCCGGGTGCGCCACGCTCGCATCAGACGCGTTGCAGCAGTCGAAAACCTCTGCGCAGATTGCTCCCGCGGTCTGGTGCGGCACGGCTTATCACCACAAAATAGGCGGGAGCGCGGCGTGCCAGCACGACTGCGTGGCAGGGCAGCCGTCACTGGAACAGGACTGGTGTGTAAAGTGAATGCTCTGCTGTTGACTTGAAAAGCCAAATGGCAGGCAAGGTCACTAAACCCTGTTATCCTTGCCATTGTAAATCCTGAGAATGTTAAGTCTCCACAACAAATGGGACGGAGAATTTCTGTAATCACGGATGAAATTACTGATTTATTGGGCATCAAATACTGGTTTAGTGAGGCTCTTATAAGGTATAACAACACAATAAATTTGTCATATGTGTATAGCCGTAGGTATCTAGCGGCTTCATTACAGTGATTTATTAATATATTTGGTGTAACCCTCAGACACATAGAAATTTTTCCACTCACAGATACCAATCCTTGCACGTATCTTCACAGTTTTCTCACTGTGCCCACCCAGCATACTTGGATGTAGGTTTTACTCTGAGGAGCCTTGGTTTCTCTAACTCATCTGAATGCGCCTCAGTATGGAATCAAACATAAGCTTTGTGGTGTTACACTCCAGGTGCTTTCACATTTCATCACTTCTCATTCACTGCTGAGAAATTCTGATTCGTAGCCTTCTTGGAATTCCATCCTTGACTGCACAGAAAAGAGCAGTTGATTTCTTGCCTGCTGCCTGTCCTTCTTGGGATGCATTTTTCCTAAATATTTGGTAAACATGTATTATGTTTTTTCAGACCCCATCTTTAAACACATTTGTTGTGATTTCAAGGATAAAGAAATAGCTCCTTCTTTGTTAATGTAATAGCTCCTTATTGACTTTCCTTCCTTTGACTCTATTCTCCGTTAATTTTATTTTGAGTAAATCATCTCTCTTAATATTCAAAAATAATGCATGTTTTTTTCTCCAAATTTTCAGCTTTTACTAAAAGTCTTACTTACCAATAGTTAAAATTACAGTATTTAAGATCCAGAGGGTTAGTCAATGTCCATTTTATCATCAGATGCTAGCAGAGGCTGCAGACAAACCTTAGGTGAACTTTTGTATGTCCTGTTTAAGCAGGAAGATTCTCATAACTATATTACAGGGATTAATGAGGAAACCCTTACAAAAAACAAAGGTGAAACCCACAATGTGTGTGATAGTCTTACATAAACGATTAAGAACAAGGTGCTGTTTTTCCAAAGTGTCACATTTGCATAGTGCATACAAAGAAGAATGTGGTAAAAGAAATATGTTGTGTAAGCTTTTTTTCTGAGATGGATTTGAAGGTAGAAACATGAACCATTTTGATTGCATCACTAGTAGAGAATAGGAAGGATTGCATACTGTTGAAACTAACAGTTTTTCTGGAAAAAAAAGCTTAAGTCCTGCAGACTCTTAAAAGGTCTGGACTTCTATTTAGACAGTGTGCCTGCCTTTGTTGTGCGTCACACTGCCTATGAAGGAATCACACCTGTTTTGCCAAGTGGGACAAAAACTTTCTTCTCAGTGATGCTGGACTGTGTTCAGCCTGCAGAACAGTGACCTCTTACTTGAACAGCTGGCTTTCTGCTGCTGTGTCACATCAGGTATTGTGCTATTCCAAGGGTTTCGTGGTGAAATGTGCTAGTTGGCAGTTCAGCTCCTGAATTACTACTTGAAATTAACTGTGTGATGGACAACAGGCTTTGCTGGCAATGCAGCTCAAGTTCCTGGATGAAAGGTGCTTGTTTGTATTAAAGTAATTTTATTTCCTTAGGTATTTCAAAACCTGGAAATCCTACACGGTTCTTAAGAGTATGGATTTCCAGAAACAGCTGTTGAGCTTCCACCTTCTCAGCCAATTCAAGACGCTTACTACTTTCACTGAATACCCTGTCATCTATAGAAACAATAATCAGTATGTCACAGTATACCAAGCATACTGCGACACTAAGTATACTGAGTTCTTTTGCTATTGTGTCATTGAATATCATATCACAGTATCAATATAAGGAACTCTTGTTTCCAGCTGTTCAAACAAGACTTTGTTGGACAAACTTAAGAATGTGTTGTTGACAGGACTGCACAGCAGTTGTGTACTTTTGTCATGGTTTAGGACATGGTATTCCTCCATGTCCTAATACTCTAGTTGGTATTCTCCAATTTAGTGTTCCCACTGAAATCATGCCAAACCATCTGCTGCTTGCTGGCTCCTCTATCACCCTCCCATTCCTCTGCAGCAGGCTGGGGTGGAGAATTGGAGGCAGAAAAGATGAGGGTCACAGGTTGGGGTAAGAACAATTCACTAGAAACAGCAATGAGATAAAGAAAGCGCAGTAACGGCAACAACATTAATAACAAAAATGTACAACAGAGGTGAGCGATTCACCTTTGACTGCTCACCACTATACCATGCAGAGCCCAACAGTTCCTGACTGCCACCAAACTCCCCTGACCTGGAAGGGACCTCTTTTCCTGTTCCTGGAAAAAGACATGACATACACAATAACCTCTATGTCGTAGCTGTGTCTGCTCCCGGCTACTGCAAAAAAGAACCATATCCTGGCTGGAACCAGGACAACTTTCCAAAGAGCACTTTCAGCTCAAAGTTTCGTTCAGTTTCTATTGCATATTACAGCTTTATTTCCAGTTTGTCCTACTGAGTGCTTGTTCAAGTTGCCATTTGTAGCAGTATACAAAATTAGGTGATTGCTCATTTAGCGTGTTCTGATGTGAGCTAAACTCAGAGGCCGGGATGCTGCAGTTAGCTCTCCTGGTGCTGAAAGAAGTGACTCTCTACAATGCTGTATTATCCAAGAGTGTTTCTGCCAGAAACCAAATGGTGGGAATTGCTTTTTTCTGCAGTTAAAACTGCAGATGCACTGTCACTTATCTGTTTGTCTAAACAATAGGTGAAAATGGAATTAGCATTATGAAAGTATCAAAAGGGAATCATTGTGGGTGGCATTTCAGTGGGAGAATAGCCTTCTTTTGCTTTCTGATTACTTTTCCAGTCCATAGTTTCAAAGAAGTTCACAGAGAAGTCGTGTGGATAAACCTTCAAAAAGGACGAGGAATCAGTGGTGGTTTCACAGAAATATGTGCTAATGCACACATCTACATTGGGATTCAGCCTTACTCCTTGTTACCTTTCACCATACTTATTCCCATGGAATGTGTCATGATAGGACCCCACCCCTGAAGAACTGGAGCTTAGAATATGTATAGCGATACAAGGGAATTAATTTAACTATAAAGAAGCCCAGTTATCTTTTCCATTGCACTTTTTCAAAAGTGATCCACTTTATATTGCTCTACTTAGAGCTTCTCAACACTGTTTTCCATACCTGTGTAGAATTGGCAGCATTTGAGCAACACAAGTCCAAGGTAACTAATATATGAATTAATGCAGCCAATAGTTTGCATTAATGCTGTTTGTGTGTTGCTTTTGTCTGTTTGATTACAGGATGGACGCCTGACATTTTTCCCAGGAAATCAGACTGTGGATTTACCTTCCATAAATTTTATGAAAAGACACGGCACTGTCTTTCTCAATGCCTACACCAATTCTCCTATTTGTTGTCCTTCCCGTGCAGGTAGAACCAAGCAAAACATCAAATAAATGCTTGCACATGTTAGTTTAAATATATGGTAATGATGGCAAATTTAAAATTATTGGATTGGGAGGGATTTGTTTTGGTTTTCAATAAGATCCTTTTTCTTCTTGTTTGTGCCTGAATTTTTACGGTGTTCTTCACTTTCGTCTGTTTATCTCTTCTGTTTCTTGTGTTTCCTCCTTTCTTTTTATTTTTTTTGTTCTCCTTTTTTCAGTTAAGTATGCGCTCCCAGATCTTTTTACGAACTCCACTGAAGCTTCAGATTTTTAAAAATCTTCAGGATTTATAGAGAGATTATTGATTTGTTCTGCTAAAGTGCTGAACTCAGAATTACTCTCTCTTCCCAATACAAAGTTAATAAATATCTTTCCTGTATTCAGCAAAGAGTAAGAAATAATAACAGCTGAATAAAGTGGTAGCTGTGACCACTGTCTTCTAGATATATGATGTATCTTTCAGTAGCTTTAATTGAATACTTCCATGTTTTTCTTTACTTAATGCAGTTGTTGTTCTCTGTTCAACTTAACTCTTGCAGAATTTGCTAGGAAGATAGAAGGAAACTATTCTTCAATCAAAGGTTACATCTTAAAATGTTCCTACCCTTTTCAGTTGTTTTGCAGTAACTCCTTGACCTTCATCTGTAGCTATGAAAGAGTTCCTCCTTTCTCTCAAAGCATATGCTGAAAGAAGCAGCAGGCAAAGGCTGTCAAATGTAGTGCTACATTTCTAATATTCCCTTTATTGGTAACCTGGTCCCCATTTCTTTTTGTCACAGTCACATTTTAAGTGGGTGATATTACATGAACAAGCCATCAACATTTTTTTCTTTTACTTTATGCTTGAGTCTTTCGGCCAATTTTTATTGCTAAGAACAACGACTTTGTGTTAAATTGTTTAATTTTAGTAAGTTTGTGAAAATGGCAGGTTAGTACTCCCGTGAGAAAGAAACTGCATAATGAATTAAACAATTCATCAATAATATGTAGCATGATAGGTGGCCGTGACCACTGAGCTCATATGCAGGGCTCTGAACCAGCAGGACATCTCTTGTTTAGCCAGTAACTTGGACACCTGCAAGAAACTGAGGGTGCATCTATTGTGGTGGTGTCAGGGATGATACCAGAAGAGATGGTGGGAAAGAGATGGTGGGAAAGAGGTGGGGAAAGGAGGAGTATTGCCATGTGGGGTTGATGCACTTTGATTACAGGATATTTCTATTGCTTGTAGAATGACTTAGTTTCGTTTTAGGACTACCTTTAACTCTAAACTAGCATTGGAAAGAGTGAATGTTTCTTGATAAGCTGCAAAGAAATAGGAATTCACTAAAAAAATCTTCCCTTATAGTTCTTTTGCAACTCTTCCCTTGGTTTCATTTCTCCTTGGTATCTTCTTTATTATGCTCACGTTGTTTCTGCAATTGGTAGTGAAGTAGATTACCTAAAAATAATAAAATTAAGAGCATATAGTATTTATAAAAATACTATATTGTAATTCTGTCCACAAATATACTTAACCTTAAACTCAAATTAAATCTAACTGTAGTGAGGGGAAATAACACTCTGAAACACATGTAAATGCAGGATTGTTTCATCAGGATCTGTACTACCATGCCATTTTCTTTCAGAAATCAAAAAGAATATTTTCTGATCTAATTAAAACTTGATTTAATGATTGCATAGCACCTCAAAAGATTGAACCTTCTGCAATTCTGGGGATTATTTGAGTAAATTTTGTTACTTGTATTGATTATGAAATAAGATTTGGAAGAGTAACACTTTGTATTATTGTATCACAGTTTGGACTTTTAACCTCTATAATTAACCTCCATAATAATGAGAGGATTAATCCCTTCTAGTAGGGGGTACTAATCACTCATAATTTTTTTTCCCCCAGCTATGTGGAGTGGTCTTTTCACTCATTTAACAGAATCCTGGAATAACTTCAAAGGTCTAGATCCAGATTATGTAACATGGATGGATCTCATGGAGAAGCAGGGCTACCGAGCGCAGAAGTTTGGGAAACTGGACTTTACTTCTGGACATCATTCAGTAAGGTAATGAGGTAGATTCTCCTGCTATGAAATGGGCAACAGTGAACAAATCATGTAGTGGTCTGTCATGTGGTTTCAGTCTTCAGTTGAAATGATAGTAGCTTTAATTTAAAAGAAATTGTGTTAGGTAGCTAGCAGAGATCTGTCCTGCAACTTCATGCAGAAGCAAGCATATCGCGTGCAGCTCCACTTTGGCTTTTACCTGTAGTTGAACAGGTGGTACAAAAATGGTTTTGCCCAACATGAGTGGTTATTTTCTGTCTCTGATAATTGCTCCCTAAGTGAAATTCATAAACTTTTTTTGCCTTGCCTTAAGACTTCCTGACTTTCTGGTTATACTAACAGTGTAGGAAAAGCAGAACAAAAACCCGTACTACTAATAATTAAATATGAAGTCTACTGTCACAAAAAGTCAGAGGTTTTGTGGGATTTCTTTGAAGGCCCTAAGTGTCCACAGACTTGTGCTGTTTTGGCGGGTTGGCCCTGGATGGACACCAGGGCCATCATGGTAGAACAACCTGTTCTATGACTCCACCTCCTCCATTGAGCAGGAAAGAGAAAAACAGTGACTCATTGGTGGAGATAAGAATTGAAAGAGATCGCTCAGGCACACAGGCAAAACAGACTTAACTCAGGAAAATTAATTTATTGCCAATTAGAAGCCAGAGTAAGGCAGTGAGAAGGAAACCCAAATCTTAAAACACTTTCCCCTCCACCCTTCCCTTCTGCCTGGGCTCAACTTCCAAAGTCTCTACCACATCTGTCAGCAGTACAGCAGTTTGGGAATGGGGACTTGGTCAGTTCATCACACATTGTCTCTGCCACTCATTCCTCCTCAGGGGAAGGACTCCTCACATTCTTCTGCTTCAGTGTGGGGTCCCTGCAGTCCTTCACTAATTTCTCCAAAGTGAGTCGTTCCCATGGGCTGATATTCTTAACAAACTTCTCCAGCATGGGTCCGTTCCATGGGATGCACTCCTTCAGGAACAGACTGCTCCAGTCTGGGTTCCCCCAGTCCTGCCAGTAAACCTACTCCAGCATGGGTTCCTCTCTCTGCAGGTCCACAGGTCCTGCTGGAAGTCCCCTCCAGTGCAGGCTTTCCACAGGATCACATCCTTCTTTGGATATCCGTTTGCACTTTGTGTGGGGTCCTCCATAGGCTGTAGGTGGATATCTGTTCCATGGACTGTCCATGCAGGGGGACAGCCTTCCTCACTGAGATCTTCTCCATGGGCTGCAGAGGAATCTTCATTCTGTGTCATTTTTATGAACATGCTCTATCTCACTGATTAATAATGATGTCCATTGTTGAAATAATAATAAAGAATAGCTTTTTCTTTGATATGAAACAGGTTAGAGTTACTTAACATTTCCTTTTTTAGTTTTGAGGGGATTTTGTTCTTTAAACTTGATCCTAATCTCAGTCTTACTGGCTAATCAGAATGGCCTATGGCCTACATAATATTTTTTTCTGTATAAATCAGTATTATGACATTAGGTGCCATTAGACACACCCACCCACACACTCGTTTATCATAATTTCTTTTTAATGTTTATGAAACTTGCTTTCTCTATAAGCCAGATACCTTAATTTGTTCTAAGTAATTTATTTAAACCTGTTTAGGTTGAAAGTGTGAGCCTAAGTGAGGAGTTAAAATGATAAAAAGAATTGTTATAGATAATTCTGAATACCTTTTCTGGAAGTTAAAGTGCACTGGTAAAATTCCTTTGGGGATAGAACTGGTTAGATGCTCTTTAAATGATAATAATGCTGTGTTTTGATAAAAGTGTGTGATCAAACTGAGCAGTTTTTTATACTTTCCTTTATAATTTGGCTGGTTATATTGAAATTGCCATGAACAAGATGAAGATTAGTCAAGGTCTTAGATGGTCTGCTTCTCACTGATGTCCACCATCATTCACTGTAGCAAAGAAACAAGGACCTCTGCAGCTCAGATTTTCTAGTGTTTTAGAGAGACAACAATTGCCACGATACTAGAAAATCTGTTCAAAAAATATTTTATCATTAAAATGTTGCCATTTTTCCCTCTTCTAGCTTTTACACCCTTTTCTGTTATTCCTTTGATAGGATTTATCAACTACGTCTAAAGCAATTGTACAAGAGAAATCATTCTTACAGATTTTTGTCTAAAGTGTGTTTAATTAATAGTACAATCCACACCCAGAATGTTGTTTCTAGAGGCAGCCTCACCAGGCAAGTTATTTCCCTCTAGCCTCTTTCTAATAAAAATATCAGGCCCAGTTTACAAATAAATAGTGTGTGAATCTGTGCCAGAATGCAGAGAAGGGTCCACAAGATGGAGTGCTATTTCTAAATATTGTTTTGTAGATGTGAGAAGAGCCATTCTGACATGCAGTGATAATAAGTAAGAAAGAAGATTCAGAAGCAGAAATAAAAAGGCTGAAGCTCTGAGTATAAAATAGATGCACAATTGTTATTGCTCAATTGAATAACAATTCTCCTTTATACAGGAATTGCAAATAGATTGCAGCTAAAAGTATAGGGGAAGTTCTTCAGGAATTCATAATGCTTTTTGCTTGGAGGAAAAGTGAGGAAAACATTTTCTGCTGAGTATGTGACTTGTGCATGTATTTTCAGTAACCGTGTGGAAGCTTGGACTAGGGATGTTGACTTCCTGCTCCGACAAGAAGGAAGACCCATGGTGAAACTTACAGGCCATAGGAAGCATGTTAGAGTGATGGAAGCAGATTGGCAGAATACTGATAAAGCAGTAAATTGGATAAAGGAAGAAGCTGTTAACCTTACTCAACCATTTATTCTTTACTTGGGACTAAATTTGCCACACCCATATCCATCACCCTATGCGGGAGAAAATTTTGGATCCTCTACATTTTTAACATCTCCCTATTGGCTTGAAAAGGTATGTGAGGGTGAAATTTAAATAAAAATTTTTTAATAACTGTACTTACTACAAATAGTATTTTATTCCTGATTTTTCAAGATAGACCCAGTTTTGACATTTCACTACACAGCAAGAAAGTATGAGATGAATGAGATGTTAGATTTCTGATTAAAGGCTAAGCAAATAGAAGTGAGGAATTTCTCTCTGTTGTGGAAAAAGGTTCGTTAGCAGTATTCATTGAATCAATAAATAAGTATGGAGTTCAATGGCTAGAAACACGTTAAGAGAAATGAGATTGTTGCTCTTCTTATCTGTGAATTAATTTTGGTAATGGTCTGAATGTTCATTGTTATGAACATTCTGTATTTTGCTTGTGAGAAATGATGCTATATGTAATAATTTTGTCTGAGTTTTACAGTGAAAGATTGACTTTTTCTGCAGTATGAACCTAGAACATGAAGCAACATAAGACACAACAGAAGTCTTTCTTTTCTGTTAACTTTTTCTGTGCTACTATAGGTTTTCAAGCACAAGAAAGTGTCCTTATGTCTGTATGTGTAAAGTTAACAAATACCATCCCAGTCCAAAGAAGAAATACTTTTTCTCTGTCTTGTGTGGTCCCCAGGTACCATTATCTGCCATAGAATATAAATATATTACAATAGATTTCATTGCAGAAGGGCATTAATATTCTCTGCAGCTGCAGAATTAGAATTAGGTTGATAAGACTTTATACTTCCAAAAGCCCCTCCATATGCTATTTATATAACTTATGGCCATTTCCACCAGAGAACTGCTAAATCTCTTTATCTAGGTGTACCAAAAATACAAATACATAGAAAAAAAAGGATTTACAATGAAGGTTGAGAGATGTGAATTTTTTTCGTAATGAGGGTTGTGGGTTGTTATGGGAATGATGAGAAGTTTGTGGGGAGAGGAAGAGCATAGGGAAAAAAACCCCTTTCATTTACAAAAAGTAAGATCTAGCTTAGTTATTAAGGAAAAATTTCTGGGTTAGATGTGTCTTGGGAAGCGTAGGTACTTCTTTTCAAATCACAGGCAGAATTATAACATCTTTGATGAATTTTTGTCATTCTTTATCCAGTCAGAGTGCCTTAACTCCACAGTTTGGTGGGGTCCTTCCCACCACTATGTATACATCCTGTGTTGTGTGAACCACATATTACCATTGATTGACCATCGGTCGGTTCTTCTCTGATGTGGCTCTTTTTTGGTCATGGGAGAAGCAGTCTTTTAAAATCACAGAGATAATCTCATGAAGTTTGATCACATAGAAGAAGAACTGAATTAAATGTCTTGTTTATTGGGGCTGTAATACAGGAAGGAGTATCAACATAGTATGTTTGTGAAACTCTGGGTTGTTAAGCAGATGGTCCCCTGTATTTTGCACAAGTTGTAATTTTATAGGGCATGTGGTCTCTTTCCTAGTTAGGAATTATGTGTCCTGGTTTAAGATGATTTGAAGAGGTAGGCATTCTAAAATGAGTACCTCCCCTTAGTTTAAACCAATCCCTTTCCACCAATAAGGAACCAATACCAGTAGATATAAGTGAAAAAATAAGTTTACTAATAAGCAAAACAGCAACATGCAAAAAATAGCAGTGAGTAATCACTAGATACAAAATTGTTGAATCTCAGGAGCTCCATGGGAACAAAGAGACCCCCAGACTGGTGGGGTACTGCCCGCTTCCAATCTGACAGCCCCCCACTGGCGACCACCTGCAGGGGCAAAGGGGAAATGGTGTCGGACCCTTTCCAAGGTGGCACCTGCCATGGGTAACCATGCACTCCAGGAAAAAAAGGGAACGGATGGCAGCAAGCCCTCCTGGGAAGGTTGGAGCTTATGAAGCTCTAGTGGCAGATGGAAAGTGCTGGCACATGTGGGGTCAGCACCGCTGACTGGCACCTCCTGACTGCCTTCCAATTCTGATTCCAGCCCTGCTGCAGGTCTTAAAGAGACAGTGACAATTTTACGGCAGATAGATATGGAATACAGTAACATTTTGGGTTACCCAGGACATTACGATAGACAGACAAAAGGATTGTGGCTTTGTGAATCCTTAAAACTAGGCTGTAGTCCTGTAGAAAAGAATCATGAATGGAGAGGGACACTTTTTGCTCTCATATCTTAAACAGCTAATCAGTACCATTTGCAAAGTCCAAAATGTAACTTTATGTAGCCACGGACCTTTAGCAATAAGAAAATGACTGAAGCAGTATTATTTTATCTTCATGATTTCTTCTAGCAGTGTGTTTCCTGTAGATCCTAAGGAAACTTACATTTTGGTGTGTCTATTTGACTATTACAAAGCCAGGTGTTACTGCTGTGGGCACTTGACTCTTGCAGTCTTATCAGCTTGTTTAGCTGTCGGGCTTTTCCTCCAAGTAACAAGTGAGAGGACAAGAGGAAATTGCCTCAAGTTGCACCAGGGGCAATTTAGATTGGATATCAGCAAAAATTTCTTCACTGAAAGACTTGTCAAGCATTGAAACAGGCTGCCCAGTGCAGTGGTGGAGTCACCGTCACTGGAAAGATTTGGAAGACATGTTGATGTGGCACTTGGGGATATGGTTTAGTGGTGGGTTTGGCAGTAGTGGTTTAACGGTTGGGCTCAGTGATCTTAGATGTCTTTTCCAATCTTTCACCTGTTTCTGTGATTCTATTACTTAATACATCTACTAGATATTAGGAGAGAATATTGTCTGTTGTGGGAGATGGAATATTGTGGGAACTCAAGGCCATTAACATTTCTGGTGGCCAAAGATACGCCGTGTTCGCAAGAGACAGACATCGCGCTGCTGGCTCCCCAGACAGCTGCCCATGTTTGGGGCAGCCCTGGGATGTGCTTCACAGACACTGGGGTTGCTGTGCTGTAATCTAGTCCTCAGGTCTGTTTGTTAGAGATTTTCAGAGGTGAATCAGGGCAATGGGTGTGGGTTTAGCATTTAATAAGTTTAAGTTTTCCATGCTAAGATTACATCTTCTCAGCTTTGTGGTAATTTGTGTTTTTAGTCTACAGTATACAAGTAATACAAGTAATTAACTGTTAAATGCAGCACTTTATTTAAGGGTATATTTACAAGTATGACAGACAAAACTAAATGTGTATGTCAAATTTCAAGACTCTAAAACTAGTACTGAAGCAGACAATATTTGTGACTATGTCTAGTTTGAATATCCAACTCCAATAGTACTTGAAATAGATTGGCTTTTTAGTTTCACACTGATCTTACCTGTCTGTATAACTAAATGGATTGACATCTGTAGAAACACGTAGAAAGTATTAGAAAATTGGATTAATGTAGCCAGTTCTTTTTATCAAGATGCCAGGACTTGTCCTGGAGCTTTCCCAGAATACGTGATTTTCCGTGGTGTTCTCTAGTCCCACATAACACCCAATCTTTTATATCCATGAGGTTTATAGTTATTGTACAGTTATGAAGACTCTATGCCAATATTTTGTACTTACTCTAGAAGACTGTTCTGTGCTATCTCTCTTAAAAGTATGCAGCAGCTGGTGAAGCACATATTTGTGGCTCCTAGCCTTAGTTTCTAGCTGATAGTTATAAGTTTTTAAAATTTAAACTATGTACCTGTGGAAGCTGTGGGGAAGTATGGAGGAGGTAGCAGTACTGTGTAACAAATAAGCAGCTGGTGTTTCCTGGGCCACAAATTGAGAACTGTGAATTTATGCTATAATTTCTTAAATTAAATCTGTGTTAAAAACTTGTTTAATTCAGTTGCTAAAGTAATGTTCATTTCCTCTTATTTTTAGGTAAATTATGAAGCTATTAAAATACCCAAGTGGTCTTCTCTTTCAGAGATGCATCCAGTAGACTATTACTCATCGTACACCAAGAATTGCACAGGAGAGTTTACAAAGGAAGAAGTGAGAAATATTAGAGCGTTTTATTATGCTATGTGTGCAGAGACAGATGCCATGCTGGGTAGGTAATGTCTTATTACACAGTGGGTTTTCTAGTTCTGATTTTTTTAAAGAAAATGCAGATAGGGCTGATCTTTTGGGGAAAAAATAGAAAACAAAACACCACATTTCAGATCTGGGAGTGAGTCATGGAAGTTGCTTAATCAGCCTATATGACAAATGATGGGATAGCCTTTTAGGTGAATTGAGAGCACTCTGAAAAGTAATCACAGCCAGCAGTCAGAGGCTCTGTAGAAAACCTGTAACGGCAGCAAAACATTGCATGACCCATTGTGCTGGTTTAAAACCCATTGGGAAAATTAACCCCATGCAAGCTGCCCCTCCTCTCCCATCCCCTTTTGACAGCACAGGAAATACTAGGAGAGACCACAAGTGGGAACAACAATTTTACTGAAACATTCAAAATAAACACAACGCTATCGACAAAAGAGGACACAAAGGGAGAGTGCTATACCCAAAAGAAGGCTATTCACCAATGAAAAAGCAAAAATATTCCCCAAAGAGAGTACCCAGTGTGGTTTTCTCAGACAAAGGCAAGATGGCTCTTGTCATCCCCATCCCCTCCACACTGGACCATGAGGCTCAGGAAAACAAAAGCAATTAGGCAGACATTCTGCAACCTCTGCAGTTCAATATCCTTCCCCCAGCCTGGAAACAATGGAAAACAGGAACAAAACAAAGCCTAGAAAGCTAATTCATCCAAATAAAAGGTCCTGCTGCCAGAAGTGCTGGCCCTGACAGTGGCAGAAGCAGTAGCAGCAGTGGTGGCAGCAGTGGCTTGTCTCATCTTCCCGCTGCTGCAGCAATAGTTTCAGCTTGTCCGGGTTTCAGAAAAGTTACAGCTTCCCATGGCTTCAGCAACAGTTAAGCAAGCAGTTCACACCTTTCCTCTACCAAGGTAAGACTGAATCAACTTCACACCTTGGCTTTTCCTGGTGAAAACCCTGGCCCCTCCGTGACATAAGTGGTATGTTATTAAACAGTGCTGGAAACTCCACCCCGCCTTTCCTCTGTACCCAGGACACCCATGTACAAGAGGAGCTAAATCTCTTTGACTAAGTGCTAACTGAAAGAAAGGAAACATTTTTGTGAAGGGGACAGACTGTAAAAGCTGAGCTGGAAGAAAAGATATATTTTAGGGCATAAGTAGTTTTCGTTAGAGATTGATTTCAAATGTGTAGACTGGGTAACAGCTGTTACACAGCAGCTGAGAAATAAGGTTACATTTGGAGTGTCCCTTAGCAGCATATTATTGAAAGTTTTTGAGAAATAATTTATTGTACATTCAGAATTCTTCAGGGTTTACAGGAAGGTCTACAGATATAAAATCTACAATGCAAGTTGGTCTTAATTTATAGTGTTTTATTTCTGAATTTGAAAAGTGACCATGAATCAATGAGAATTTGCTTGCATGCTAATATGAAAATCATTATTAAATAAGCTAATCTTTTAGGCATGTTAGATTGGTAAAGTGAGTTAAAAGACAGAATTGCTCTTCCTCATTTTATGAATGAAAAGAGATCAATGGAAGCCTAGCAGTTTTAGTAGATTAAGAGATTGTAAAGTAACTGCACTGGGGTTTTAGTTTTGTAACATATGTTAACTAGTATGTTTAAGCATGAATCATCGTAGAATTTTAATATTTAAGATGCCTGTGTACTTTGCTTTGATCTTGGCCCTGTCTTTGTTGCACAAATGTATGTACAAAAAGAGAGGAGTATATGTTGTGTCTTCATTGCACAGATGTATGTGCAACAAGAGAGGAGTTTCCTGCTCTGACTGGAGGGTTCTTTGAAGTTTGCGTGTGCTTTGCAGGTACAGACCTTGGAAGAAGTATTTTCAATGTATCCTTTTCCCAATCTTGTTGTTGCAGGTGAGATTATTTCAGCTCTGCGAGATACTGGGCTTCTTGGAAAAACTATCATTATATTCACTGCAGATCATGGAGAACTTGCTATGGAACACCGTCAGTTCTATAAAATGAGCATGTATGAAGGAAGTTCCCATGTTCCTCTTTTAGTCATGGGGCCAGGTGTAAGAGAACAACAGCAAATACCAAATGTAGTATCTCTTGTGGATATATATCCTACTATGCTTGGTGAGTTAAGTAATTTCAGATGACAATTTTTTTCCCAGTTACCATTATTATTCTGCGCTTGTATCATAGTCAGAATTATGTCTCCACTTTGAGGCAATATAGTAACACAACAGGAGGTAATTTATCTTTGGAGCATACATATGGACTTCATAGAAAAAGTAAAAAGTAAAATAAAGAAACTGATGATCTTCCTTATTTCTCTTACTGTCATCCACATAATTACACTGACTGACTATATATAGGATTATTTGTTACCAAAAAAAAGGGGATAAAACCCATTTTAGATACAAATAATGCTTGCTAGCCTTCACACCCAACAGTTTACTACAGAAATTACAGTATAAGTGCATCCAGAGATGAGATTAAACCTGAAAGGATGACAGGTTCATTAACTTATCTTCATTAACTTCTTAAAGGAATGTCTTTTATAAAGGGTCATGTGGAAGAAGTGTGATGAAAGCTTTGTATAGGAAATGTACAATTGATCAGGGCAAGCATAAAAAGATATGATAACGGATAGCCATTCTTATTTTATGAGATATGAAAATACTCAGTATAGGACAGAGAATCAAATAAAAAACTAAACTTAAATTACTTAGGTAGAAATCACTTTTAAGAGGGAATTTTTGAACAGTTATCTGTGATAAATCATGCAAGAGATGATTCTGATTGGAACTAAATGTCAGGTGAAGTTACTTTTTGAGGCTTTATCTGTGATCTTTTAGGCTACCAATCAGAAAAATATTCTTTTCAAACCAGTCTGCAAGGCTTGCTCTCTAAGAGGTGTCACATGTACTCTGCAATTAGCTGGAGAACATGAGTAAATAAAACTGTACTTCTAGCAGTAGATGTCAGTGAAAAATCCACTTCTAAATTGTTTTAAGTTGATTTTCTAAAAACTAAACAGAAGTTATTTATCTGTCTTTTGTGTTCTCAAAACTTTTGAATCAGTTAAAAACAGGATATAAAATCTGAGTGGCTTTGTCTTCTAAATTTTGATATCAAATTGTTATGTGTGTATATCTGTACTAGATATGGATCTTATATGAATTATGATATCCTATGTAAAGAGTTAAAAATCACTCATTTTATTTCTTTGTGCCTTTTCCCCCAGTGACATAATTGGTCAGATAGTTTAACATCCTTCTATCTTTTCCTCCTGGGTTTTTTTTTTTTGTTTGGGTTTTTTTTCCCCCAGCACTTTGTGTGCATAATCCATTCCTTCTGTTCTGGCAGTTCCCCTTCCCTGTACTCTGAATGTCAAAAAGGCATGTGTGATGAAAATGAAAACTTGAAGAGGCATCTCTATGTATTATGTCCTCAGTCTGCATGCTGCTGCTGACTAGTGAGGAAACAGATTTCAAGTCTATTTTTGTAACAAATTTAATCCCTTTGCTTTGTGTTGTCTCAGGGAAATAATCTCTCTTAAGATGCCATCCAAATGCTTTGCTCAAGACTGCCTCCTGCACTAGCTTTGAGACTAAGTGCAAATGTTTTGCTTCCAGCAAGATCTGTGTCCTACGGATGTACAGTCGGAAGTGCAACAGCTCTTGCATTTTGTAACAGGATGTAGCATAATCTTTCCTCCAGGCAGCATTAGCTTTGTGGGTCTGTATGGAAGTACCTTTGGCTGTCTATTGGAAAAGCAGGAGCTTCTGAAGGTGGCTGGAACATTCTTTGCATGTAGAGAATCCAGTTACCGCAAGTAATAGCATTACTGGTTGTAATAGTTTGAAAGCAAACTAGTGAGAGAGTCCAAGTCAGAAATACAATTTAATAGGAAAAATAAAATAAATGCAGTAGCGCAAAAAACCAACCCACTGACAAGGTCAGAGCACAAACCTGACCCCCTGATAATCAGGGGGTTGGTAACAGTCCAATTAGATGGTGACTGCAGTCCTCCTGGAGTGATGGTTCTGTTGAAGGGTCTGGTCTTCCTCTGAAGGTCCAGCAGTGTTGTAGGAGGGTCTGGTCTTCCTCAGAAAGTCCAGCAGTGTAGATCTTGTCCTCTGGGATCCCAGTAGATAAGTCTGCCCCTGCTGTTCCAGGCCCCAGATTTTTATCCTGGTGGGAATGCTTGGTTCCTTCCCCCTGGGCGGAGCATCTCACAATGGGATGGTGAGTCATGGGGCAAGGCACTGATGGGCCCATTAACAGGAGATAGCCCAGGTGCAGGTTATCTCTGAGTCATACAGCAAGGCATTGTTGGGCCCATTAACAGGAGATAGTCCAGAGGGAGGAGGCAAGGAACATTGCTATACCTGGTCTCAACAGCTCATGGTAATAGAATACATTGTAACCCAGGACACTGGTTTAGGGTGACAGAAGAGCCTATATCCCTTTTTCATTTGTTGAAGTAGTATGTATTTGTTCAAGTTTTTTGCCCATGCAAGCCTGGGAGCTGCTTGCTGGGTTTACTACACATTACAGGCTTCCTAGTACTTAGCGAGATGCTGGCTGGACAGAGGACAAAATGGAAGACATGCGCTGATGAAGGAAAGAGTCACCTATGAGCAATTTATATGCACAGAGTATCACCACTCAACACAGAACACATTAAATACTATCACAGTGCTCTGTGAAATGGAAAGTTTTGAATTTTGAATTACTAGAGACAATGTTCAGCGGGGGGATTAAAAGTAGCAGTACTGTCATACATGGTTTTTAGGACATGCTTGGGATTCTCAGCTATGTTTTTCAGAATGTTTCTGACAAACCTTTTAACCTGATCTTTGGGAGCTAGAGAAACTTGTGCTATAAGTTGGTGCTAAAGGGGCTTATGGATATTACAGCATCTTCTAGTGGTCGTCTGGTAGGCTACGGAGTCATCCATTGTTTTCCGTACATGCGCTATGTTGATACCACCTTTGATATCATCTTTATCTCCAGTCCTCCAGAGAAGCTGGTGACCCTGCTCCTCAAGTGTCTCCACCAGTTATATGTGATAACCATAATGGCCACCTTTTCTAAAGCATTTCATTATTCACTAATGAAGAATGCCACAGACAAGCTTAGCACCATTATTGTTAAAGAAATAAATGGTTACAACATGTTGGATGTGGAGCTTTTAGGGTCTTTTCATGCTATGACATTCTTTTTCTCCTGCCTGATGTAGTCAGAGCAAAAGAGAAATGTTTGCAACCATGATTAAGAAATAAAACAGCACCATCCATCAAAGGAGACTATTGTGATCCCTTTTCACAAACTTCTGTTAAAGATTGAGTTATACATAGATGATACATTTGATCAAGATGGTGGGCCTTGGGAAGTTCCT
The DNA here is from genome assembly GCA_013399875.1 of Gymnorhina tibicen. Lineage (NCBI taxonomy): Eukaryota > Metazoa > Chordata > Aves > Passeriformes > Artamidae > Gymnorhina > Gymnorhina tibicen. The sequence continues at coordinate 374,315 of VXAZ01002621.1, read as the reverse complement.
TAAGGTATTTTTAATTGTGTATTTTGGGATAATAATTAGGAGTGCACATTTTATTATCAAAATAAAACTTACATTCAGACACCAGTAGCATTTTGTTAGGCTTTTTTAATCATGAAAACTGCAGTAGCATTTTGGTTTTGTATATCTTTCCTTAGATATAGCAAGAATCCCTGTCCCACAGAACCTCAGTGGATACTCTCTTATACCGCTGCTACATGAAAAAGCTGAGAGTGAAGTGTCACCCAGAGGGCCTCGGCCCTCGTGGGTGCTGAGTGAGTTCCACGGGTGCAATGTGAACTCCTCCATGTATATGCTGAGAACTGGCAAGTGGAAATATATCACATACTCGGATGGCTCTTCAGTACCGCCCCAGCTCTTTGGTATGCTACTTTCATGTCCTGACTGACTCATTAATTTACTTTATTGCAAATTGAATCTTAACTGACTTTTTGTTTGTTCCAGACCTTACTGCTGATCCAGATGAGCTTACAAATGTTGCCATAACATTCCCAGTAATTGTACATTCCTTGGACAAAATACTTCGCTCTGTAGTAAACTATCCAAAGGTTTCTTCTTCTGTTCAGGAGTACAACAAACAACAGTTTATCAGTTGGAAACAAAGTTTGGGTCACAATTACTCGAGTGTTATTGCGAACCTTAGGTGGCATCAAGACTGGTTAAAGGACCAAAAAAAGTATGAGAATGCAATTGACAAGTGGCTTGGTAAGTAGATAAAGACAACCTGGATTTAATATGAATGAGGATATAAAAACATTATGCATTTGTAATATTATGCTGTATATCAAGTGTTAGAATTATTTTCTTATATAACCTATTGAAAGTAAAGATTTCTGAACAATTACTGCTTTGTGTCAGAAAGCCAAGAGGATCTTATATAACTAGGCAGCACAACAAAACTAGAGTTTTAGATGTTATTGTTCTATAACACATACTGTACATAGAAAAGGTAGTATGCAAATACTAATTGTGTGTATGGAATATTTAGCTGATTGCAAAAGTACAGAGTATTAAACATTCAAACTGAATAGGAATTTCCATTTATAAGGACAGACTGAAGCAAGGATTATAAAATTTAGTGAAGTAAGCTACCAGTTACAGTGAAATTTGCTGTGTGTATTACAAGTCTAGATCGAATACACATTCATCCACTTTAGAGAAGCTATAGCAGTTAAAATATAATCAAAAAGTTGGTAAGCAGTACAGGTTTGAATGTAGATGTGGTTTATGCAAGTACTTAACTATGTCCTGTGTTATATGTGATTGACTCCTCATGTTTTCAAGATCTGCCTGCTAATCTTGCTTTTGAATCTGGTACTTACCACTCCCTGCTATTTAAAATTTCCTAATATGCATAAGCTCCTAATTGAACATGTCTACAAGTGAAGAGGAATCTGATCTCTGGTCATCATCAGAAATTAAAAAAAAACCCCAACAAAACAAAAACCTCTTTCCAAACCTATGAGTAGAACAGTTCTCTGAAAAGTGGTAGTGTGATTTGTGTAACATAAAATAAAAACTGCTTGAATGCAGTAAGATTCTGCAAGTAAATGCTTTAATGTGCATCCGTGAGTGGAGAACTGAAACCTAAAATGCACACAGAGGAGACACAATTGAAGCCTGCGGGAAGAGTTAACATAAAAATATTATTTCCCATTTTTCCAGTGATCTGACCAAAAAAAATTATTTTGGAAGAAGGTAAGATTTAGGTAGTAACTTCCACTTAAGGGAGTATGTAATTACAGCAGCACTTAGGTTTGCTTATTCTTGGTCACCATCATTGCTGCTATAGTACCAGTTCAGAATGACATTATACTTTATACATAAAATATTTTCTGGAATCTGTTATTGAATGCTCAGTAGTAGCAGTAAGCCAGTAACAATAAACATAAAAATGAGACATGTTTTCTGATGGCTACGCACTCATTTCATAAGCAACTTACCACGTGGAATTAAAATATCTTCAAACCCTGTAGCACATGCTTTTATAATTCTTATTAAAATGAGTTCAGGTACAGTTGAAATTACTTAAATAGAATAAATGGGGTGCATAATTAGAGAAAGTATTTATATTCATATGAAAGTTTGTTCAAGAGAAAAAAGAATAAAGTAATTTCATCACTTCCCAGAGGTCTGGACAGAATGCAGTACATCGTCCAAAATGGAATAAAATAAAATTATAGTGAACTGGATGTGTTTTGTGTGTGCTTTTTTTTAATGACTGAATGTTTAAAATGTAGAGAAGATTGTATTTTGTCATTTCTGTGAACAGCGCTTTCTTTGAAGAGATGAGCTTTTAAGATTCACTAGTATTAGGTTTACAAGAGTGCCATTTGTGATACTCTCTGAAATGGAAGAACAAATAGGAAAAAAACCTTACAACCACATCTTGTGCCACACACTGTCCAGAGAAGCCCAGTGCATGACAGCAGGCTTATTAACAATTCAGGAAACCCCAGGAATGTGCCAGCTCACAGAGCAGAGCTTGGGTTTTTTTGGGACACCACGTAAAATCATTCTTCTGCTGGGTCACATGGCTTGAAATCTGACTGTAATATGGAATATGTATCCTCCAAAAACCCAAAGTAGAAAGATGAAAGAGAAATTATTAAAACGGAAGGCTGCACTTGCTAGTGTGGTATTTAGAAAAGCTTTACTATCTGTTACTCTAGAGGAATAATTAGAAAGATTTGTGTTTTCCTGGAGACTAGAACTTTTTAAGTATTGGTGACAATGGGAGTTAATATAAGGCCGGTACATAACTGAAGATGCTGACCTTATGTAATGATCATCTTCTGTAACGCCTGAGAATTTGTGCTTTCTTTTTCATGCCTGAGAGTTACAAAGTATAGTACTATCTTCTTTTCTTTTTTAGTTTGTTCTGATGTTATGAATAACGTGCTTTTCCAAAGTGCATAGATTTGTCAGTGAAAGAAGAATTCAGTGCAATGAAATAAAATATATATTTGGACGGTTTTTTTTAGTTACTTGTGAGGAGCTACTTAGATGACAAAATTAGTTTTTTGCATCAGAAAAAAAGAACTGGAAAATGTTGATGATAGGTAACAAGGAGAAAAGATTTAAAAAATAGTTGGATGCTGTTATTGTGATGTACCCCTGTTTCATATCCCTGCCTGCCCTTTCCACAGGGCTTCCCCCGTTTCCCATCTCTAGTCCTAACTACTCCCTCAGGTTCTCCCTATTGGCTCTGTTAACCCAACTCCACCCTTGTACCGCCCCTATGCCCTGCCATGTGCTCTCTCCACGCCCCTTCTGCCCCCGATAAGGGGCTCCGAACCACGTGTTCCCACTCGCTCTGCTTTGGGGATCAGCAGGGCACCAGCTCCTCTCTCTCTGCCCTGGGCACCATGCCATGTGCTGGCCCTCTGCCTATGGGGGCTGGCACTTGTGCTGGTCCCAGGCCTTGGGGAGTTAGCATGGAATAAAGACCTGCTGCAGTCTCCATGCATGAGAGCCTTCTCGCCTCCTTTACTGTCACTGCGTTGTTGTGAGCCGACAATTAACTGAGATAGCTCGGGCTGCCGAAAGGCTGCGGGAAAATGGTTCTCCCACTCTCCTTAGGAATGCCCTGCGGCGCTCTCAGGAAGGTTGCGGCCTGCCTTACCGACGCAGGAAATCATGCACAGCAACAGTTATTCCAGGAAAGAGTGTGAGGAACTTAGATTAATAGAAGGCATAAAATAATTCAGAAAAGTAGAATTTCTTTTGCATGCTGTTGTGGTCTCTGTAATTTTTTTTACTGCTGTCTTTGGTTCCACCAGCTTTCCATGAAGTTTCTTTAGAAGCATGACTAGAATTATTTCCTTGTGCTTTTATTTTCTTGTTCTCCTTGTAGATTCTTAGCAGGGATTTCTAGTTGTAAACATTGTAAAAGGGTACAGGTCCCTAAATTTGTGTCTCCTTGAGCGCTGTTTTCAAACTTAACACTTTCAAAAATATTGAATGTGATTTGCTTTTACAGGAGATGTTGATGCTCTTCTGGGCATCCATTATAGGTGTTGGTATTTGACTGGCTGGATTGGGATGAATAGGCACCCTTCCCCAAAAAATCTAGTTTAAAGCCCTCTTCAGGAGTCTGGCAAGTGTCTGACCAAAAATGCTTTTTCTCTGCTTTGTGAGATGGACCCCACTGCCCCTAGGAAACCAAGCATGGCAAAAGGGCTGAGTAACCAAAGTCCTGACTATGGCACTATTGTTCTAATTGTTTGTTGACCTCCCAGGTTCATCTAGCATTTCATAGTAATATAATTTCATAACCTGAGAGCCCATAAAGAAAATGCACATTATTGCCTCTATCACCCTGGTTTCAGACTGCTCAGGCATAGCTAGTAACAAGCCTTTGAAATGTGAGGAAGTATGTCAAAGCACATCCTCACAGTTGTGTTATTAGCCATTAGCAACAACAATAAAGCATATTGTTAATTTAAACAAGTTTAGGAAACCAGGATAGCAGTGTCACCTTTCAAACTGATTTTTCACTCTTCTTTCCCTTTTCTGATTTTTTAGATTTTAAAGTGAAAGATAACATGTGTTTTTCTGAAGTACCTTGCTGTCAAATGTTGCTTTACAACTTTTGATAAACATAGGTACTTGTTTCAGCTTTTGTGAAGTCACATTACTTCTAATTCCTCTCACTTACTGAAGGTGCAATGACTAGAAGGTTAAAATTAAAATTGGAAGCAATAAACCTCTCCATAAAACATCTTTAATCTTACAGATGGAACTACCCTGAGGTCTTTAGGCATACATAATACTGAAGATTCCACTGAGGCACTGAGCCATGAAAATATGGTATTTTTACACAAATCCTTTGTAAACACTAAATCTATATATATAACTTTAGTGGTTTTTGAGCAACTTCTTACTGGAAACATAGAGAAACTCTGAGACTGAATGAAATTTAATGAATAACAGCGTTTTTAAGATGGTTAAAGAATTTATTCTTCACAACAAACATCCATATTTTCTTAAGAATTATAAATTTTTATTTCTGTAATAATAATAAAAATTACAAGAAAAGTGCTAAATATCCCCTTTGCCATTGTCTGAACATCCTGAGCCATTTACAATAGAAACACCTGCTCGTGGTGCGGGATGGGTGTGTGTGTGCCATGCTTATAGACAATATTGCCCTTCATTGTAAACTGAGAAATTCATCTGTAAAATGCAAGATTTTTTGACAAACACTGCAGTAAAGATTAACTGGAGGCTGATATATAAAATATTTTTGTTCTATTTCATACAAACTGTAAATAAAATATAGTTATGAGAAACAGTCACAATCGTAAGTCTTAAAATATCATGTCATAGATACACAAATTCACAAGAAAGTATGCTGTAAAGATTATAGAGTGGAATGTGTTTGCTTCAGGGAACACCAGGTGATTATGAAGAAGATCTAAGTAAACTCCTCCAAGTTGCCTATTCTATTATGAATTGCTGAGTAACTAATCACAAAGTGGTAAACTACTGGCACCCTCTCCCAGTGGCATTCATCAAGTAGATACACCCATTTTGCTTATCACATTTCAAGTAGTGATTGGCAAGGTTCTCCATAAAGGTCTGAAAGAAAGTTCTTGTTAGTTACACAAATACATATTGGGAAAGGATTTATTCTCCACACAAATGCATAGAAACTTAATCTCTTAACCAGACTATATCCAGAGTGCTACTTAAAAGCCTAGAAAAGATTTATTTAGAAAAAAAGTTTCTAGAAATTATTCTGATCTCACAATAACAAATAGCAAAAAATTTGGAGGTCAGGATGCTATCAAGTAACTAAACATTAACTAAATAGCTATAATTTCATAGGAAAAACAGTAGACTAGGGCTAATTTACTATTAGTAAATTAGCAAAAAGTTATCTAAATGAATAACTTTCATCATCATATTCTAGCTCATCTTCCTCGTCATCCTCCAAAAGTCCATATTTAAATTTGTGATAAATTGTGCCATCCTTGCCCATGTAGACAATATCATCTTCATCATCATCATCTTCATAATCTCTATCTCTGTATTCAATCACTTGATCCTCCTGGTAACTGGGATTCTTGTGGTAGTTGCTCACAGACGAAGGAAGGGTTTTGGAGTGATTTGTCAGCTTCTCATACTGTCCTTTAGTGGCAGGCTGGGTTTTGGTTCGTGCCTTTCTCCAGATGAATACAATGGCTCCGATGACAAGCAGAAGCAAGATGCAAGTGATAACAAAGAAAGCAGTTTTGCTTTTTTGCCTGGGGGGTTGAGTTGTCTGTAATACACAGTCATCTACAACAGCAATTAAAAACAAAAGAACAACAAAAAAATGGATGAAATGAGCTTGTATTTGTGTGTGTGTCTTAAAAAGTCCAGTACAGTATTTAGGACTACTTATATTTTTAAAAGCAGTCAATGAAATACCTAACTTTTCTGGTACCACAATGGTGGTTTTGTTGTTCTTGTGCTGTAAGGATGTCAATAAGGTTGTTGGGATATCTATTCTTCATTATTTGATTTGAAATAATGAGAAAGAAGCAGAAAAGCTTCTTACTTAGCAGGTGCACAAATGCAATGATTCAGATGTCTCTTCATTGAAGTAAGCTAATTTGTAAACCAGTCAGTTTATGAAATGCCGGGCCATTTAACATATCAGTTGTGAGTGCAAGAAGTTGCCATCTCCAGCACCAGACATAATGGTTATTATTTGAGTAAAATCTTATTTTTGATGCAGCAGTAGAAACACACTGTTTACCAATAACACATTTTCTCTCTAGTCCACTTTTGAGGCAGCATAATGTCAGCATAATCAACCATAAAACACTTCAGCACTATTCATGCTGTTCAGCATGGTCCTACCTTGTGTTTCACTGCAGTCACAGCACTCTGGGGTTTCTGCTGGGTCAGTGTCGCTGCAGCAGGGCAGGCAGCGGCTTTCTTCGAGGAAGAGCTGCATGCTGGCTGGACAGACTGTGCAGTTGCGAGGACCAGGTCCCTTGCACTCAGTGCATGAGCTGTCACATCTCTCACACTTGGGTTTGTCCTCCTTCAAACACAGAACACAAGCAATGCACCTCTTAATTTTGTGTGATTTGGACTTCACCTGGCAGTTCTATCCTGTCATTCACTATCTGGGTTGTCATCTCTGGGCACTGTGAGTCTCAATGTGAAAATACAGCAGTGAATACAACGTTTCCTATTTTCAGATTTCTCAGTAATCTGCTTGTAGGAAGAGAGTGTAAAGTGCTATAAGAGCTTAGAGATCTCACCTAGCTAGGCAGGAAGTTAAAATTTACTCATGCTTTTAAGCTTTTTAGGCCAGAAAAGTAACTGACAGTGAAGAAGCAATATGAAATATTCTGGGAAAAAGCTGAGAGTATGAATTTTTTTTCTACCCAGGGAAGGAGCAGAAGTAAGGAATAAAGGTGATTGGAAATTTTTTAGCAAAACAGATTTCTGTTAGATTGTGTTGCTTCTTTTTCTACAGAAACAGCTACAGTTCAAATACTCTTCTTAAAGTCCAGACTTCTGGGAATCTCTGTGTACAAAGACTACCAGAGGTCACTGTGGTCACACCTGCCTTGCAGAATGGAAGGTGTTTCAGTGTTTCCAATGTTCACAGTTCCTGGCCATGGCACATGTTCACTGTGAAGATCTGGAAACTCCAATAAACTTTCACCAAACTTGCTGTTAGGATTGCAAGGCTGTTTATCCTGGATGGAAGAACCTGTGCAAGATTGGAGGATCATAGCTGTTCATAGTTTCTTAAGAGTCAAAGCTTTTGCAAAGACCTCCAGACCTCTGTTGTCCCCAGGCTCAATTAAGGCTATTTTCTCAAATTCAGTGCTTTGAAGTAGGACTGTCAAGGAGATATTCCAGGACAGAGACTCCAGGGTTTGTAGCTCAGGCTGGCATGCCTTGCTGCTATATTCTTGAATAAACATCTTTAGAAGACAACTGGTGTGGAAATCTGGAAGGTAGAGTGTCCAGACTTGTGGCACAGACCCAAAACTAATTCTAGTCCTGCTCTACTAACTGTACAGCTCTGGTAACTTCAGCCTGGCCTTCTGCTAGAGCTTTCTGCCAGCAAAGCTGTCAATCAAAAATGCAGAAGGGCTTCTTACAGAAAAGGCGTCAGAAATCCAAGAGGAAATCTGAGTTATACTGGAAAAAAAACCCCACTGTATCATTAATAGAACTGATTTGTCCACATAGTTTTGGTAAGTTTGTTGCTATAGAGTAACCCCAGAAAGAGAAACAAGGCTTGCCCTGCCAAAAGCACAAAAAAGTAAGCATACTTAAAGATAGGCATCATTAAAAACTCAGAGAAGAGCAGTATGTTGTTTGTATTGTGTAAAAAGAGCTTAAAAATAGGTACCTTTTGTCCTGGTGTCTCCTGGACTCTGTATTCACCTACAAAACAGTCTGAGTTGCACATTCCACCTAATAAACTGTAGCTCCATACACAAGATGTGCAGCTGAATGCTCCCTTCCCTAGAAGGGCAAATAAAACAGCAATATTACAACAGGAAACGTTGTCAGCTAACTTCCTTTAAAAATTATACTGACCACTGCTATGAAGCAGAAGGATTTTTGTCAGTGGCAACAATCATTAGTGAGGAGTTCAACATGAAGAGATTGGCATTAGGAAAAGCTTGTGCCTAGTCTTGGGGCTTTATGTGCAAACAAAATTTATTTCTTACATGTTTTGATATTCATGAAAAGATGATTTCGGAATCAGTTGTAAAGGGAACCTCTGACATATTCAGGAAAATAAATTAGGTGAGAGCACTGAAGCAAAATTGTGGAAAACTTTGCCAAATGCTGTCCTTCACAAAATCCATACTTATTTGCCCTGTTAACTGTTTTCAAAAAACAATGAATTAAGAGATTTTAATGTTTGAATAGAAAAATAAATTATTTAGTTGCATAAGAAAAAACATTATTCACTAGGTGCAGCCAGAGCATCATATGCACCTTGTGTGTCAGACTCTTTTTAAAGTCAGATGCTGCATGCAATATTTCTGTGAAACACTGAGGTGATGGGTTTGTCTTAAGTGTCAAGATGCACCCATCCATTTCCCTGCACCTAGACATTTCTGCTGTTGTCTGACAGGTAGAAAATGAAAATGCAAGTAGCTGACATTAGCAGAATGTCAGAAGTCATGTCGTTAGCAGAAGTTAAACTGCTGAAGTTAGTAACCTTCTATAACACAGAGAACTCCCTGTATTACTGTGCAATGCATGGCTTTTCTTACTGCTCTTGACAAAGAGACATCATGCTCTTTGCTGATATATCAGTAATGCAGTTGCATTTCAGGCTGGCTTGTGTTTCATAATTCTGTCTCTGTAATGATGATACAAATTCTGTCCCATAGTATTTACGCCAAATAATGTAAAAAACAGAGGATGTAGTTTGTAAATGAAAATGTCTATCTTTTTTTGACCCAAATCCAAGCTGAAATATTTCTGCTACTTTTTATAATGTTTTTATACAATTACATTGTAAAAGTTCTTGGATGTGGATTCATTCTACGTGTAATTTCCACATATATTGTTATGTTGCAATTAGCCGTCTGTGCTATCCAGTATATCCACTATCCAAAACAGTTTGTGTGTTACAATGTGGTATGGTCTTTGAAGCTGTAGTGTGGAACCCATTAGCTATAATCTTGTGTTATTCAGGTAAAAAAGAGCACCAAGTAGGTCCAAGAGGATTAATGCTTTTTATTTCAGAATTGGTTTAATTAGGAAAACTAAGAAACTGAAAACCTGAGTGTCTCACAGAGCAAAATAGATGGTCTCTGAAAGTTAACTTTGAAGAATACATAACTATATTAAAAGCAAGAAACATCACTGCGCTTTTGATTTCTGTTTGCCTTTCAACCTAAAAATGTGCATTATGGGTCTTTACTCTTCCCATTGTGGACTGTAAAGATGTGTAGTTGGAATTAAGTTCCTTGGCTTTCACAGAGCAGCAGACAGTATGACAGCTCAAAGAGTGATGTATTTTTCAGTCTTTGTTAATATTTGTGTGAAAAATGGGGTCCAGCTCTGTAAGCAAGTGAGCCCATTTTTTTATGAAGCTGATGAACATTTTTGTGAGAGGCCTGGCTGATGGAAAATTCATTACTGTTGTCCATTTTTTTTCCACTCACTGACTTGGCAACACGTCCCAGCCCTCCCTGTTAAGCAGCTGTCTTTCTGTTTGTGCTCTGTGCTGGAAGGAGTTCTGAAGAAAGCTTGACAGGAATTAATATACTTGCTTTCACCTCAATTATCAATTGCAGTAGAAATAAAATCAATTGAGCAGTGAGTGTAACAAGTCACCAAGAGCCAGGAAAAGCCCAGAAGCCCCTGGGAGAGGTCTGCATCACCCACTCTGGCTAAAGTCATGGACAGACTGATAGCACTGTATGCGGTTTGTATGTTTGTGATGTGTTCCCAAATCTTGGAGCTGAGATTCCAGGTGTTTTGATGACTCCTTTTTTGCTCAAAGCAGAACATATGCTTTTACCTTCACAAGTTAAACAGGAAGGGTGGCATCTCTCACAGATATTGTTGTCCTTGTTTTCATAGTAGTACTGAGGACAAGAGCTAACACATTTGTTTGTGGAATGCAGCAGGTAGAAATGTGTATCACAGGAAAGACAGTCTGTGGGTCGAGGCCCCATACACTCCTTACAACTCTTGTGGCATCTCTCACATAATCCAGTGGAATTTTGTGCAAAATACCTGAAATAGATCAGATAGGCATAGCTTTGCATAAAAGCCAGCAGTGACAGAAAAAAACAACACTTGTTTAATCCTTAGCTTTTTAGTGTGATTACATCAATTTATAAAAATTATACTAAAGTGAACATAGATATTTGTAATATCAGTGAAAATAGAATTAATTTTCTGTAATTCCCCTTGGCCATTGGAATTCAGCTATCGAGCATTACTCTGTATAGACTTTACAGCAAAACTTTCTAAAATCTGAGTTGAATTGAGTTATAAAGTATTGAAGTAGGGAAGGTTCAAAAAAACTCAACTTGGTTTTGACTGTGTTCTCCTATTTTGTGTGATTTTGCTGAGATATGGTCATTAGAGTTTTCCAGTTTAATGGGAAACAGCCAGTAAGATCAATTAATGAACAGCCAATATGATCAATTGAACTCTAGTTTTAAATTAAATGGACCTGAAAGAGAAATCATATGTTCATATTTCTAAATTTGAATTTCACAAAAGAACACTAAATTCACATTTTGAACTTAAATGGATTAATTAATGAAGTTTCTCTCTAGAAGTTGTTTTAATGGTTGTTTTTGTTATCATAAGCGTTAACGCAAGAAAAAATATAACCTTATCCAAACTTTGCATTAAGTGGAGGCCACAGTGGTGCTTGGAGGCTCTTCTGCCTGTGCTGAGGCTGACTGACATATAACTTAGTATACTTGTTCTGGTTTGCACTGTTCTGCATAGAGGTAGCCAAGAGCATCCTGTGAGTTTAAGAATGTCCATGCCATGTCTAAGTAGTTCCCATTTGGGCACCAATTTTAGAGTTTTCTACTGTGAAGGGAGGTTTTCCACCACTTGTGTACTGTGAAAATACAAGAAATTTTCTCCTGAAAACAAAACTCAGTTCTATTTCACACTGATGTAGAATGCTGCAGAGTGATCTAGTTTCTCAAAGCCCTCTCTGTGACGCAGCTCTTAGCAAAAGGTCTTGGACCTTACCCTTCTGGACACTGGGTTACACATCCTTTTCCTTGTCTGTACCAGCCCGGTTTGCAGGAAAGGCACTGTGAGCTGTGTTTTCCTGTGCAAGTGTCACAGCTGCTGTGGCATGCAGAACATTGCCCCTCCGTGCTGTCAGCAAAATATCCATCTGGGCACATCTTAACACAGGTTCTGTCTGCACAGACAACAATGCAAAGTAACTCATCATGTTCAGTATTTGCTGCTATATAACATCTCATACAGCTGTACTAGAGCAAACTCTCCATCAGCAGGAGGTGCTGATAGATAATGTATCAGAACAAGAAAACCAAATGCTGGGGTATAGTAATTATTTTTTTATTCTTGTCAATCCATTAGTCCTCATTTCTGTGTTTTATGCATATTAGCAAGCTCTTCAGCACAGGCAAGTTTTTATCTTTGTGAAATATAAAGGAGCATAATAATGAACAGCAGATGTGATTTCCTTCAGAATAACCAAAAGTAGTAAGGCAACTTTCTATCTGCATTGCTATTTTCCCTAGATTTCACTCTAAGCATCGATTTTGTTTCATTCTGTGTGGATAATGAATCTGATGGTAAATTTGAGACTTAAGGACATTTGTTTACTGGTCTTTGCCCTTGTCTGTGGCTTCTACTTTATGTTACGGAATTAAATGTCTTTAATGCTGCAAAGCCAGGTAAGTCCCATTTTTTCAGTGACATTTCAGTCATTGTAGTAGGAATCCTGAATGAGAAGTTAGTAGTGTTGTAATTAGCTGCAAGTGCATAAGGCTAATAAAGTAGTAATTATTCATTAGTTGCTTGTACTTATTACACAGTTTGTCTTGATAGTTTTGCTGCCTGGGTTGCAATTGGTCAAAGGAAGGTACTTCCAGGTTCAGTTTTTTCACATTTTTATCTCAGTTCCAGTATGTTTATCTACATGTGTCCATCAATTTTACCAGTTGTAATGGTGCAAAACAGCTGAGTGTGTTGATAGAAAAGATAAGTCTGATGCAAGGCCTCAGAGATATATGAATGTAAAATCTGCATTAGAATTAGACTTAAAAAACTTAGGTTCACTTTTAATTTACACTGTTTTTTAGATTTTTCCTGCATGAAGGAATATATTTCTATTTAATATTTTTCTCCCAATAATTTTCTAAAATTTTTATTTGCTTTTAGAAGAATATGCAGAGAAGAAAAGTTTTGGATTGGGGATTTTATGATTTTTTCCTATTTGTTTCTGAGACGGTAGAGTCTCAAACCTAGTCTTTGCTCCAAAGTCAGAATAGTAATTTTGCACCTTAGCCACCCACTAGATGCTGACCTAGTGATCCCTTTTAACAGATGTTTAACAGGTGTTTCCTTTGCCCATCAGATAGCTGCAGGGATTAAATAAGCCAACATGAAAATGTGTACTATTTATGGATACATAAACAGCAACAATAACAACAAATCTCATGATAGCCCTCTTTTAAAGTCTTTGTAGGAAATTATAGGAAGAGTACATACCAAGTAAATTAAATATATGAGTTTCATTTGGTCATGATGTTTGTTGCCATTTAGAAGTCCTGCATTAGCCCCAGTAAGCGGCAAGCCCTGCCTCTGAAAGAGTTTCCATATAGCCTTGCTGAAAAAATAATCTCTGCACAATTTAACTACTTGTCGTGTTCTCTTTATGCTATCTAGATTGGTTAATAGAGCCCAAATGCTTTACAAATGTGATGAAAACTTGTCTATTCCATGCTTTCAGTGTAGAATGAAAAGTAGAGGCAGGAGAGAGACACTTACTGTGAAGATAGTGGTTATTTACACAGCTAAGACACTGGTGTTCAGTGGGTCCTGAGCAGTGGAAGCATTTCTTGTGGCAAGGTTTGCAGGTCTGAATTTCCTCAATGTAGTACTCAGTGGGAGAGCAATATCCAGATAACATGCAGTGCCCATCATGGTTCAATATCTGTCCATTTCTGCAAGTTAGGCAGGCAGTGGAAGAAGAACAAGTCTGGCATGTCCTGGTGCATGCTGAAAAGGACAAACAGTAGGAATTTAACTATTTCTTGCTTTCTCTCAAAGTATTATTACAGCTTTTATTTTTGAAGGAGCAGCTGTAGTCTCAGAATGAAAGCCTGAGGGAAATAATTTTCAATCTTATGCAAATAGTTCCTTAGGTTTTCTTTTGCATCAACACTACTTTTGCAAAAGTGAATAGTCTCCAGCAATTCTCAGCAATTCTGCAGCCATTCTCAGCATTTTGCCAGAGTGGTTGCCTGTAATAATAAACATATATATCCTTGCTACCTCCCTCTCTGCTTTCTTAAATTTTTGCTGTTCTACAATAAGCCCGATTATTTTTCTGCATTAGCTATCCTCTTAGACTCCAAGACACTGGTATGGACATTAGCCGTCACACGCACACCCTTAGGGGGTGACCTCTAAACAGACCCACTTGTATCTCAATACTCTTCTGGGGAAAACAACAGCTGCCAACCTTGGCAGTCTTTAGCAGCTTCTTCATAGTAACTCCCTTCAGGGCACTCTTCAAAACACATGCCATTGTAAAGGACAAACAAGCTGAAAGTGCATGCTGTGCAGTCATCAGAATCCGGCCCGTTGCAATCCTGGCAGTCAGCATGGCAGGGAAAGCAGTGCTTGTCTTCAGGATAGAAGTGTGAAGGGCATTCGGGCACACACTTCCCCTCATGCAGGAAAAACTCGTCCATACACTCTACAGGGGACAGCAGAACACAGGTAAGCAAAGGGGCAGCAAAATTTTGACCAAAGTGTGAGAGCAGGTAAGTCCTAGGAAACATTAAATTATGGATTGCCTGTCATTACAGAAGTCATCAGAACACCTTGAAAAGGTAGGACTTCCTTTCTCAAATCTTTCCCCTCCAAAACACCTATATTGGCCCAACCCTCAAATGGTATCTTCTGTGTTACAGCAAGAAACTGTGAGAAAAAGTCACTTGCTCAGCTTTGGTGATATTAACCAAGGCATTTGACACTGATATATAGATGGCCTTTTTCTGACATTTTTCGTGTTATGAACTTCCTGCAAAATCAGGAATGTACATATCTGAAGTTTTGTTTCGTTTATTATTAAAATATGAGTTTAGCTAGGATATATTGACCTAAATGTTTGTCTTTGCCTAACGCTGTGAGTAAGTTGCTATTTTATTATGAGTATTAGGTTTAGTATGTTTGTTTATGGTTTCGCTGGTTAGTTGGTTGGTTTTTTATTTCATCCATGTTTATGTTTCCAGAATGGCTCACTCAATATTAATCATACTGGAAATTTTGAGGGGGGTGGGGGAGTATTCAGCCTCATCAGGATACCGAAGGCTTTCCTAATACGTTTCTTTACAGGGATTTCTTTCTCTAACAGGAGTGGTCATTTGCAAAAATGGTAAAGAGGTGTGAAGTTCAACTAAGCTGGGAAAGGAACATGCTGTTTCACATTGGTGCACAGATCCAAGTTTTTAGGGTTGGATACACTAGATCAGAAATAAAATCAAACCAGCAGGAATCTCTGAAGAACCACATGACCGGGCAAAGCAATGTGAAATCTTTACGGATTAGTCATTTAGTCTCATCATAATCTACTTTAGAGAGTAACAATAATATGCACATCACTTTTTTTTTTTTTTTTGCACATTACTGATTTTCTGTCAGTCTCTCTCCAGACAGATCCAGGTGGATTTTAGTCTACACAAGAGCAGTTCTTTGTAATACCTTTGCATATTTCATCGTGAATACATTCCTGACACATTTCGGGGCAGTGTTTGCAGATTCCTTCAGAGGCAAAATGCTTCTCTGAACAAGTAGATTTACATTCCCAGTGCTCCAGAAGCAAAGGACTTTTACAGGACAGGCATTGGGTTGCACTTCCCATGCATGTCTTACAGGATCCACTGCATTCCTTGCAAGTCTCAGAATCATTAAAATATCCCCTATGGAATGAAAAAAAACACAAAGCAAACTGCTGGTCACTCCAGGCTATGAGAATTATAACACTAAATGAGACTCTCCCAGCACACACACTTCATGAGATCAAAAATGTTTCTCACACAAGTTTTTGCCCATCTTCCACTTAACATCCCGTGTCTGAAAGCAAAAAATGTGCATGGTTAGTGCTATGTAAAAGGCTTCCCTTTTTACTTGTACCTGCTGTCTAAGTTACATTGAACTTTCATGTCTTTATTTCTTCCATACATAACATAGAAAGATGTATAACTTTTGGGAAAACATGCAATCTCTAGTCTTGTGCAGCTGACCTGCAACACTGATGTCAAGGAAAGAAACAGAAGTGTAACCCCAGTGGCTCTAGAGAGGAGAAAGAGAAGAGAAGACTCTGGAAATGTGAAGGCTAGGAAGGATGAGGGCAGGGATTGAAGAAAAACCAAAAAAAGCAGGATATTTCATAGTACCTTGCTTTATTGAGAGCAAGCTGGAGATGGCAAAGGAGTATTTTGCTGGTATCTGTGGTGTGAGAGCAAATGCAGACAGCCACATATGGGAGTACTAGTTATAAATACAGAAAAAATCTGCACCTCTGCTTCAGGTAAAGATGCATAAAAGAGATGCTGAGTTCAATCTGTCCACACTCCCAAAAACAAATTGTTACAAGGTTAAAGGATGGGTCATTTTGAGTCGACATTTTGAGGTGGTTGCTAATCCACAGAGCTGCTGATGAAAACTAAAGAAGTTGAGAAAGAAGGTATTCCCAGAATATGTACTTTACATTAACAAATTTGTTAATTCCTTATAGAAGGGTGCTTCTCCTTCCCTTCTTGGTTGTGATCTTTCCAAGGAAAGTCTGGGGAAATGCATTAGGAGCAAGGTTAGAGAACTACATTTACCTTAGTTTCTGGTAGCTTAGGTTAAGTTAAGGTCTTCCTTGAAAGTTTAATGGTTCTGAACTTTAAAAAGAAAGAACATAGAGGAAAAAATAGGGATGATACAAGAGGGGTTACTTACTCAGGGCACTCCTCTAAACATCTGCCTTTGTGGAGGAAGAGCAGCTGGTTCTGTTCAGACTGACACTTCTGACAGTGCCAGTAGTCAGAGCACACCTCACAGTCATCCCCGCACATCTCGCACTTTCCACTTGCAACATTGCCAAAATATTTTTGAGGGCACAGAGAAACACAGGTATCCTTGATAAGAAATTTTCCTGGCAGAAGAGCAACCCAGGGGAGTAAAAGCATCAATTAGACATATATTTAAATTATTTTTGCCTTGGATGGCTATAAAAAAACTTTCAATTTCTCAAAATTCAACTTTGGTTCTTAAAAGCATGAATAAATCATTCTTTAAGACATTTCTCGAAATATTTTGCTCAGACTTCATTGAAATTTACAGTTAGAAGGAATCTTCAGGATTATCTAGTATTTCTTGCTGAAGAAATCCCTATTCAGTAATTCCTGCATCATATCTACAAATTTTATTTGAAAGGAAAGAAAAGGAACACCATCAACATGACAATTTTTTAACCCATGTCTCCAACCCTGTTGCCTGAATTCAACTCTTGATTGTCTGATTGCCTGCCTATTGTTTAAGCTGTTGCGGGACTTTGTAGTGACCACTGACAAAAATATTCTCTGGAAGCATGTAGGATACAAAATATTATAATCTCTTGCAAACTTATTCAATGAAGCTGAAATGTTACCTTCTGGACATGAAGTACACACATCAGGAGATTTCTCACAGGTCATACATGAAGAGTCACAGGACAGCAATTTTCTATTTCCATCTGGGGTGAAAGGGGAAAAAAGTTCAATTTTCTACCATCTGGTTTTGTTAATTTCTCCTCTCTTTAGAAGGGACACTTCCTATGGCTTTTCCTAAGGTGTTTTGAAAATGGGCCTCTGTGAATTTTTGGAATTACGAAGTTGAAGAACTTAATGATTGTATTTGACTCCTCTCTCCTAAATGCTAATTTAAGAGTTGTATTAAAGGAAAATATAAATGTTTTCCTCACATTCACTAAGGCATTGTTCTGGACTGCTCATCACAAATGAGAATAATAATGTTTTTAATTTTATAATTATCCTAATAATCTTAATTTCAGTGTAGTGCTCCAAACCCAAATACAGATATGTAATACTAATAGATTGCAAACAGAAAGATCTAGAAAGTATGTACATTTAGGCACATGGTTTAGGGAGATATTTCATGGATATTTTGAATGAAATTGTGGCAGAACACCATTGCCCCGTAACCTAAAATTTCTGAGTCAGAAAGAGACAGAAATCATATAATCATAGAATACGTTGATTTGGAAGGGACCCATCAGTATCATCAAAGTCCAGCTCCTGGCCCTGTGCAGGACACCCCATAAACTGAGAGCATTGTCCAAATGCTTCTTGAACTTTGTCAGACTTGGTTCTGTGTCCATTTCCCTGGAGAGCTTGTTCCAGTACTCAATCACCCTCTGGGTGAAAAATCTTTTCCTGGTATCCAGCGTAAACCTCCCCTGACTCAGCTTCATGCCTTTTTTTGAGTCCTCTCACTGATCACAAGAGTAAAGAGATCCTTACCTGCTGCTCCACTTCCCCTTGTGAGAATGTCAAAGACCACAATGAAGTCTCCTCTGTTCTAGGCTGAGCAAACCAAGTGACCTCAGTCTCTCCTTGTAAAGCTTCCCTTCCAGACCCTTCACTATCCTCATGGCCCTCCTTTGGACATTCTCTAATAGCTTTCAGTCTTTTCTGTATTTTGGTGCCCGAATCTGCACACAGTCCTCAAGCTGAGGCTGCATCAGTGCAGAGAAGAGCGGGACAATCCCCTCTTTTGACCAGCTGTCAATGCTGTTCTTAAAGTATCCCAGCACATGCTTGGCCCTCCTGGCTGCCAGGGCACACTGTTCACTCACATTCAACTTGCCATCAATCGGAGCACCCACGTCCCTTTCCACAGCACTCTCTTCAGACTCTGTACAATAAACCAGGGTTGTATTGTCCCAAAGTGCAGAATCCATCACTTGCCCAAGTTAAAATTCATACCATTGATGACTGCCCATTCTCCCCTGCTGAATACCTTTTTCCTATATTTCAGGTTGCAGCATATCCTGCTAAAAGGACTCTACTGTATATAATTGCCCCTGAGTGCAGAGGGCAGTTTGAGTCTTTTTTAATGTATGTATAAGCATTTTGACTTCTGTTATGCAAATAATCCTCAAATAGGTAGTTGCTTACTTTTGTGAGATTCACTGTCAAAGGATTTTTTGGAGACACTACGCCTTAGCTTCATGTTTTTCATTACTCTTCAGTATTTAACAAAACATTAAGAAGTGTCCTTAATGTTGACTGTAAGATTATAAGAAACACTCCAGAAAGTTGGATGTTATAAGGTTTTTTATTATCCTAACTTTATTTATGCAAAGCTTCTCTCTTTTGCTGTTTTTGAGTGAAGATCAGGTGAAGTTAAGCAGAGAAGTTTTAAACCATCGTTGAAGAATATTTAAAGGTGTTCATTCTTTCTAAGTGTTCGAAGCCTTACAATGAAAAATAAAGATTTTTTTGGTGAACTAATTTTCATTTTTGTTTCCCTTTTGCAGTACGTCCTGGTTTTTGTAATTGTAACTAGTTGCCACCAGAGGGGAATGTATGCAAGCAATCAGGCTTCTGCTGACAACAAACAACATTTTGCTTCCAGTCAAATATAAATATTTAAATTTCCCAATTTAAATTGACAGAAGAAATTAGTAAAAAATTTTTTTTAAAGTTCTGGATAGGTAAAATGAGTCTTTCTTGTGAGTATGGCTTTCATTTACTAAAAAAACGGAAATACAAGACATATTTAGAATAATGTGAACTTTTTAAAAGTAAGTTTCCTTCACAGCAACAAGTTTCCAAAATGGGAAAACATGATGCAAGAAGCATTTTTGCAGAAAACTGTGCATTCTACTTCCAATAATGTAACAAGACCCTTCCAAAGAATAACCTTACAAAGCTGAAAAAATAGTCATGCAACATGTACTTCCTTGGTCTTTGGACTGATGGCAAATGGAAAGCTTGAAAATGACTGGGTTTAAGCTGTTGGGTTCAACTTTCCTTTCCCTTAAAGCAGGAAACACTTGAGTGTTCAACAAAATGAATGATCTTTGGAGACCTACTGAGTTGCTTTTTATCCTTAAACTTATATCCTTAAAAAAAAATCAATATCCATTTTTTATTTTCAAAAGCAAAAGCCTTCTATTTAAACTTGGGTCAGAATCTGACTCAAGACAACCTTTATTTTTGTGTCTTTGTCAGAATGAGTAACATCTTTGACCCAGCTAAGTCTGTCTTGTTCTTTTATAGAACCTGAAAAACTGAATCTCATTATTTCTTGCACTAAATTTTACTGCAGCTTTGAAGCTACCACATGCCCATTCAGACTATTCAAGGGATTATAAAACTGGAAAGTTGAGGAAAGACTGGGAAATACCTTTTTTTCCTATTCTCTTTTCTCATTTGGGGTTGTGCATCATGAGTGAGACAATGGAAGATTTTTTTGAAACATATTGCTTTAAGATGTTAATGGTAACCCCAATATTAATTAAGGAAAAAACAAGTGAAATTTTATTTTCAATTAACACGATGTCCCCATATTTACTTTATTTTTACTTCAGTCATCTTCCTTTTGTTGGGGTTTTGGGAGCTCCTTTCTTTTGTTCTTTTCCTCTTGAAGAACTTTTTCCCCATACTAAGGGATAATTGCTGGGTGCTTAAGAGACAAAAGGCAGGCCACAGAGGGGAGGGGCCTAACTGCCCTTTTTTACTTGGGTTTTTTTGGTGGGGGCGGAGGATGCCGCGAGCTTTGAACTGAGAAAAAGGGTTTGGGTACAGTGCCTAGAGCTCTTGGTTCTCTCTGCATTCAGAGGGGAGAGAGGCTGCAGTCGCGAGGGGAGCAGTTTGTCACCATTGCAGGGTTCTGCCTTCTGCTGCCTTCTTTCTATCATGAGTGGGGGCCCTGCTTGCTGGAGCAGCCGCTGTGCTGGGATCCTATTTTTAACACCCTACCTCACTAAAAATAAGGAGAGGGACCTTTTCACCATCTGCTTGGGTGCCTCAGGGGGCCCTGGGACCCCAAGCCCGCCTTTTGCTGCTCTGCCGGGAGGCAGCTGCCCTGCCCCCGCCGTTCCTTGCTGCTGCTTTGAGGCTTCACTACTCTGTAACCTCACACCCCCTGCCTGCCCAGACGTCCCTGAGTTCCTGCTGCAGCTTCGGAGTTCGATACATCTCATCCACCATCCGGGATTTTGTGTTCATCCCTGCTGTTCCAGCTGCTGCTCCCGAGGGTCCTGCTGGGGCACCAGGATCGGCCGCCCAGGAGTTTTGTGAGCTTTCTCCCATCCCTTCCCGGCTCGNNNNGTAAAGAACTGTTATTCCTATTCCTCATATTTTTGCCTGAAACCCCCTTAATTTCAAAATTATAGCAATTCGGAGGGAAGGGAGTTACATTTTTCATTCCAAGGGGGGCTTCCGCCTTCCTTAGTAGACACCTGTCTTTCAAACCGAGACACTTTGAACTCCCAACATTTTTTCAATCTGCTTTTAGAGAAAAATTAAATGAGTCCTCAGAAATACTCAGGGTGAAAATCGAGGGTTCATATGAAAACAAGTATGGTCCTCTTCACATGCTCACCACTTGTTCTGAAAAATGTAAAGTTTATTTAAAAAAACCAAGCTGAAACCCTCCAAAAAACCTGAGGACATATGAGCAGAGATATGGCCACATATAAAGAAGCATACCTTCAAGTGTAAAAGCATTTGAATTGCCTAATAATCCCTCCTTAATTTCACTCAGAACCACAACAGTGTTACAAGAGTACTTTCTAGTTTCTCATCTCCTTTGTGCCATCCACCTTTCTCTCTCTACCTTTTCCTTTTGGAGAATGGATCTTTAGGCCAGGTAGTGTAAGCAGGAAGTGTTCAAACTGGCAAAAGATGGTTTATTACCTTCAATTTAAATCTCATTTATTCATGCTTTTCTATGAGTAAAGAGGGGATTTAAAACTTTTTACTTTTAGTTGCTATCAAAGTAGGTCTCTGTGTACATTTGTAATATCCTTAGCTCCTATATATTAATTCCTGAAGGGATTGTATATTTGCAGTGTATTTTGTTATGAACCACGGTACAATTACTTTGGTGAGAGATGCAGAAGGGAATGCAGTGCTGTTTCTTACTGCGAGTGTATTCCTTTTAGAAGGTGACCTGTCTAGCTTTTACACTGTGTAGTAATATGTGATTTGAATGTCATTAAGTTGAAGTGTGGCTTAGTTTGTTAGATTTTATTCTGTGCATGGCACTGTTCTTGTAAAACTAATACAATCATGAATAAAAAGCCCAAAACAGGTTACGTGTCTCCATGAAGTAATTGCAAACATATAAATATAGTAAAACATACTGAAAACAATATACATATGTAATAAAATGCTAGACCTCTTCCATTGTGAAGACTTATGTGAACAGTAAATTTAAAGAAACTATAGGAGTACTGGGAAGTAAATGACACTCCCCAGTAACTGGTTGTCCTGTAACAGCTATATTATTTTACAAATAAATAACCAGAGTATGAAATTGTCACACATAAGAACATATTTGATAATGGATAATTTTTTGCTTGCTTCTAACAACCTGAAATTTTACATATGGATGGTGATTAAAATGGTCTTCTACCTCTTCCCATGGTGCTGTAGTTCTGCACTCTAAATGCCAGAACATTTTCATGTTTAAAAGACTATGACCCATTCTCTCCTGCTGCTGATTTCTCTTCTGTCTTCTGCATAGTGCATTTCTTGTTTTTTCCTTCCCGTATTCTGGAACCTTTATATGTATATCTGCAGAGCTGCATTAAGGTACTTTTAAAGCCTGACTTACTGCTTTCTCTCAACCAGTACATTTTTACTGATTTTGTTCTGCTCTGTATTTAGGAAAAGGAAAATGCAGTTGGTCAGTGGTGCTTGTGGGAGGTTACTCTTATTACTGTGGGTGGTAGGTAATGGTAAACTGCTGCTATTGATCTGTATGTAAAGAAACACATATTCCATCATTAGAAATAGATGTCATTCCATACCTATTTTTTCCATTTTTAATTTTCATTAAAATGTGGCATACTAAACCAAGGAATGACTATTTTTAAGGCTGCAGCCTTTTAGTGACCTGGCAAAACAAAGACCTCATCATAATTTGCAAAATATCTAATCCAGTTAAAAGGGGCTCTGTACTCACTTGGTGAATTAAGCTTACACTAGTGTGTTTCCTGGCTTCCAAATTCATTTCATCATCTGGTACATGAGATAAAATACAGATGTTTCATGATAGAAACCTAGAGTTCAGTTGCTGGGATTTTTTTCCTTTCTCCTTTTCTTGGCTTGCCCTGTCTTTTTAAAAGCTTGAGAAACAGACATAGTCTGTTGCATTATTTCAGACCTGAATATGACCTTTTAGAGGTTACTGATATCAGTTGAACTGTTTGCCCAGCAGAATATACCAGCAAAGTAAATATAATTTTAAATAGGTTTTCTTAATAGAATGTTTTGGTTGCTGTAGTGTTTGCTCATAAAAATTTTTGGGACAGGTCTATAATTTATCCTTGCATAAAAAACGGAAGAGAGACCTTGAACGTGATTGAAAATAAAAGCGTATTCCACATTCACAAAGGTTTTATTTCTAACCTAAATTGACTAGTCTCTCAGTTTGGAAAAGAAGTCAGACCGTGAGTTGTTTTCTCCATGGCAAGCTCTGATCTACTGCCCTTTAAGTTATGTTAGCCTTGGAATCACCAAAACAAGAATGTTTCCCAAAAGTCACATTGTTCCACATGATATGTCAACATACTCTCTAAACCCACAGTGGAACCCACTGAATTCATGTGGCTGGAAGAGAAATTGTTACATTATTTGTAATACAATTCAAGGTCTAATACCTCAACTCTCAATTAGTACATTTCTAAAGAAAAAGAGTAAATAGAAGAGTAACATAGTAAAAACTGATGTGAACTATTAGATTTGGAAATTTTGTCTGTGTTCCTAGTTGTGTTGTCCTCCTCCACTGTCTGAAGCAGTCCATGTACTGAGAATTTGGTGCTCTCCTACCTTCGCTCCCATGGCAAGGGCAAGGTTGTTTATTTAATACCTGGCTCCCCAGACCCAGCTCAATCCCCCAGTATGGTAGGACTATCACCTGGCCTGTATTCTTTAATCAGATTCTTTAATTCAGGCTACTGAAGATTAGAGGCAGCTCTGCCATGGTGCTGCACTAATGTAAATACTTGAGGATGCTGAGTACACAGTGTGAGAAGATTATATTGATGAACATCCAGACAAGATGCGAGTCAAAACCCAAATCTCAGCCACAATCTTTCCCACATCGGGCTGATGAAAATTGTGAAACTATTCTAATACCCCCTACAGCCTGAACAAGCTACTTCGATCATGCCTGTTATGCTGCGTGACAGACTACCCTTAGAAAATGAGTTTGGCAACAGATGAGATGGAAGGTCCTTGTATTTTGGTAAGAAATAATAACCCTGAATAAAACTCAAAGTGTATATAAAAAAGCTAAATAACAACAACAACAACAAAAAGGTAAAGTGGGATAAAATATTCCCAGATTCATTTGTCCAGGGTAGCTGGTGAAAGCTTGGAAAGAAGCTATGATTTTGCCCTCAAGTATGAAAGAAAAATTATTTTCTCTGTATATCTGACATATTATATATATCTTTGAAATACATAATGAAAGAGAAGGAGGCCTTACAGATATGCTTAAAGTAAGCTGGAGAGGGATCATTTGTTCTTGACCCAGTATGTTTTCTGTACAGGTACGAGAACTAAAATATTCACTGATAGTAAATTTCAAGGAGCAGAGATAGGTTTTCGTTTTATCCATTTTTGTACTAATCCTACAGAATTGTGTAGACAATGACAGTGACTGCATCCCCTAAATTTCATTGGTTCTCAGAAAGCTTTGGATAATGAAGAAAATAATCATGACTTATTTGTGAAACACAGGAAGTTTTTGGTTGTTTGGTTTGCTTTCTTTTTTTCCCTTTTAAAATGATCCATGTGTGTTAAAATATTATCAGGGTGTGAAATGCACTGCAGTCTCTATCTGAAAAGCAGCAGAACCAACTCTATCAGTGTGATGCACTGTTAGAGCTAAATGTGTCTTGGTCCTGCCTGCCTAAATCCTATATTTTTTGTTAAGGACTTTTAGCATACAACAAGAATTTCCAATATAGATGATACAGTTGGAAATCTGGACTCAGCTGACATCTGCCACTTGAATGAAATCATCAGAAGAAATGAATGAGTGATATTCTAGACAAAAAATCAACCATTCAGGTTGTGTTGTTTTTTAAGCAATGAACATTATTTTTATGAGAACTGGATGAGCCTACAGTATCTGAATAAGAAACTTCAGAAAATGTCAACAAATGCAGTTACTAAAGGATGTAACTTCAATAAACACAGTGGCAACTTCATTACATTTTGACTTGAAGATTACTACTATTTGGAAACCTAGAGAAAAAAGGCTCAGGACACCACCAATTTCAACATCACTTTCTCAGCAGTTACATGGTACAACAGCTGCCACAACGGAGGAATCCTGGCAGGGCTATCCAAGAGGAGCTCTACAGCCACCAGCCGTGTTTCCTGGGGTCCCATCACCAGCTGCAGCAGGAATCCTGTGACTTTGAATCAGTCATTAATGTTCAAGGCAATACAGCTTTGAGAGAGGCGTATCTTTTAGTTTGAAATGTCCCTAAGACAGATGTATTTTTACTACAGGACGGAAAAATAAATGGTAAGCAAGATGGAGAGAAAGAAG
Source organism: Gymnorhina tibicen (assembly GCA_013399875.1). NCBI lineage: Eukaryota > Metazoa > Chordata > Aves > Passeriformes > Artamidae > Gymnorhina > Gymnorhina tibicen. The sequence goes on along the minus strand of VXAZ01002621.1, from coordinate 348,782 downwards.
TTTCACAGCACAGGAATGTTCAGTAATGCAGAACTGCATCAGATGTCTGCTCAAAAGAAAAAAGCTGACAAGAAGTTACTGTGTTTAACAGTGTGAGAAAGAGATAATCAAAAGATAGACCAGCCTACAGATGTGATCTTTTCATGGCACTGATGTTGATATAGTCTTAAAATGAAAAAAACCCAAACTTGCTTGTGGATTAAATGCAAGGAAATGCATGTAGGAGATCAACTTTCTATTAATACTCTTATTTTTAGGTCTCTCTGATATTTTTTTTAAGTGAAGAAAGATTATTGTTTTTAATACATCATTTCTCCTATAGATATGCAATTAATAGAAATGGTCAATATTTTTTCTGAAAGTATTAATTACTGTATTTTAGTTTCTAATACAAGATCATACTGATCTAGCGATAGTCATTCCTGGATGTGTTTGATTCAAATAAAAACATTGGAACCAGAAGAAAATTTTTACTTGATTCAAAAATGCATCTAGGAGTCTTTTGCTGCATTCAGCAAACATCTCTGTCAGATACTTTTCATGTGTTCCTAAAGACTCCTAGTGATATAAATCTCTAAGCTTTACAGTAGATTCTACCACTGTTCCATTATAAAATTTGAAAGTCCCCTTTTTTTTTCCAGTGGTACAGTTTCATTTTGTAACATAAACCTTCATTGTTCTTTTTATATTGGCATAATAGGATTGACAAATATTCTATATATGCTGTCTTCATTTAAAACTTTTTAATAAGAAATTTGTGACAGTACTAGGTTGCATTTGGAGATGGATAGGAAGGAAAATAATATTTAAAATTATTACAGTGTTCCTCTCAGCTACTCTAAATAAAATCATTTTCCTTCCAAATAATGTTTGGGTTTTTGGGAGCTTTTTTGGAATAGAAAATTGTTTCCCTCATGCTGTATATGAGACCACCAAGAAAAACGTAATTACTGTAAATGTTGTGGAAATGGCCAGCGTAGGACCAGAATGTCAGAATGTAGCTGTACAGCCCATATTTGGTCTCTCAGAAAGCAGTGTATATCTATACAGAGAAAGGAAAGAAGACAGATGATAGATTTTTTTGACGTCACACACACACAGAGCCACATACTATTTTCTATTTCCTCCAACTTATATTGACTTCTCTGTAGGGAACAAATAACTACAAAGCTGGTCTAAAACATAACCTACAAGGCACCCAGTAGTTTAGATAAGGAACTCCTAGTACTTTAATCTATTACCCATCTTTTATCTTTTTCATATTTTTATCTTTTTGTCAATTATATTTTTAATCTTTATTCATATAATGTAGCTGAGAAACACCTACGTTATATTGAAATGTTTCGCTATTTGCAGGATGATGAATTTCAGTCTGTGAAACCAATGGGCTTGGTCAGTATACTTTTAAAATGACAAGTTTGACAAAAGTGCAGTTTCAATCAAATCTACAAGATCTTGCTACATTCTTTCTAAATTTTGTAGTAGTCTTCAGAGAAAGAGAAAAGATTATGAGGTCTGTTTCAGCTTACCTCTCCAGAACTTCCCAGCTGGCAGAGAATTTCTTGGGTTCAGGCACTGCCCATGAGATAGCTGGAAACTGTCTTTGCACCTGGTACAGTCCTTGTAACTGTACCCAACACAGGTTGCACAGCTTCTGTGGCAAGGTTCGCACTCTCTAGAGATGCCGTCAGCAAAGAAGCCATCTCCACACTCACTCACACATGTGCCATCTGCAACAGAAACAGAGCCTGGAAGCATGATGACCCCTGCCAATCCCTCCATCTCCAGCAGAAATGGTTTAACAAAAAAACCCCCAGTATGTAAGAACATAAGAAACTTTTTGTAGCTGTATAAACTCTAATTTTTTATCATGAAATGTAAATTCAGTTCAGTTGCCTATGAGAAACTTCACAAACTTCAAACCAATCTGCATTTAAATTTACCTGTAATTTGGCTTTAATCAGTATGCTAAACATTAGTATGTAAAAATCTAATGGAAATCCAAGCCTGGGTGAAAGTTTTGTGGTTGAGTCCCAGTAATTATAGTATCTCAATAAAAAATTAAAGACTAGACACCCCTAAGATTTTTAGATACATGCAAATTTTAGACATATGCAAATTTATAGGATCTCTAGTTTCTGCTGAATATGAAGTTAAACTCAGGTTTAAATCTGATTCAGATTAAGGTTTCACATACCTCATCAAAACCTCTGGAAGTTGTAGCACTTACGGCTTTTTGAGTTTTGTCTAATTTCAATTTAAAAAATCATAGAGCTACAGCTCACCCTGGTTGTGACCACAGAGTTTTCCATGAGTGTCATGCCACTACTGGGCACTTTCAACAGCCAATGCAAGAGAATACCATAACCTCAGGAATTCCTGTGATTCATTTTTGGGACCATGTCTGAACCACACCTGCCTGATTTATGGCTTCTTAATAAAGCCAGGAGATTCTTACTCTTGTGTGAATCTAGTGTGGAATTTAGTGGTTTTAACTGAGTTTGTTTCAGAGTGTTTAAAAATCAAAGTAAAACTAGACTTGCAAATAGTAAGGAAACATTTAAATGTCTTTCTACAGTTTAAAAACCCTCCTTTCACAAAGTCTGAATCAAATACAAATTCTTAAATGTGTTCCAAAGAGTTAAAATTCAAGTATAGAGACCCTTTGAACCAAGTTACACTACTGGGTAATACAACCACCTTACATTAATGCAAATGCCTGATTCTGCAAAAAGCTAAGTCCCTTCAGCCTCCACTCTCTGCTGTGGAACAGATTTATGAATTTGAGAGTTTGGATCCAGAGTCTTTTTCTGAAGAAAAGGTCTAAAATATTTTTGTGTATTATGTCATACTTTGTACTTTGCTTACCTGAGAGATAAAAGCCTTCCTCACATGAGTCACACCCATCCCTGTCACAGCTGTCACAGCTGCTAGGACAGTCTCTACACTGCCAAGAACTTTCATCTCTGTAGGTATTTTCTGGACAATATTTATAGCAATGCTGCTTATACCTGAAAAATAAAGTGAAACATCATTAGCAAGTTTCTTTTGAGGGTCACTGAGTTTGTTTTCTGTGTGTTTCTAGGGATGGTAAAGATAAAGCTGTATTACCGCAATGAACAGAAATTATTCCTCTAATGCGAATTCAAAGTGTATTTGAGGTTATGTTGTTTATTCAACTAGAAAAGTCATGTTTCCTAATCTCAGGATTCTTAAGTACAATTTACTTTATTTTATTTTTTAAAGGTAGGCAGAAACTCAAATACATGCTTCATTAAAAATTACTGTATCATGCTTGTAAAGAGCTGATTGCTTGTAAAAACATATATTCCAGTGCCTTTGTATAGAGAGTCAATATAATCAGTATTTTCTTTTCCAATTTTTACAGAGATCTGCTAATGCTCTCTTTGAAAAGCGGTAGAGTTCTTTTCTCTCTGTTTAATTTAAACTTTTAATTAATATTTTATTCCTTTGCATAAACTCCATGTATTTATAAGTGTGTCTTATGAACTTCACATACCACAGCTAGACACAACAAATCCATATGCATTGTTTAACTTTTTGACACTTTTTATTCCATAGTCCTCTCTTCTGATATGGAAAGGTCCCACCAGTCCATAAGTTTTAACAGGTCTCAATACTAAATGGCTGGCTAGTTTTCCAACATATCCCAAATCTTTTTCCAAGTTACTGTTTTTCAGACAGGCAATTAAAAGGATGAGACATCCATGCAGCAAAGCTCATATTTGAGCTTCAGAAAAATGCGTAGTCATGAAGAGTTATACAGCTATACTTACATGTAATAGTTTTCAATGCATGTTATACAGATTCTTGCATCATCTGAAATTAAATATATAAAATTATATAAATAATTTTCAGAGTAAAAACCAGAATGCCAAAAAGAATTTTTGCTACACCATTTTTATGTTAATATTTCTTACACAAAAACAATTACAGCCCTAACAAGAACATTGTTGTCTCTGAATCTCTGTTCATATTTATTTTGAAATGAAAACCACAATCAGATCCTGGCCTGTATTTTCATAGTAACCTGGGGCTTTTTAGTCCTCAGCATAAAGCAGGTACCTGGAAGGAGCTAAGTCCTTAGGAAGTGATGATCTGAAAAGCAGAACCTTCAGAGGGACTCAGGATGGGTCAAATGAACTGTTAAAAGGAGACTGCAACTTACCTGAAACTAATTTAATCCTATTTCTTTAATTGTTGTAAAGATAAGTCAAACACTTTTGACACCTCTAAAAGCAGAGTTTTCAGAGATCTAAGTAATCAGTTTAAATTTTAAAATCCTGAGCTAGACAAGAATGTTTCTATATTTGGAGAGGGGATAATGGTGGAAGAAGTGGTGGTGGTGGTGGGGCAAGTCTTTTGGGTAAATTTTCCCACCAGAAAATTAATTCTTGTATTCAAAAAATTTGTTGAATGAACAGGAATGTTATGCAACTTTTAAAACTGTTGAAGTTATGGATTTGACTTCAAAAATGAAGAATATTTTCTATAACTTTCCTTCTATTATCTTCAATTCACTATTTCTTTCACCTTAACCAAATATCCCAAAGGCAGTGGAATGGAAGGAAACGTAACAACCTGGGTAAATGTATTTATAAAGAGAATCACAGAATATTCTGAGTTGGAAGGGACCTGCAAGGATCACTGAGTCCAGCTCCTGGCCCTGCACAGCACCATCCCCAAGAGTCACACCATGTGCCTGAGAGCATCATCCAAATACTTCTTGAGCTCTGTCAAGCTTGGAGCTGTGACCACTTCCCTGGGGAGCTGTTCCAGTGCCCAACCATGCTCTGGGTGAAGAACCTTTTCCTAATATCCAACCTAAACCTTCCCTGACACAGCTTCAGACCATTCCCTTGGGTCCTGTCCCTGGTCACTGGTCACCACAGAGAAGTCAATGTCTGACCCTCCCCTTCCCCTCACAAGGAAGTTGTAGACTGCAATCAGGTCTCCCCTCAGTCTCCTCTTCTCCAGGCTGAATAAACCAAGTGACTTCCACCACTCTTCTTAAAGCTTCCCCTCCAGATCCTTCAACATCTTTGTGGTCCTCCTCTGGATGCTTTTTAAGAGCTTAATGTCTTTTTCTATATTGTGGTGGCCAAACTGCACACAGTCCTCAAGGAGAGGCTGCACCAGTGCAGAACTTTCCCTTGTTGAACTTCATACAGTTGGTGATTTCCCAGCCCTCTAATTTGTTGAAGCCTCTCTGCAGGACCTCCCTTCCTTTGATGAATTCAACAGCTCCTCCCAGTTTTGTATCATCTGTGAACTTGCTTAGTATCCCTTCCTGCATCCAGGTTATTTGCAAAGATGTTGAAGAGCACAGGGCCAGAGATGGAGCCTGCAGAACCCCGCTGGTGACAGGTCACCAGTCTGATGTCACCCCATTCACTGTAACCCTTCGTGCCTGACCCGTGAGCCAATTGCTCACCCATCCCATGATGTGTTTATCCAGCTGCGTGCTGGGTGTTTTGTCTGGAAGAATACTATGAGAGACCATGCTCTTCATTTCTGGGAGAGCTGAAGAAAGCGCTACCTTCTCTCCTGAATCACAGAATCATGGAATCAACTAGTTTGGAAAAGACCTCTGAGATCAGTGGGTCCAACTGTTGACCAAACACTCTGTCAACTAGTCCATGGCACTAGGTGCTGTGTCCAGTCTTTCCATAAACACTTCTCGGGACAGTGACTCTACCACCTCCCCAGGAAGTCCATTAGGTCTAACCACCCCTTCTGTGAATAAATTTTTCCTAATGTCCAACCTAAACCTCCCAGTGTGCAGACAAAAACTATGTGTTTTCATCCTGTGGCTAGTTGGCTGGGAGGTCAACCTGCACCTGGCTACAACTCCCTTTCATGCAGTTGTAGAGAGTTGCCCCTGAGCATCCTTTTCTCCAGGCTAAACAATTCCAGCTCTCTCAACCTCGTGGGGTTGTTGTGTCCAAAGCATAGGATCTGATCTGGCACTCAGTCTTTCCAGTGTCCTGAAATCTCTTTTCACTAACCTTGATCTTCTTGTTGAAATACCACTGATACTCATGTGAAAGCAGTAGTAGGCAGTATTTTGAAGGCTTTATTAATCTCTTCATTCTTTTGGAGAAGTCCCTGATTTGGGCCCCAAGGAGGCAGCAAACTTCCCTGAAAAGAGGGTCTGGTCTGCAGATGGTTTAGATTATATTTGTTTTAATGTATATTTTCTTCAGTAATTCCAGCAGAATGATTCAGCAGTTAACATTTCTTGACTGTTTTGATTCATGAACCTTCTGAACTGCAGATCGTTGGAGTTTTGTTTGTATATGTAATTTTAGAAGTATGTTTGCTCAGTGGCTTCTGAGCTAGGTGAATTTCTGGTCTGATCCAGTAGTTTTCTTCTGTGCGCTTATTTCTATGGAGAACTTTAAAATAAAATCTGGAATTTCTGAACTTCACGGTTCAATTTAATATCTGAAGCTTTTCCAGTGATTTTTCCCCAGCCTGGATTTTAGACAGGAATTAGTTTTTTCTTTCTCAGAAAAAGAAAAAATTCAAAGAAAGAAAGTTTTTTCAGTACATGCACCTTGTATCTTCAATGTGTAAGGAAATTCTCTTTTACCTACACCCTAGGAAAGACAACATGCTCTAATGTAATGTTCTGCCTACACTGAAATGTCAGGACTGAAAATCAGAGAACAGTTCCAAAACTTGCTGGGCATTTTTTTTTGCACAGGTTGCATATTGTCACCACAGTAGCTTGTAGAAACAAGTCTTACTATCTGCAAATCTAAAATCCCATCTGCAAGACTAACCTCTTGCAGAAGATTTAGTCTGAGATAAGAAACTATCCTTATCATAATTTTGTCTTGAAAGCCAAGGTCTATTCATCATCAGGGATGGTTTGAAGAAATGGAATTTTCTTTTTCTTAGGTTGCTATGGGAACCAGATCTGTTTTCACCCATTTATTATGTAATGATAAATCTGTATCTGTAAGCCTGAGTCTGTTCACAGTGCTTCTCTTTCAACTGTCTCACACTGCCTTAAATCTTCTCCAAATACCTTTATTGTCACTCCCACAGCCTTATAAACTCTATGTTCCTCCATTCCACTCTGTATAATGGATCTTTTTGATTGTTTGTGTATTATTTATTCTCACTTTCTGCCTTCCTAGCTTTATGTTTGCACGTAGACCTTATAACCCTGACCAAATTAAATAGTTAGGTTCTGGATGACCTTTGAGAGTGGCTCAGGCTTTACCTGGCTCAATCAAAGAGACACACTTGGGCCTAAATGCCTTTTGGTAGGCTCTTATTCTCGGGACACGGCTCCTTGGGTTTTCTCAGTATTAATTTCTTTTGTTAGGTATCTGTGAAAGGGAAAAGTGTTATAACTTTACTGAATATTCTTCACTCTGCACTCTGCTGAGGAGTGCTTTATTCTCAGTGTTAGCCTTTGAAAGTAGTCTTAGTGCAAAAGGTGCAAAACCATGTCATGTTGCTCACTGTAGAAATCTGGATGGGTCGTACATTGTATTTTGCTGCATGGAGATGAAGTATTCTGTAGGAACCCATAAGAACTACTCATATCATAAGATATTTTACCTTCACAAGTTGTGTGAGGTGACTGGAAGAGAACCCACAAGTAATTAAGAACTGGGTCAGGAAAGCGTGGCTCCTTGACCACACTGGCAGGAAGATTGCCATCACAAACTGAGAGGATGCACAATCACTTTTGAGAGGAAGACCTGTCCTCTGCTGATTCCCATGAGTTTATCAATGATCTACATGAGCTCCACGTGCTGCAGATATTTACCTCCTCAATGAACCAGGTGCTTGTATTTATTTGGCATTATTAGTTAATGGTGTGGCAAATTCTGCTTGTGAAGTATATGTATGCAAGTCAGTAGATATGGCATATAAAAGAAGTTTGTCACTTATCACCTTCAAAGGTACCCAAATTTTGTGTCTGCTCATTATGCAAGTGCAAAAGGGCATATGTAAATTGTATTATTAGGGACAGAGCTGAAGTTATTTGAGAAAACATTCTAGTCCATGTGTTGTATTTTAAACATAAGAAATAGGAGCCAAGATTTTTATGTTCTTGCATTGTATTGACCCTGAAATTCTCTTAGTATAATTACTTTAAGTGGCTCAGAATCTACAGTTTTACTTTATTTTTTTCTCTATATTTTTTTCTTGTTCTGAGTGTTGGCTCATAGCCACACACTTTCTAAAAAGGAAAGTTTGACTTTGAAGAAGGTGTCTGAAATTCATTATGGTTTTAAAGGTCTGGAGAAAGTATGAATGTTATTCTGCAGTTATCTAAATACGTTAAGTGAACTTACATTGAGAGGTAGAAGGTAAATGCTGCAATGGTGTAAAGAAAATCCTCTTCCTTAACGTTTTTTGCAGCAAAACTTTCTCTTTCAAAAGCTGCTTTTGTTGAGGAAACTGGATTTAATTTTGTGGACTTCATGATGTTTACGGGCACCCACCAGAAAGAAAGACATTAAAACTTAATCAAAACCTGATGGTCAAAGGTAGTGAAGACCTGCAGTTCCCATCTTTCTGCATCAGAGGGAGCAATCATTCATTGTGGCTTTAAAAGTAGACTCAGCATGTTCAAAATTGGGTTATAAGAGCTGAGGAACCAAAGATATGAGGTATCATAAAGACAATTTTGGCAGTGTGGACTTGTGATGTATCCAGCACACTTGCTTAGACATTTTGTCTGTCCAATATTGTGCTTACGTTTGCTTGCACAGAAGTAGGGATATATTTTATGTTTTTAAGAGTTTAGAACTAAACATAGGTACTGAAGTCACCCTTAAGCCTTGGCTTGTGCCTGTGCAGGAGTCTGCCTTTCAGATCTCATGGGAAGATGAGCAGAAGGATGCCAGCTGGGCTTGAGTGGTATCAAGCAGAGTCAAATGCACCCCAGAGCATGTGGGCAGGAGAAAGTGGGGAGGTGAACCCTAATGTGCATAGCCATTGTGTGGACACTGTGTACACAAAACTATAGATCTTTTCGGGATTAGTGCTTTCTAAGGCAATGTTCCTATTAACATATCCCAGGACTCGTCAGTGTCTGCAGGCAGAATCATATATGAGAGCATTAAAGATTCTTTACGTCCTTAAAATATGAGTGGCCTCTGAATTAATGAAGTGAAAGAGAAAGAAAATAATTACTTGAATTTAAAAGAAAGCACCATTTGTATTTTAACTACATAGACTTACCTGTCATTGATTAAGTCTCTCTCTCAGAGTTCCTATCTTTGCTCTAAGACTTTCAGTGCTGATACAGTAAAGATATATGTCCACAATAGTGCCCTAAAACAAAATCCACTCCAAACTTGGAGGAAACCAGACAGATTTGACTACATTCCTTGAGGATTCCAGAAGGTCTTACAAACAAACACTGTCAATATATTTTAGAATCCTCACACCTGGTGAAGAATAACCTGCAGTGCTACTTACTGGGTGGATTTTACTTTCTTCTCTGAAATGCCTGATATGGAATGTAACATATGAAACCATGATAAAAGTATGATACCTCTATCTTAATCTGGATGTAGTGTCATTATTGATCAAGAAGAGAGACTGCCCTCACAGGCTTGCTCTATTCTGCTGGCATGTGGCATCATGCCAGAAGGAACCAAATATTATTAATTTTCCTGTCTGCACAAAGCAGTACAACATTGATTGAGACTGCAGGTGGTGGTTTAATCTACTATTTAGTGCCTTGTGAAAAAGACTTTTTAAGCAAAACTCTTTCAGGCTAGTAGGACAACAGGCAGTTCAGTTATCCTAACATGGTTATACATCCCTCCTAAAAACCAACTTCTGTGTGCAAGAAAAGAGAAAAATATAACAATTGTCATTTGTGGACAGTAAAAGAATCACTTGCATTTTGCTGCTCCTGGTTTAGAATATAATGTCATCCATTTTAAATAAATAAAACTTCTATAAGTGACCTTGTGCTCAGCATAAACTGAGGAAGTTAATTATTTTTATTTCTTAGAGTTTATATTGAAGGATCTTAAAGTGCTTCAGAAGGAGCAGGTGCTGAATGATTTTCTATGAGAGAATGGTCTTGAGTCAGCTGTAGATCCAAAAATATGCACAAAATGTATTTGTATTTACATATATGAATAACTACTTTTCAGTATGTGAACAATGTAATTTTTATTCCAATTGCTATGACTACTACGTTCCTGTTTTTCCCACTGCACTTTTACTTGACATGTTCATAGCATTGAACTTTTCTACACCTGCTCTGCAGTTCTTAGATTAAATTATTCAATTGTGTCAAAGGGAAGACAGAACAAAGAGACTGCAAAATCCTCCAGCCTTCACTTAATTTAAAAAGGGAATCTGCAGAAAGACTGTGACGATGTGAAACTAAATGTAGCACATTCTGTATTTTCTCACCTTGAAATTTTAATATTTGAAGTTATTTTTTTGGCGGTGTAATTTCTCTAGAGCTTGCAAAATAACGAACTTGTAAGAGACAGGCAGTTAAGTTTTTTGGTTTCAGGGTTTTTTACAAAACTTTCTCAATGTATCAGCTTTCTGATTAGACATGAAAAAGCCACTACTGTACTCAACTTATCTATGAATTCAGTTGCTGATATGCCTGAAAACTCATTGAATATTAAAAGTAAAAATAAAAACAAATATCTACCATATTATACAGATATATGTAAGTATCTACCATAGCTACCTGACTTATTTTAAGTTTGAAGCCTACAGGTTCTTTTTTATTTCAAGAATACATTATAATTTGCAAAGTCTGCTTGGGACAGTGCTTTTAGGCCACTACTGTTCTTCTGTTCCAAATAGAACAAACAGTAAACCAATCTCTGAGTCTCAATAATATATGCATTTTGACCACCAAATACTTCGTGCCTGTTAACAAACTCTGGCATCTTAATACTTCTGATTTTACACAGCAGTGAAAACTAATTCAGTCTTTATTTTACCTACATCCATTCTGTTGACCCTTGAAGCTCTTAAGAAGCTTCTTTTAAATCAGAACGTTGAGTGCAAGGATTTTTAAGTATGTAGTGAATGCTATGGATGATTAATATTTAGGAGATCAGTGATCCTCCCAGGAAAAAAGTAAATGAGTACAGCCCCTTTTTCTGTATGCCAGCTGACCATGAATAGCCTTCCAGTCTCCTTATACAGGCTTATTAAGTTCATAAACAAAGAAAATCTTCCTGTGAGTTACTTGAAATTACTATTTTAAAGGAAAGTTGCTATTCATACATAGTACATTTCTCCCTAGTTCAAAACACAGATTGCCACTAAATAGTTTCAGAAGAAAAATAAATGATTTGAAGCCGCAAGCGTTGTAAGGAACCCAGAAAATTTTAGCGTGGGGAATTAACATCTGATAGCATCGATAAAGACAGGTATTGAAACATATACTCTCCCTTAACTTCTCTTCTTCTCCCCTCAGCCAAGCAGACAGCTGCCATGCATCTGGATGACACACCATACAAAAGAAGACCACAGTGTTGTTGCATTCCTGTTAAAACCATCTCTTCATTCAACAATATTGACAGGGACAGTTGTAGGCACAGAGGAAAGCCTCAGGCTTGACTGAATGCATGCAGAATGGCTGGTTACCAGCACCATAGGATGTTTCTTATGGTATCACAGATTAGATCGGACAGCTGGCAGAAAGAAGGAGTTACATGAGGAAAATCCTTACAGTAAGTTAGGTATGCCAGTTAGTGTAGCCAGAAAAAGAGCTGGACAGACAGTTGTGGTTTAGAGCTTGTTGCAGACAATGGCATGCCAATACTGTGCTGTTCTAAATTTTGCAGAACTGGCAACTCAAATTCAGGAAGTGTCCCAACCATGGACAGCAGCCCTGAATGTGAGAGATAAATTTTTTATGGAAAGGGCGAATCTTTATGTCCAAGGTTTTCACTTCTGGAACATGACAAAGCAGAATCTGTGCTTGACTGGAAGAGAGTGCCACACACCTTTAACAGACTCCTGTGATAAGCAGTCACCCATGATTGCACTTGCTGACATCTTATCAACAGTCCCACTTTCTCTGGATACTCTCGTTGGAGGAGAACCCCCTGAAACTGTAGGGAAGCTGCAACAGTCACGTGGGAAACACCTTGTGACATGGAAGTTGAGATTCCACTGGAATTTCAAACCCCTCTTTATAATTAACACTGCTGGTTGCATATTCAACTGAGCATATTTCCTTTTTTTTTCTGTTTTACAGGAACGCCAAATGAACTGCACATGGACAGACGGATTAACCCACAACAGCACTGAACATATACAAGGAATTTTTTTAGGGCAGTAGCATTGTTATTACAGTAACTTGCTCGTGAATAAAATTTAAAGATTGTGCTTATATCTATATCCTTGAAGAAAAAGCACAAGGTCTCTTTTGAGGCCTAGAAAATTTGAACATCTGTAGTAAAATTCTGTGTCTGATAATAGCTTCGGAAAGTCAGTAAATCTTTCAGCCTGAGCGTGGCATTCAAACAGGAAAAAATAAAAGTGCTTCAAATTTTAATAGCTAAATTAATAAAAATTGTTCTTATTTATGCTGAGTATAGATTTTAGAAATTTATTTCATATGGTATGGAATATAATTTACTTGGTGAGAAGCCACCTGCACCAGTAACGAATTGCTCAGCAGCGTGCACTTAAGCTAATGACAAGAGTGAGGCGAACTAAATCTTCCCTGCCTCAAGAATAACAGTAAGGTTGATAAAGGGAATATTTACCCTGTTTGCAGTTCTGGCATCCATCTGAACATGGTATGCAATCTTCAGAGTCAGGATCTTCCACTTCACCTGTGTTTTGTAAATCATCAATTTTGAGTTAACTCTAGATAATGCAAGGGCAACATTTGGAAGCACTCAGCAAGGCTCCTGAAAATCAACTTGATTCAATTCAAAAAAGGAGAAAGACTCATGGAAATTTGTTTTCTCATTTGTTTTTGCATAACCCACTCAATTTGAGGAAAATACTCCTGCTTTACAATAACATGTTATTAGAAGAGAATCAGAGCTTGAGCTTAAGGACCTCAGGGTCAGGTGTGACTGTGTATTTCAAAACATTTTTTAATATGCTTAAGCAGATTTCTGTAACAAATTGAATAGAATGTTTGTTATCTCCTACTGCAGGATGCTTACCTTCTCTACAATTGTGCTTCTGACACACATTTTGAGTAAGGTAGTAGCCTCTGAAACATCTTTTGCAGTGGCTGGAGTTCAGGCACACCTCACAATGGCCAGGGCAAGGAACACAGGTGTGCTCTAAGTGGTAGTGACCTGGAGGACAGTTGTCTCTGCACTCCCCATGATACAGGAAACGTTCCACCCCTCTTCTGTCTGTGTGGCAAACAAATGGGAAAAAGTTGTCAGCCACAGAGGGCATTTGGGATATAAGAGGGAGCTTTATGAAGTTCTAGTGCTGCAGTTAGACACTGACTGCTGGATTTTAGTTTTACACCAGATGAGACGTAGAAATGTTTCAGGACCTCAAACTTTTCACATTCCTGGAGATTTATGGCATATAAAGATGTCATGCTAGCAAACAATTACTCTTTACATCCACCAATCTGATAAAAAAAGGATCAAGATTTTTCCATCACTGAGTTCCCTTGCAGAGGACAAACAAGTGTTTGTAATGTATTGTACACACAAATGTGCAATTATTATTAGGAAAGTGTCCCACTTCACCTTTGGAAAGGATCACTCTGTGTCCCTAGAAGATTAAACTGTAATCCTCATTTTAGTGGAATCATCTAGATTTGAATTTGAATAGCAGATGTGCGGCTATTAGTGATCAAAGCACAAGCATTCTCTAGCGCATGAGAACTGGGAGGTCCCCTGCTCCAAAACCTTCTGGATGAAGCCTGTGAAAACACCTATAACTTCATGTGCCATGTGCTGCAACATGGGGAGTTTTCTAATCAATTACCCTGCAGTATAAATTACACATGTAACTGTGCTAAGTGTATGTCATTGCCTTAACTGTAGAGCAAGAATCTGCTTACCATAATTTATTTTTGAAAATGCAGAGAAAGCAGCTATAAAACGCAATAATGCTGCACGATAGCAGAAAGTGAGTTTTATTTATTTTACTTTTCATGCACAATTCTTTAATTTTCCTGCCTCCTAAGGATGTGAGTCTCATCAGTGTCTTAATTTCTTGATTCACAGAAATACAGAAATTTGTCTTGATGTCCACCATAAGGGAGTGATTTTGGGGAAAAATTCTACAAACTGCCTCTCACATTAGACCTGAAGTACCATTTGAAAACTTCATCTACTGAGTTACATTTCCTGAAGTGAAGAAGTCAATCTCATCCTCAGTACGACTAATGAATGCAGCCATACTAGTGTTTGTTTGCAGTCTAGACACTTATTACTAAATAGTGTTGATTAGGGCTGAAATGGAAGTAGCAGCTGAAATGAAAAGGCTGCAAATCCATTGTGAATCCTCAGAACACAGCTCATAAAAAACTACTCTTTGTTGTAAGTTAGATCTTAAATACTCATTTCCAAGGACAGTTCAGACTAGTTACACATACTTGCAGGTAACAGCCTTGGGTTCTTTGCTCATCAGATGTTAGAGAGACAATAGGAAACAATTTTTAAAACAGAATTTCAAAAGGAGAAGAGTGGCTTTTTGGAATTTCCACAAAATTAACTACATTAGCCTTCCTCTCAACCTAAGATATATAAATATGTGTATTGGCGATAAAATTCTCTTTGCAAACGCTGTTTGTTCAGCTGTAGGGACACAGCAATCTCCAGTGGAACCCACCATGCTTGTTTCTTAGCCTTTCCCAGAGAGATACTTAGGAAAGCAGCCTGGCTCCCTGCCTGCTTGAACAAACTGGCTCCATTTCAGTATAGCACATCCTGTGCAGTGGGTGGGGGAAGCATGTATGAAGCTTTCTTTTCCAGAAGCAGGCTATGTAGGTTTTCTGTCCCTTTTTTTTCTTGTTTCTGTTTCTGTTAACATAGCTCCTATTGAAAAAACACCAAGGGAAATGCATTAAATTGCAAGGACAATGCAGAGTTGTGTTTTCTTGTGCTTAAAAAAAAAAAAAATTGAGTTCCAATTCCCTTCAGAGTCACAAGAAGATTATGATGCAGATTGGTAGTAAAAGCACTACTCATTTTATTGGACCTAACAACTGGCCCTTGAGAGCTGAGCGAAAAGGGAATTTGGAGGCCAAGGGAGGGGGAAAAAGCTGGCAAAAGAAAATCTTACTTACCTGTTCCACAAGTGGTGCATTTGTTAGGTTCACTTCCACTGCAGTCCAGGCAGGTATGATGGCAAAGGTGACATTGCTGTTTGAATTCAAACTTTCCTCTGGGGCATTGCATAACACAGCAGCCATCATCAAAGACTCTTTTAAAGAAGACAGAGGCATAATTACAAATTTAGCCACTACTTGTTCTTTAAATCTAAAGAAAACTAAAAAGAAACTCAATAAATTCTTCTCTCGCTCTATTTAGGAGTCTTTGAACTTTAATACTTCATTTACCTGATCTTATTAATAGTATTTACTATACAAAGGGTTTTTAACCTGAATTTTAGACTTTAAAGAATGATTTTTCTCTGAAATATTTTTCTGAGAAAAATGACTTCTTGGTCCTTTACCTAGATGTCCTTACATCATTGTCCCTGCAGTGGTCCCATGTGTCTGCTAAAAGGAAAGCAATACTTGGTCTTTCTCTGTGAAGGAATAACCCATCTGTTTTACTTTTAAGACTGCCTTTGAAAAGTACTATGGCTTCAGTAATATGACCTTGTACATGAAGTCAAATATCTATCTGAATATTGGCCTTTAGGAGCTGTATTTTTAGACTTACATATTGTCGTGGCTTAGGAATGATATTTAGATTTAGTTTTCCCACTGAAACACCCCAAACCATGCTCAACTGCCTGTCCTCCCTCCCAACTCCTCTGCTGGGGATGGAGAGGAGAATTGGATGTACAAAAGGTAAAAATCACAGGTTAAGATAAGAACAATTTACTGGAAACAGCACAGAAATAAGAAAATGAACAGCAACATCAACAGTATCAGTTACAAAGCGGACAACAGCTGAACAATTCTCATGCCAGTGCTCACAACTATACCACACGGAATCCCTGGCAATGCCTCACTGTGCCACGCCACGCAACCTGGAAAGGGACCCCTTCCCCACCCCTGGAACTAACAGTGTGCTAATATAGAATAACCTCCAAGTCCTAGCCATGCCCCTCCTGACTACTGCAGAAATTAACTCTGTGCTGGCTGGAATCAGGACGTATTATCTATCTGTAAATATGAGAGACCAGGCAAGGTATGCAGCTCTTTAACTTCCTCTGTCTCCGCAGCAGCTCTCCCAAAAGACCAGCAATGACTTTCTGGGTCCTTGAAATAGCTTCTCCTGAGGTAATCTATGCCCAGGATGCACAGAGCCTCTGGGCCAGTTACAATGGGGTGTTTTTGCCATTCATTCCCAGTCAGGGCAGCTGTTGGGATCCCCCTGTCACCCCAGAAACAGAGATGGATTCTACCCCTACGTATCTTGATGGCATCAGGGTACACTGTGCACTTGTGTCATCTAAAACCTTACACTCTTTTAGGTCTGATGTGCCAGGCCAAGAGGTGCACACAGTCCAATAAATTTGATTTTCCCTTTCCTCCACCTGGCTGGAGGCAGGGCCCCTCTAGACCTGGTCATGGTACTCATCGCTCACTTCTTGTAAATATGAAGTGGAGAACTTCAGGAGGATTGGAAGTAACATCAGCCCTCCTATTCTGTCTGAGTACTTGTCCAGTGGAAACTGGAGCGGCATTTATCCTTGACGAATTTTCTGTGATAGTTTTTCTTCCTCTCAACTCACGTACCCATGTTGCCAGGGCAGAGGTGGGTTTTCCATACCACTTCCTCGTGTATTCTTTGCAGTCACACAGGAAAAAACACAGGTTACCTCGTGGCGTGTACTGTCTCTTCCACGCAGTGGGGCACTTGCTCCAGGTCGCAGAGACTCTGGTCTGATGGGGCATAGGACTCTCTAACTTTCTTGAGTCTTTCAAATCTGTCCAAAGTCCTGGACAATCTTTCCACAGGGCCCTGCTTCCTCTTCATTCATCATGAAGCAAACTGATTTGGTCTTGGATTTCTACTTCTATGTAGTAATAGGGGCAGCTGCTACCTGCATGTGTTGTTCCTCTGGTTCAGCTGAGTTTGAGTGGCCATGGTGCCTGTCGGTCTGATTTCCCCCTCCTTTCCCTGAGGGAACTGCCTAGTCTTGACCTGTGTCCACTGAACAGGAACCAGGGCCCAGCACACTGCAAGAAGTTGCTTGTCTATGGAGTTGCTGCAGCATTTTCCTTGCAAATATTCTGTTACTTTATAAGGGCCCTGTAGTCATTCAGGGATGAGCTTCCAAACCATTGGAGCAGAGAATTTCCCCCAAAACAGGGCTATTTTCTCCCATATTCCATGCCACTCAAATCTACCTACACTTGGGACATATCTCTGAATGACCTTCCTAGAAATCTCTTTCTTGACCCTAAATATGGTGGAGACAACACTGAGGAGACATACCAGACACAGCAATAAGAACATGCATTCCTTAACATCCAGAGGAAGTAAAAAATTCCCACAAGCTGTTTTAACAGGTCTGAAGGAGAAAAAGTGGGTGAAAAGCCAGGGAAAATCATCCATTCCTGTTCTTCCACATGCTGGGTGTGATTATTAATGGATTCACAAAAGTAGTGCCACAGATAAGGTAGAGGAGCAACACTGGATACACATCCCAGATAACCCTCACTTCCCTTGATCTTATTATGTCGTAAGCTGCTATCACACACTACATCAAGAGAGCAACCCTGATCCTCCTCCCTGCTCTGAAACAGAACATTGTGAGGAGCATATAGTGCATACGTGGAGGCACATACAGGGTCAGGTACCACATCCACAAATTACACAAATGCTTAGATTAATATATTTCCAACCTGCTCTGCTCAGTTCTGTTGTTATCTCAACCCTTCATGCCACACATTGGGTGCCAAATAAGGTTGTTGTGGTTTAGCAATGGAATTCCCCAATTTAGTGCTCCCACCAAAACACTCCAAACCACACACTTCTTACTCACTCTCCCATCCCCGTTCCCTGAGGCGGGGTGGAGAGGAGAATTGGAGGCACAAAGGGTAAAGAACATGGGTTGAAATAAGAACAATTTACTGGAAACAGCAATGAAAAAAGAAAATGAAGAGTAACATTGAGAATATAAATACCAAAGTGTGCAGCAGTGTGTGCAGATTCACATGCCACTACTCGCCTTTATCCCACAGAACCTCCGACAATACCTGACCACGCCACTCTCTGTGGGTGTAAAGGGACCCTTTCCCCCAGCCCTGGAAATAACATGAGGTAGTACACAATAACCTCCAAGTCCTAGCCATACCCCTCCTGACTACTGCAAAAATTAACTCTATCCTGGCTGGAACCAGGACATTTTTGTCTCCATAAATATGTAGGAGTTTGACTGCCGAATGTTCTCCTTTTGCTGGATAATTAAATATTTGTTAAAAATCCTTTTATGTGATGAAAATTTACGGTCCACTTTTCACTGCTGCTTGATGTCTACTGTTTTAATCTGCTTGGGAGAAAAACAGAAATGCATCAATTCATGCATCATAGACTATTAAAAGAATATAGAAGAAGTTGGCCAGATTTTGACTGTTTCCGCTCTTAAGAAAATAAGAAAGGAAAGGCTGTAATCCTCCACACGTAACTGCTTTGACCAATTTGCTATCTGAGGACTTGGGATTCAGTTTCTAGAGAAGTTGAGCACCATTTTTGCTGTCAGTACAGACTTGGAGTACACCTAGACAACAAAAGGCTTTCAGTTACATTAAGACAGTGCACGTTTGCTTGGAGTCAGCCAATGGCATCAGATAATATCTGCAACACTCTTCATAAATTTCAGGTGCTATGATCATTTTCAGATTTATTCTGAAAGAAAAGGAGAAATGTGACAGAGGTACTGGAGGTAGCTGGACTATGCTTCTACGGCATGGAAATATTACTGAGTTCAACTACATGTGCTAGCTCTGATGAGAGCCATCCTTACAAGCAGCTCACACAGTGGTAAAGTACACTTCTGTTGCTCTTTGTTATGTCGCCCCTAATGGAAAACACCTGGTCAGATCTAACCTTGGCTCAAACTGTAAACAGATGGACAAGGAATTTTGTGATAATCAGTTTGTCTGGATAAAAAACTACAGTTTCATTTTTTTTCCTTAAAAAAAACCAAAACCAACAAAACAAAACAGGTAGCAGCATTTTCATTTATCAAATGATCTGACAGCGATTTTATTATTAAATAAATTGACATCTACACTGCATTTTCATAAGGAACTCTTTAGCCTCTGGGCAAGGTTTTTAAAATTATTATTTCTTTTACTACAGATTGTCCCATTTAATATGTCTTTTTCTAGTAGCTTTCATAATGTGCAGAAGGATCCCAGAAGGATTTTTGAAACCTTAGATACCAAAATTCAAAATTGCTAGAGAATTTATTACGGTGGTTACAGCAGCATCCTTCCAAAAGATCACTGAGACTTCATTACTGCAAACACCTTGGTGATTCAGCACAATGATGGTGGTTCCTTCTTTTCTTTGTAAATATCTCTGTGTAAAGCTCACAATATAGGTTGCAAGGAAGGAACAGACAATCTAATTGAAATGCCATTGTGAATGGGAGAAATCCACTCCACAGTCCAAAATTTTGCCTGGATTTCCTCTGCTCTCTTTTCTGATGTAACACAATTTAATAATGCCTCCTTGCTTATGAATTTGTTTGGACTCCACTGGTCCTGGTATGTCTTTCATTGGCATAGTCATATAATAGATATTTTCTGGGCAAATTGCAGAATTGTTTAGGGATTTTTTTCTTGCCTTAGGGGATCTGATCCTGTTTTCATACCAGTGGAAGTGTCAGCTGGCTACAACACAATCGAGTCCAGCAGAACCAGAGTTATTTGTGTGAGAATGCAGCTATGGGTAGGACTTGTCTTTAAAGCCAGTAGTCCTCTGGAATAGGTGTACAATGCCCTAAACATAAACCTCTGATTTGCAAAGTCCTGTGGAAAAACTTCTTTCTAGTTCCGTTCACTCCTTGTGGCAGGTTAGAAATATGGGCCTAACTCAAACCACCTCAGTTAGGGAATGATGTTTAGGTGCTATGAATATCTCCCAAAATTAGGCTCAGCATCCATATTCATGCCTTGCGCCAAGCCTCATAGCTCTGTACAACTACAGGTGCCCCAGATTCTTGTTAAAATCGTCAGTTGTGATTCCAGCAATTATGATTTAGAAAGGATGACAATGAAAGAAAGTCTATTTTACATATAAAAAGGAGTTTTTCTTTGTCTGAGAGAATCATGCTGCTAAACATTAGCTGCTTGTGTAGCCAGCTATCTTGTTTATATAAAAATTGTTTTCTCAAGTGCCCTGGGTTTTTTTGCCCTAAACGCTGTCTGCTTCTGTAGTCTCTGCAAGCTGGTGCTAAACACAATACAGCCACTTCTCCAGATGATGATGTGAGGTCTTTGTACTGCAGTGTGCTAGGAGACAATTACCTTGTGGATGGGCAGCTGATGCAGTTGTCTGAGTCAGGTCCAATGCACTTCTGACAGGATGTTTCACACAACTGGCATTCTTGGGAATCATCAAGATATTCCCCTGGTAGAAAAAAAAAAGAGGTTTATTTCAGATCAACATCTCACAATTTAAAAAAAAAAATGGAAGAGGAAAAACCACCAAGCTTTCCATGTTGGAAAACATAATGATGAAAAGTAATGGGATCTATTTTTAATTACTGAAATGAGCACATTTTCCTGTAGCATCAGGAAAACGAGTACTGGCTCTCTTGGGGAACTAGGATACTCAGACTTGTTAGTTTCTAGTCTTTATTTATTTATTTGTTTGTTTGTTTATTATTTTTCCTTTTCCATGTGAATTTGACGAAGAATGATTTTTGTTATTTTTGTTAATTTATTTTGCATCAGTTGAAGTAATGAGACTCTTAAGATTCACAAGTTACACCAAAACTGGTGCTACCAAGGAATATTCATTATGTAATGTCTTTAACAGGAGCCTGATTGCAAGCTGCAGCATAAAGGGTTTGCTGTTGTGGGTGTGGATATGTTACATGAGAAGATGGACTTGTGCAAGCTTCCATCAGCCAGAGACCTGCTGGGACTTCCCAAACCTCCAGCTATAGCATATTTTGTCTCCCTCCCAAGCTGCTGATGGAAGACTCTGTACCTAAAAGACCTAGGCTTCCATTTAGGCTGAAACAAAACTTGGTGCCAAAGTGCACATTTGGACTTGAAAAAAAAAATTATATTATATGGATTTCTACCTTAAAATTAAGATAAAGATATAAACGTTTCCAGATCATGAATACACTAGTACTACTGTGCTGCTGAAATGCGAAATTTGCCTCTTTATTTACTGAATATTAATTAAAACACTGGTACAAAGTGGTAAGCTGAATGCCTGATAACTCTCAGGGCAGAGATTTGGTAAGTAGTATGAATACTTTATCTGTGTGCAGCATTATGTGGGGACAGTAAATTGATTTATCACACAGCTTTATAAGGCTCAAGATTGGGTCTTTTATGTCAGTTTGTTTTGGGAAAATTTATTATAACCGAGTCTATATACTTAAGGAATTGGCTATTCCTTCATTCCTGAGTAATGGAAGAGGCTGGGCAAAAAGTCCTATATAATACATAAAACCTGCAGTTTCTATGGATACTTCAATATCAAGCAACTCTTTCCACTTGCACTGCTGCTGGAAAATCCAGATCTGGCAGATATAGTGAACTTTAGGAATCAAAATACAAATATGGAATGACAGGTTTGGCTCTCACTTGCAATGAGTTCCTTACATTTGAAGAGCAAAGGTACCGTACAAGCAAACACTTGTATCAATTTAAAACCATGTAGGGAGGAAAAATTTTCTAAAATACTGCAAATGATGTTCTCTGTCTGTTGTGTTTTTAACTCTTGTGTTTTTGCATATTAAAATGTATTAACACATTTTATAATAGTTGAAACCTCTGGTATGAGATATGAGCTAGGGTAGTACTTACATGCTTAGTGGGATGGGAACAGTATAGTTATAGAGGCAAACTGACTGGAACATCTAGTCAGCTCTGGGTGAAACCTGGGGTAGCCAAAATGTAGGCAGAGATGTAATTTCTGTTTTGTAATGGTTTGTGTGTCTTCTAGAGAGAGGAAAAAAGTAAAAGACAAGCGAAAAGCCAGTGATAGAACGACGTAAACCATGAAGACAGTGCTCCTCAGAGGCTGTTCTGGGATCAGTGCTAGCTGGGAGGAAGGTCAGACTGGGGGAAGAGTGTCCTGATGAGATCAGGGAAACAAAACTCTTTGAATGCATACATGTTCACACATTTTTATAGTTCTTATTATCCAAAGAGCAATTTGTATACATCTGTATCTACATCTCTATATATCTATGTATCTATTTCCATGCATTTATGTAATCCTTTGCATGCCCATTTAGGCCAAACCTTGAATTTTGTAAACTGACTTGGTTCCATGGAACTGGTGCAGCATTTTTGAACTGCAACACTGCATCTTGTATGACTGACTACTTTATAAACTAAAACTAAAAACATTAGAAAAGCTGTTAGACATAGAATGCAGTAGAATTCTAAATTTTTCTAGATGTTACTCAGATAACATGCTTGTATTGATGCATATCTGTCACAATACTAAATATTTAAAATTCCCACTTTCTAGAAAAAAATAATGTGGCCTTCAGGGCACTAACAGATTTGGTTAATGTAAGCCTCTTCAGGATTTCTGATACATATTCAGAAGCTATAACATGGAACCCCATGTTCTCAAATGCTTTATGAGATTTTAATATATAATTTTGTCATGGTTTAGGAAGAGCACTCTCCAATTCTGTGACCTCACTGAGACTCACCCAGACCAGATGCCATTCAGTTGCTTCCCTTCCCTCACCCTTTTCCCTCTCCCCTTCCTCTCTGGGGATGGGGCTGATAATTAGAGGCAAAAAAGATGAAAATCATGGGTTGAGATAAGAACAAGTTACTGGAAACAGCAATGAGATAAGAAAACATGAACAGCTACGAGGTTAATAACAAAAGGTTGAAATTATTCACATGGAAAATAAAACAATACTGGGCTGTTTTGCCCTCCACGCTTTCTCTCACCACTGGAAGGAGAGAGCAAGTGCCTTTGCCTGCCCCTCAAAAGTGATGTGAGATGGTATCCAATAATGTTAGGGTCTGGCCATGCCCCCTTCCCAGATAGTATAAAAAATTAACCATGTCCTGGCTGAAACTAGGACAAATTATATATATATATATATATATATATATATACAGACACACACAGATATTTGGACAATAATATAATCATGAAAAAATGCACCTTCTGAAAAGAATTCCTATTGCAGGTCTGATGCTTCACTGTTTTATACTATTGGGCTTAGATCCCTGGGAAATCTGTCAGGGTGACTTAATTACATAATTGCTTCTCTGATGTTGTTTTGTGATATGCATTAGAAAACTCTTCTGTTTCTCCTTTACTTTATTTGCCTGCACTACCTGTGTGCTTATCCTGTGTACCTATCCACTGGACCTGAGCTACTAAATCATACACCTCAGCTATGCCTGATTAAATCCTTCACACATAGCAGAAGTACTTAGCTTTTAAAGGTTATAGTTATTTCTATGTTGTTCCTTTCATTGAAAGTGGTATAATTTGTTTCAGCTGTGCTTGGAACAGTGCCAGGAAGACCAGTTCTGTGGCTCTGCACTGAAGCATTTTAATGAATACTATTATAAGAATGTGCACCAGAAAATACTTACATGTTGGGCCCTCTGAATTGCAAATCACATCTAGCACAGTAGATCTGACATGTTAGCAAAATAGTTTTTGGTGGATAGTCAAAGAGTTAACATTGAAATTCAAAAAAGAAGACTTTTAAACTATTCCACAGGGCAGTTCAACCATCTGCCAGAATTCCTTGTGAGCAATGTATTTCTTTACAAATCTTGCTAGATGAATACAGGCTGCCAAAGCCTCAACCCTTTTCTTTTCTTCTTTCCTGTATTAAAATTCTTTATCTGTCCAACTTACTTAATAGAGGAATACTCTCAGCAATGTGTCTTCACTTAGCTTTCAATCAGGCAATGATCATCTGTTACTTTGGATCATCTCTTATTTATTATTCACTATTGTGTTAATTCTGCTACCTTGTCACCTTGTTCAAAAAAAAGGAAGTGGAGATATTGTAGGAATAATGATACGTTAACTGACTCGGTTCCTCATAATAGGACGACTTTAATGTATAATTTTTGTGTCCATGGTTAGGAATGTCTAACTCCACATTTGGAGTTTCCTCCACATCAGGTTTCAGGTTGTGCCTTTAACTGCATACAAAATCCCTACACTTAACACTCGGTTCCTATCAGTTCATATGACACACTATAAAATGAGCTAAGGACTATTATCTCCCATTAAGGAGGTGGAAACCTGAGTTGCAACAAAATCATCAAATTAGCCTGCAATAGCAAACTAGAACCTGTCTCTCCTGAGTCCCAGTCTGGAGTACTGTCATAGTTGCCGAGTCATTCTATGTCTTTGTACAAGCAGCATCAAGTGTAGCTTTACCTTGTCACTCTTTCTCTCTTGCTTTCCAAAACTGTGCCGCTCATTGACAGCAAATGATATTTCAGGAGATTAGTTAGATGGGGGTGTGAATATCCTTGTCAGTTATGCATGGAGATATGGACTTTTATGTACTGGCTGTCATAAATCTTTTTCTCTTGTAGTCCCTCCGTGAGACTTAGTCACTGCAAGTCATGTGTTACTTCCCCACTTTGTTTGATCAAAACATCACTTTATCTAATTTTAAAATGCTCTTTATGGTCTATAACATTGCCACAATGGCTTTTCCTTAAAATCAATGGAAAAAAACGACCTTATTTCCTCCATTTTGCTTGTTTACTTTCATGGGAATCTGGATATGGATTTTGTATTGGGATTTTTGTATATAATCTTTTGGATTATAAAGGTTTGGCAAAGGTACAAAACAAAAACTACTCAGAATTGCTTTTCATCCATCAGCTGTGAGAACTGATATAAGTAGGTCTTAGGGACCTCTGCTTTTTCTCATGTTTGGCCGTGATACATTTTATTTTGTCTGGCTTAGGAGATCAACTCCTTCAGTTCTCTGAAGAAACACTTATTCATAAAGCTTAAGATAACGAAAGGTAACATTAGATAACTAAAACTAACTTGCATATAAAAATCCATGCAAATTCACCCTGAGGATTCTTTTTAAAGTTACTCTTTTGCTTAGCCCAATGTCTCAGTGTTTAATAGATTACAGCTCCCTGAAAGAAATCTTGCCATAATGTCCATGTTGTAACATTTTCAAGATGAAGACATTTCCTTTACCCTCAGATTTGGCAGTTGTACAAAATTTGCATCTGGTTTGCAATTATTTGTCTAGTTTCAGTTTTCGGTCTCCTGCTAATTACACAATGACCAAATTTCTGTCTCCCTATTTGGATGTGCAGAAGGGACAAAGAAAATACTCTCCATGGACAAAACTTTTGGGTATGATCATTTGAGGTGATTAGAAGGATTCAGGATTGGAACTCTTCAAAAGTGCTCTAGGCAGTGACAAATGAGAAGGCTGAAAATAGGATATTGATTCCTAAGTCACTAAATCTCCCCCTTGTGCCAAGGGGCAAAGCAGAACCTTGAAAAGGATTGAACATCTCTTCCCTGAATAGCTGTGTGCTGAGTGTGATATAATGATTTTAGGATGAAAGGCCCCTTTGTTGCAGGATTAGGTGAGATCACACAGAGAGACTCAGGTTAGCTGTCATCCTGACAGTGAGGAGTGAGGAAATTGCCTTTATCAGACTCCAGTATCTTACATGGCCCTCTATGCTTTTCCCTGCAGAATAAAAACATTCACATTAGCCAAAGCTGCCTTATTTATTTCTAACAGAAAAGGATTTTCCCTTCCCTTTACGATGTGTACTTCTCCCCACATTTCTAAGTAGTATTAATACAATTGTTGTTAGAAACCCATTGAAGAGCCAGAGACCTCAGCTGTACTTAGTGGGCATAAACAGACCCCAGAAGTCTGTTTATGCCCCAGAAAGGGGGGCAGAAAGACATTTTTTAGCATTTTAAAAATAATCTTTAAATCTCCATTTCTCCTAATTTTTTAGGCACTTAAAAATTTGCTTTAAAACTCCATTGGTACTAACTATGTGGATGCCTGGAAGCGTAAGGTGGCTGGGTTCATGGTTTCTCCCCTTGCCTGTGTAAGCACCTATGTCAGAGCCTGGCAAGGTATTCTGCTGCTCACCTACAGCCTGAAATTTGGCAGCCCCATGAGAAAGGGGGAAGGGAAATAGAACAATCTCTATGGATCTGTATCAATAAAGCTTTGGTTTGCACCCTTCTCACCTGTTGAAGGAGCGGGAAATACTATAGCACTCCCAAAATTTTAAACTCACAATGGAAAAAAAGTATGCTCAGCCTCTCCACTTCTTGAGCTTTCCAACTGGAAATTTTCCCGTTTTACGTTTTCAAGCTTCCCATTCTTCATAAAAATCAGTAGCTGAGAATCTTCTGAAGGGCAGTGGAACAGAGACACCTGACCCTCACTGAAAATTATCTCACAGTGCTGATAGTACTGCTTTGGAAAGCTAGGTAGTTGCTTGTGAAATATAAAAACAAATGTGGTATGCTTTGAGAAAAGCTGGTGTTATTAGCACACGGAGTACATTAAAGATAAAATCTTGCATGGCTGGAGGAAAACACACATCAGAGGCAACCAAGGTAACACAGTGTGTCTCTCCTATGTTATATAGCAGGGAGTGTGTACTTTGTATACACGGAGCTCTCCCTGACCACTGCAGGATCTCTGTAGTCTGATTTGAATAGACATAAACCTGAAGTGGGAAGAGCTGGATGCTTTGGGGCAGTATTTCAGTGGTGTCATCCATCTTAAGCTAAGAGACTCCTGCACAGGCTGTTTGTACTGGACATCTTCAACTTAATCAGGATAGAAACAGAGATCCGCTGATAACTGGGCAGATTTTAGCAGGCCAACTATTGTCCCAACAAGATGTAACAACATGGGTTTGTACAGTTAATCAAATGCAATTTCTGTTCAATTTGCAGAGATGAAGACATGTTAAAGCCTGAAAGAATCCTGCCAGAAAGATACAAGTACCTCCTTGGAAGTAAGAAGCAGATCAAATTAAATCTTTTAATGAGTGGTATAAAGGTCTGAATTTTATTCCCATCTGTAACTGTTCAGCCTCCTCATTACACTTACACTGGTGACCTTCCCTTACTTAAAATCTTCCCTGGTTCCTGGTCTCCGCTATAAGCACCTCTGCATCAGCAAGGTAATTTTTTTTTTTTTTGATTACAGATTACATTCCCTTTAACAATCACATATTCCATGTTGAAAGTGTCGAGATGGGTAAATGATACAGCTCTTCTAATTCAGATATAGCTGGAGAGAGATTTTGTGACACTGTTTGGCCATGGGAACTCATTTTGAATCCTCCTTTCAGCCTTGAAAATGTTCAGAGAGGATGTGCTAAAGGCAGACACAACAAGACCAACATTTACACAACTTCATTTCAAGGTATGGCCTTGCTCTTGTAGTAAGAAAAGGGGCTACTTTATTCAGGAATGAATATTTGAGTTATTCTCATCCAGTAGCATTGCACAGAATGGTCCACTAGCATAGTCATGAGCATGACAGCTGACAGCAACCTGATCTGTGGGGATTGGCAATCAGGTGCTAGACTTTCCTTCCAATCCACATCCCAAAGAACATCTGCAGGCATCAGGAGGAGGGCAGTAGGCAGGCCAAGGACAATTGTAAATGGAAAAGTTATGCAGTATTATCTGAATTATAATTAAATCACATTAGTCATGCTCCACTGAACATTCAGTGTTACTGGTGAATTTGCATGATAGAGCCATTAATTCTCCTCGGGTAAACAAGTACTCACTGCTTGTCAGTGTTCTGGCTTCTCACCCCCAGGCTGATTGGAAAAATGGGTACTTAATCACCTCATTGCTCTCTACTGTGTCTTCTGATGGCTGAGTGTTTTTTGCTTTGAAAAGTGTTGCTGTTTTCCCAGAAGACCTTCAACAAATCCATCCCCCAAACACTCAAAAAACGAATAAGCTTCCTTGGTCATCTTTGGCAGCAAATACACGAGCTGCTCATGTATGTGCTGCCAGAAACCAATAATGACCAGCCTTCGGTGCAGCAGAAAGAGTCTGCATTTGTTGTTCACCAGAATTATTTTTTAAAAATACTAAGAGCTTCCTCTCCCTAATATGTTTTCCTTTGACTACAGCTCCCATTCTAGAAGTGAAAATTGTCTCTGTTTTTAAGTGTAAACACTGCTTTCTAATCCAGAAAGGAAGTCCTTCAGGATAATTTCAATCACAGCTCAGCTATTAAACATTAACTCTGTGGCGGTGTCTGCTACACTCGTGCAGCAGGTGAACAGTATTGCAGTCTCTCTGGCTTTATGCTGAGGAATTCAGAACAGTTTTCCTAGTAAGACCTCATGTTACTGTGCTCTGAGAAATCACAGAATCCAAGGCCTTTGATAGATTCGAATCCTCTTTGCTCATTGGTGTGAAACCACTGATGGAAATGCGGGTGTTGGTTGCACTTTCACTGGCTGGATGCAATACTAAGGTTAAGAGCCTTAGTTTGTTCTTAGGGCACTCACAAGCCTTTAATTCTTGCTAATGAGGAGGATTTAAGCCCCAACAGAGTATCATGACAGGTGGTAGTAAATAACCAGATAATCATCTATTTCAATAAAAAATGGAAATCTCATAAAATAGTTGAAGAAAAACATGTAATCAAAATTGTGTTAAACAGAAATGGGTTTTTCCCCTGGTAAAGAAAATGCTCATCAAAAATATATTTTCAACCCATTTTTTTTTTTTTTTTACTTATTGAAACTCCCTATTCTGATCAAGGTCATGCAAGCTGTTGTGTATCAGTTTCCTTTTGTGAAAACTTGACTAGGGTTTTTCTTTGTACGTTGTAAAACTTTTTTAATGCTTGCTTAAAATATCTTGCACAAACATCTAATGGCAGAACTTTTCTTGGTTCATTCTGGATGAATGACAGGACAATGGCATATCCAGCATAAATATAAGGCATGGTAACGGATCACAGACAAGTTATTGTTCAGCCACTTGCGCTGCAAATCAAAAGCTTTGACTCATACAAGCAATCTCTTACATGTCTTTACAGGAATCTTGAATTTATAATAGGCCTTATTACATCATTCAGTTCATTAAATATATTCATTAAAAAGTAACAGACAGCTATTAAGAGGATTAACTTGGTTATCAACAGTTGTAACTTGCATTTAGTGATGGGTGAAATTGCTGTAGACAGGTCTAGTGCTTCTGCATATAGGTTTACTCACACCTCTGTCACACCCCTTATGATCTGACAATGCGGCACAAGCAGCAGCTTGCTATCACAGAATAAATTCAGTTGCATGGAATTTGACATGACATTGGAAAGCTGCAATTGCAATAGAGATTTGTAAGGTCTCACAGGGAAATCTTTACTAGAAAACAGTGTGCTTCACAGAGTGGAAGTTTGCAAAGCCACCCCAGAAAGAGGCAGGGAGTGCCAGTGGATACAGGTGTGTGTATCCACTGTGAGCTAAGCCAAATGTCCCAGGAGCTGCTGGTCAGAAGCAAAAGGTTTCCACTGACCTATTCTGGCATTTGATCCTACAGTGCTGGTGTGTGGCTGAGGTGGAGAGCTGCAGCTAAAAAGGGAGTAAGGCTGGAACTCCACTGCAGAAAAGGAAACCTAAAATAACACCCCCACGGAACAGGCTTTTGCAGGATGTTCTGCAGGTCTGGGGCATGGTAAACTGTTTTTAGCATGTGTGATTTTTTTGCTTTTTTTGACCATAGCTGTCTTTATTAAAAAACTTTGAGACTTAGTAAAGAAAAGGTCTAGACATGTGTCCAATTTGCATTTAAATCAAGGATTCTCCTAGACAAACATGAACTGGGAAATACTAGGAATACTGGAAGTATGTTCTAACTACAATGGCATCTTCAATTTGTCATGGCTTTTTGACTTGTAGTATAAATAAAATGAAATCAATGAACAGATTTAAACTGATGCCAAACACACTCTTTCCTGACATAGGGAAAATTATTATTTCGTTCATACTTAGTAGCTTCTGATCTTTCTGAAATGGTCTGTATCCATTCTGCGTGTCATCAACAGTGTCAAATACCGAACACACCAAACTACTCGTTGAATCGTAGAGAGGGAGGATCAATCACCTAAGAAAACTCTGCAGCTGGCAACAAACTAGCTTCTTTCAATTGCTATCCTGTTGCTGCAGCAATCTCTAGTACAAGTATGAGTTATATGCTGCTTACAAATTTGCATGTGTCTGACAACAGCTATTAAGGCATAACAAATAAAGATCAACAAAGAGTCTGAGCTGACACCACAAAGTTCTGGTTTTCAGCCTAAAACTCAGAGGTATGCTTACTTGTCTGCTCATTTGGAAGATGAAGGTGAGGTGGGAGCTGAAACAAGCAGTTCTTCACACAATGCTGTAGGCAACCTTTTTTCCAGGTGTGGTCCCACCAAACTGCTGCTAAGAACGTGCCATCCCACATATGCTTGCATTTGGGGACTGACAAGGAAACTATGGGAATGATGACCAACTCCGTGTTTTGAAACCAGGTCAAAACAGGTCAGTGACAATGAGATGTCTAAGTGGTGGAGTTTTTTTTGCAGGAAATTCTTTACATGGCCTCAGATGTGCTTAAAATGCCATCTGAATATATGACTCCTTGGATAAGCTGCCATTTTGGTCTCCACTCAGGCTGTGGGACTAAGTGGTAAATGACCAAGAGCATCAGTTCATGCCAGTGAAGGATCTGACCCTGCAGGTGTTACAAATGAGGTTACAGGGAGCCCTTTTGGTCTGGCAAGGACAGGCAGGCACTGTCCTCCAGGGGCCCTCTGTGGCTGTATCTGAGCTGTGCCGCGTGCGAGCGCTGGCACGTGCACAGACACTGACATGGCACTGTGCAAGTGCCATGACGGCAAGGATGAAACCTTCCTTCTTAACTGCCTGAGCCAACAGGTAGTTACAAATTTGGCTTTTTAATCCTGAACACCCAACAGATTAGACCCATCACAAACTCTTACAGATCAGAGGAAGTCAACATTGTTACCCACTAGGGTTCAGACATGGCTCTACTGTTACTACACAAAAGGTGATCTCCACGCAAACCAGGTATTTCTGCAACCATAAATTCCATAACTTAAACTAAAAAAGTCTGTAATAAAATTAAACATCCAGGTATCTAAGTGCTCTAAGCCACGGAGCTACCTATGTCCTTCAACAAAGATGTTTAACATACGGATCAACATGTTTTTCCAGACCAAAAGAACAGGAATTTAGGTTAATTTAATAGAAAAAATAAAATATGGAATAACATTGATTTTGGCCAATAT
Organism: Gymnorhina tibicen; assembly: GCA_013399875.1. NCBI lineage: Eukaryota > Metazoa > Chordata > Aves > Passeriformes > Artamidae > Gymnorhina > Gymnorhina tibicen. The sequence goes on along the minus strand of VXAZ01002621.1, from coordinate 317,129 downwards.
CAATTACAACAGAACTACCCTATTTTACAAATAACAACTGAACATTTTACACATGTACAGTATTTTTTTCAGTAAAAATGGATTTCGTTATAACAATGTCAGGTTTTTTTTAAAGAAAACAAAGTTATTAATTTCTTCTCTATAATAGTGTTAGAGACATTTGTAAGTATCCAAACAGATTCTTTACAATCCATTACATAATTAAATCTCAATAGTGAATATATATTTATATATAACATATATAATATTAACTTAAACTTTGAAAGCATTATGTTCTATTTAAACACGCTATACTGAAATGAGGCAGTAACAGACTAGTAGTTAAACTAGCACAAATTTGAATGTTTATCAGGAAATTTGTAATGGGCACCAAAGGAGCTTGACTGCACTCTGTCATACTGAACCAGGCTGTAATAGTTTATCTGCTGTCTGCTAAAGAGGACATTACCTCTAAAGGTTTGTATTCATTTCTTTGTAAAACATCCACAGTCATTTTTGATCCCCTTTATTTTCCAGGATTTACATGCTTAAACACCTGCAATCCATTTTCTGTTTGTATGTCCAGGAAAGCTAACTGAGAAAGACACTATGTTTTAAGTATTATCCCCAGTAAACAGTATATTTGAAGTTCAATTTTCTGTTTTCTGCGAAATGACTGTCATTTGGACAGTATTCTGAGTGGAGCTGAAGAAGATAAATTAAACAGAAATTTGTACTGGCAGCCATGTGCCTGGGCAGAAAAAGAGCGAGGCTAAGGCCACTTCTCTTATCACTCAGGACCATTTTACAGTGAGGTAACTCCATTGGCCTTAGCAGGACTATTCCTGCTGAAATTTCTATTGTAAGCAGTTAAAAGCAGATTCAGGCCCATCATGACATGAAGAGAACCATTGATTTATTGCCCTATATGCAATTATTCCTGGAGGTGTATTTGGCACAATTATAAATCCAGTCCTGTAAACACATCCTGTCGTATATAGTCACACTGGCATTTACATATGGGCACTATGAAATAGTTCCACATATCTGTATGATAATATCCCCTTTTTAAATGAACATTAAAAGACAACAATAACTTATGAATACTTCTTACATGTTAGCAATGTTTTCTGACTTCTGAGCATATACATTACTCTCACTTACGCAAATCAAGAGAAGTAGTATATTCTAAATTTGTCCATTACAGGAACAATGGGTTTTTTATGTTTATTTGAAATAGCTTTGACAATTTAAAAAAATAAAATAAAAATCCTAGCATATCTGTTAATAAGCCACCTGTCTGAAAATGAAATCTATATGACCAAAACCACATTTTGGGCAAACATATATACATACCGCATGTGATACAAAAAATAGCATACAGCAGAGGAAGTAAGAAAGAAATGTGTGCAGAAATGTTCACTTTCGATTTTTTAAAATAGTGTTACAAAAGGGGCAGAACTTAGTCCTGCACTAATGATGTTTCTGATCCCCTCAGGAACTCAAGTTCCCCCTGTCAATACATACAGCACAAAAAAAGACTAATGCAAATTTTTTTGTATTGTTTAGTTTTAATCCATGTAAACTTGTGTTGTACTCTTGAAACACTCTTTAAACATCTTGAAGTGGAAAGAAGCAGGAAAGAAGGGAAGAAAAAGGACCTTCAAAAAACAGGAATAATCCTAAGGTTGACAGGAAATCAAATCAAGAGTTAAATGTTAATTTTGGCATCAAATGCTTTGGTCACACAATACTGACTCTGTGATCCTGGATGCTCAGCTCTAGACAACCAGTTATGAAAGGTAGGCGTGTTGTAGTTTTTCCATTTAAGTTCCAACAAACAGTTTGCCATCTCCCCAGACAAAGACGGGGGAGAGGGAGAAAGGTGGCTTGCTTTCTTTTTCTTTTTCTTTTTTTTTTTCCTTTTTCAGTAATATGGATTAATCTATAAGTCTACAGGAGGAGGATGCTGGGAGGTGTCAGTTCACCCCTTTTGTTTACATGTTCTGCAACACAACTGCTGAAGTACTTTCCTCTGGCAGAGATTGTTCTTTTTCACCAGCATACAGAATCCTCCCTCGGCCCAGGACTCTTCCGTAGCTTCCAGAGGGTAGCAGCAAGAGAAGGAGGGGAGGTTGAAGGTTTGGAGAGCACGGCGTGTACAATGGAAGAAGGTTTAGTTGGTCAAACATGCAGATTTGGTTGAAGAGACCATTCAGGAGCAGGTAGCAAGTAGGAAATTTGGTCCATCAAAAGGAATTTCAGTCAACAGCATTTTTTTTTTTTTTTTCAGGAAGAGATATTGTGTGGTCCGACAGGGAATGATTGGTATCCATTTATGAAAAGGAAAAAAAGATTAGAAAGAGAATAATTAGAATACAGTGATATTTACAGCAAAGGAATTTGCTCTCAATTTTTATGAATTAAAAGAATAAAACAATCAAACCACAGAAAAAGAGTAAAACATTCTCAACAGAAATGCAAATCCTGTAGAGTGAGTTGATTGTAAGGCACTGAAATGAGACCCTCTCTGCTTTTGCAAATTAACAGAAAAAAAACCCCAAAACCCTTCTGGACTTTCCTTGTTACCCTAGACTTCTGAGAACATGGTGCATAGTAACTGCCTGAAGGCCTGCACATCCATGTGTTGCTCTTCCATGAGAGCTGCATTTGGAAGAATGGTGGTGACAGAACTGAGATGGGGTGTCCTCACTCTCGGGCCACTACAGTGTATGTGACTGAGGCTGCAAGTGTACAAATGAAGGTGGATTTATCCCAGCCATATTAAAGACCAAACTGGTATCTCAAATGTTTCCATTGCAGAAATCAACTGCAATACCGTATTAGCATTACCCTTCTTCATTTGTCTATCTGTATCTGTACACTTCTGGACTTGCTTTAGACAGTAACTCTTCCAATGCCTGGACATGAAAAGGTCTCATGACTAGTTTACCAATATCTGCAATGAAACTTTACAATGAATAGGACGCTTTTCAAAGTTTGGAAGCCTATACTCCAAAAAGAAATGCACAGAAACATGACTGACACCTATGCTCTTTCTTTTTTCTTTTTTAAGTCTTCTTTAACTCTTAGTAAATCCCGTGAAAATAAGCTGGATCCAAGAGTCATTGTTATCTTTTACTGTATCTGATGTCAGGTATCTTCCTGGACTTTGTTCTGATATGATTTTCCTGTTGGATTGCACTTGTTGGGCTCTATTTACAAGTAATTCACATGGTAACATTTTTAGGGAAGCACAGTGTTATCTAAGTGTCTCTGTAATTGTGGCATTTAAAAGGAATTAATATTAGTGAATAATTAAGCCAATCATATGCAATAAGAAGGCTATCTTGGTTACCACAGGGAATTTGGAGGAAGTTCAAATCTCCACCCTAAACTGCATGCTCCCTATTTCAGAATTCTTTTTTTCTTTCACACAAGTCAAGCAATACTGCAGGCACTTTAAATCATTTTTACTTGCCAGCATTTTCACAGTTTAAAGCAGCGAGATAGATAAATGTAATACTATTAATAGTACTCTTGGGTCCTCATATAAAAATCTGTTGAAAGAAATGGCTTTTGAAAAAATGCTAAGGAAGGAAAAGTAGGTTGTTGGCAAGGGGAAAAATTATTTTAGGAAAATTCAGGTAAAGAGGATGTGACTAATCTTGCTAATACATGCAAATGTAAATTTCTCCTTTTCATACACCTGAAAAATTTAAAATGTAACGTAGACATTACTTGAAAAAAGAGAAGCAGGCCAAACCAATCCAACACGTGTAAAAGAAGAAGCTGGCAGTGATAAAACGGACCTTTCAGAGACTTGCACTCACCATCCTTGCACACTGTTCCAACGACACAGACACCAGTGTCTAGGTTATAGCCACTTGGACAGCTCGTACAGTTTCTGTCTCCTGGACCACTGCAATCCAAACAGCTGGCATCGCACCTAAGAGACAATGGCAGGCGTTGGTCTTCTGGCCTCACCAAATATAAGACTTCCTAGGAGACCTCTTTGGTATTGCAAAGGACTCGTTTGTTCCTCCTAGAGGTATCAGGCATTATAATACTACTGCTACTAATTACGATAATAAATAATTGACTGCCGCTGTGAGGCTTGGCTGGTGGTAGAGGTTGTAGCTCGTCCCTAAGAATTCCTGGCTCAGGAACTCCTGGTGGTGCCTGGGCACCTTGCATGCAGCTTCTCTCTCACCCGTGCGATGGAGGCACGCAGCCAAGCTCACACAGAGCTTGTTAGCTCTGGCGGTACCAGAAGCAGAGAGTCAGAGGCGGCCCTTGCCAAGGAATCCGATGTTTATTCTGACCAGCTCCCAAGCAGGCCAGGTAGCGAGAGGCCGGGCCCCGCCCACCAAGTTCTTTAACAAGGGGCACAGACGGGGAGGGACAACAGCTGAGGGCCAATGTGGTGTGACCCAAGGTAAGAGTGACCGTCTGGCTGCTGACCAACCAGGGGGACCCGCCTCACACAGGTCACAAGACCAGGTGAGAGGATTTGGCTATCTGGCTTGTGGGGGGTGTTAGATCTCTGAATTCACCCACCACCGGGCTCCTGGGCTCCCTGGTCCCCCAGCCATTCCAACTGGTGGCTTGGAGACTACAACAATTGACTACCCCTGCAACTCTGTCCTGCTTCTTTCTATCAACAACTTTCTATTCAAGCTTTTTTACTACACAGATGCATTATTCTAGTGCTTTGAAACTATGCATAAATAATCTGCAAAAGTATCAAGCTGATGGTGCATACATGTGCCAGAAATGCAGGAACTAAAACTACAGGATAGAAAAGACTGACATGATGCCTAGTCCCTTCATCATCCATCTCACTGCATCGTATTTTCATTACCTGTTGATTGTCTTTTTATGTGGAATACACTGAAACACATGGGGATTCCCTTCCTGCCCTGAATTCATATCTGAGTCAATAATTAATCATTTCAAAGGGCAACAAATGATATTTGTTTAACAAAGAATGGAATAGAAAAAAAATGTTCCTTCCTTGCAGAGCACAACTTTGTCCAAAATTTATCCAGCCATTTGTACACTTGAGTCAGGTAGGCTATTCTGGATAGTAGTTTAGAAATAAACCTGTGCTATGTTTGTGAATATGCAGTGGAAGAACTGAAATGGTCTTTATAAATAGTAATTAACTTGCAATGAAAAACCCGTAGTTTGATTATTTTTGTTTGCTATTAAGAAATACAGATCCTCTGTCAGATTTGTAAATTTTGTGCTTCTGTGCAAATCTACTTACACTCTCACTACAGGCTGTTTTAAAGTGAAGGTCACACACATATACGAGAATAAATACTTTTACAAGACCTGTATGAACACAAATCATAATAATAACAATAACAACAACAACAACAACAGTAATAGCTTTTCCTTCATTTTCTTAGCATTCAGTATTTTTTTGTATTTTTTGAAGTTAGCAGTATTTTATCTTCTAATAAGTTATGATCATTTTCAACAGTAATAGCTAATAGACTGCCAGATATACTAGTATTTGTATATACTAATATACTATTGCCTAATGTACTGCCTGATATACTGCCAGATATATTAGCCACTGACCATACCTTTTGCAGCTTTTGTATCCGCTTTCAGTGGAGTGATCAAGGTAATAACCACTACTACAGGACTGCACACATCTTCCATCTTCCATAAAATAACCCTGTGTGCAGTTTATACAGGCATCTACTCCAGCACCTTAGCCCAAAGAGAAATTGTTAGAAGGTAAGTACATTGTCAGAATAAACAGTTACATAATTTCAGTGTATCTTTTTCTGAAATAAATTAAGTTCTAAAGCTCCCACAAAATCTACCCGTCATTATTCCATCCCTGGAAGAAAATGGAAGGCATTACTAGAAATCATATTAAGTTCTACTAAAATTAAAAAAAAAAAAAAAGAAAAAAAAAGAAAAAGAAAGGAATATATGAAGTCTTTTAATTAAAAACCTAGATTTCCATGCTAGCTGAAAGAAGTTTGCCATATTCAAAATGAAATTAAAAGCTAGTAAGAGAATGAAGGATTCCCATGTAAACAACCATGTTATACTGTAACTGTGACATAGTGGAATAAAATCAGAGGTAAAATCATACAGGAATGAAAATTATGTAGACAAATGTCAGTGGGGTACCTGCACATGTTGCACAGGAACGGTGGCATGGTTCACATTCTCTGCCACTGTGGTATTTTCCTTCTTCACAGCGGATAGCACATCTGGTGCCATGCAAACTATTGTAAAAAGCAAAAAAAGCACAGGCCACGTAACGGCAACAGAGGACAACAAGATTGGGCACAACCCAGTAATTCTCTTTTAATCAAAGAACAACACACATACTATGACTCATCACCTTCCTTCACTGGGCATATTTTATAAATTTAGAGACACCAATCACTTAAAGAGGGAATGCAAAGCAGTTTTGCCCACGGTGAAGTAAAGAAGGTGTTCACAAACTCTTTGTAAATACTACAAAGTAATAGGGGACAGATAAAAAATTAACAATGACAAACAGCACTAAAAATTCAGGCATGTAAAATGCAATTATCCACCAGGAATTTGGCACAGGGTCAGCATTAAAAAAAATGCTAAGGGACTTGTTAACTGAATGTCAGTTCTGTGTGGCTTGTGAGATTTGTCAAGATTACAGTTGGAGGTATTCTGCCTGCAAGGCACTTTAGAGAGAGCACGAAAATCAGACTAACAGAGGAAAAGAAACAGCATACAGAGTCACATTTTCACGCATTCTTTGAAGTAGCTGTTTATTGCTTTCCTGTTAAAGGGTGCCTATAGCAGTTTGTTAGGGTTTAGGTTTTGTCTGTTTGTTTGTTTGAAATTATTTATTTTTTAAACTAGGACTTCTCTGCCACGTTTACCATCTTCTGCGGAATCTCAGCATTCATCCAATTTAACACTTTTACGAGAAATGCTCATCAGCTCCGGGGTTTATCACTCTGAGTGCTAACCATGCTTTTACAGATTGGATCCAGCAAAAGTCAGGTAAGCTCAGCGCCACTGAAAATTTTCATGGGTGTATTCCATCTCAGTTTAGAAAATAAATTAGCAATTCAAAAAAACTTCACAACCCCTGCTTTTCTCTTATTTTTCTTCAGTGACACACCTCGAAGAGCTTTACAACACACATAGCATTAACATGTTTTTACAGATGGGAAAATAATTTGCCCAAGTTTATTTAACGGGCCAGTAATGGAGCAGATCTGGAATCCCAGCCTTTCAAGACCCAGCCAAGGAAGGCCCTGCTCATTGATACCTCTGCCAAGAAAATGCAGGAAGTTTTGAACAACTATGGAATATGAAATGCATGTCCTGAAAGGCTCCATTTATCTGGTATACCCACACATTTTTTAAAAATGTTACCAAAAATTAGTTTCAATTTGTTAATATTGCCCAAGAAAACATGAAAGTTGGGTTTTAAAAATTTTTTTAATATTTCAGTTTCAATAAAGGAATCCAGCTATTGATGTTCTAGAAGCAAACATTCAGCTTTTACTAAGAGATGAAAATCCACTTTGATGGAACATGAAACCTCAGTGTTAAAACATTAACACAATGCTCATATTCAAAAGAATCCCTACAGATACTGAATACTGACTTCATATTTCTTTGTGGCACTAAGCCAGCATACAGTCTGTCACGGATATTATAAGATTTTTGACCTTTGCTACTTGGATCAAAAGGTCCTTTATAAAGGAGCTTGAAATGTGTACTGCTGCTTTGTATTTTTTACCTATCATTTTCAAGTTCCCCTCTGAAGAAAAAATCTCCACTGCTGTTTAAAATATATGATCACTGTACTGTAACAGAATTGAGCCTCAGGTACTTGAGATAAGTGAATGACTGGATACACGAAGAAATACAATAAAGATAAGAAAATAATTTCTAACTACCACATGAATGAATCAGAAAGATTAATACAATTCATTAGCTCTACTTCTAAAATAATCCTTGACTGACATACTGTAGGTCAAAATTGAAGAAGCCAGCTTTCCACATGACTGTGGCTTTTATGTTACCTGAAATGAAAGGCCTTCTAAAAAATCTGTTGTTAGCCAAACTGGCACATAGGAACGCTATTACACACTAAACAGCATTGGAACAGATGAAATGAGGGTCATGCAAGGTTAAATAGCTATCTGATGTTCTTCATTGTGTATTTACAGCCTTGTACATCTCTTCAGATAGTATGTTTAGAGACATCCATCATTTCCTTACCTTAGGCCATGTCTGCATTCTGTGCAGATTTGGAATTCAACACAGGTCTTGCAGTTTTCACTACATTTTCGACAAACAATCTTATCTACAAGAGAAAAAAGAAAACAGCCCAGAAAACCTTGGTCAGTTTTGTTTGATAAAATTGTATGAATATAGTATTGCATGACTTACTGCTTTCTAGTCTGACATCAACATCAAGCTAGACTAAAATAGCAAAATTCTGCCTATCATTAGCTTTTTCCACCAAATATGAAATGGTTTACAACATTTCTATACATTTGAAGTTATATTTGCACCCTGAGAAAAATATGTTTTGAGGCCATTAAAAAATTTTCATAAACATTTAAAGTTTACATTCACTATTTATAATATGGACTAAAGTCACCTTCTCATATAGCAGTGATATGCAATAATGATTGCCATGTGTTCTGGAGACTGTCCTGCAATCTTACCCTTTCCATGCAAGCAGTCTGTCCTGTCTTCCTGATTTGGTGCTAAAAGACACACCTGCATAAACAGATCTGATCTTAACAAAGTAAATACATAAATTGCTTAACACCTGCCGTTCTATCTCTAGAGATCCCTTAAGAAATGTCTCTCTCTCTTCAGCCCTGTTGTCTTTTGACATGCAATGACACATACCCTTCTGAGAAGAAAAATTTAATTTTCCCATTTAATCCTAAATTTTCATCTATCCATCTTAATTTGTGTGGAGAAGAGTTCTCTTCACTGTAGTACTCACACAGTGAAAATGGAAGAATTAAGGTAGGACCTGTTTTTCCTAATTCTCAGACACAAACACACAGTCTCATGCTGGAGAAAGCACAAGGTTAGGTATCTAGGTGAACAAAGTTCCTGAGAACACATTTATCTTCTAAGGAGTGTCTAAAGATAACAAAAGTCACTGCAGTTTTAAGCATGTTTGAATACATGTCTAAGTGTTTTTGTTAGTCAAAGCTGGAAATTAAACACGGACAGTCTACTTGGCAATCACAGCAGGAAGCTGAAGGCAGGTATCTATCATGGCTGAGGATTACTGCTCTTGGGCAGTCACATCACTCTGTAGGTGCTTAGATCTGTCAGAAACATTATTTGCAACCACGTCACATCTGAAGAGACTATTTTTCTTAGAGCTCTGGTTCACTGGCCATGGCCAGTTTCTCAGCTCTCACTTCTGGTGCCATATAATCCGGCTGAATGGGGAATTCCTCATGGTCAGAATGTGGGTGCTGTCTGTCCCTTTCCCAGGTAGTGATAACCTGTTTTGTCCTTCAATTGACTTGCTCTTGAGCTGCCCTAGTTCTGCTACTGTTACTCCCAGCCACCCCCAGCTGAAAAGACATCCTGCAATAAGTACGGTTTTTAAAATAAAGGCAGATTATTCAGGACATTCTTGATCACACTTGGCAACAATTTAATAAAAGGAATAGGATAAGAGATAGATGCATCAACATACACTTTTCCTGCTCATAAGCATTCCAGCAACCTCCCCAGATCAAATTCTGTAGCCCGCAATACAAAACCAACAAGAAATACTAACTCTTATCCAGGTAAAACCCATCAGGGCAGTTGGTAATACAGCTATTGGTTACTTCATTCAGGTAGTAGCCAGATTTACAGGTCATGCACTGGTCATTTTGGCCTCCAACACAGGTTTCACAATTGGGTGAGCATTTTTTACATCGTTTCTTGTCTGCATTGTAGTGACCAGGTGGGCAGGTCGAAACACAGATCCTGCAGACAGCAGGGAAGAGAAGGCAGAATTGTTAATGAAATAACCTGCCACCACGTTCCTGGACCATGACTGCAAAGCAGAAGTATTTCTCAGCATTGCTGCTTTTCTAAGGATCATGTGTTTACTAAGATAATACCTTTCAAGGCACTGTGTCAAGCTGACTCTCTCGCATTTATGTCCCTACACATATGCTATCTCACTAGCAAATGGCTTGTCAGTCTACAGTACAATTTTTGACCATCTACATTTCTTCCTATCTTGTTCACTTAATCACTTAAGCTGTAGTAGCTATGAGAGTCTATATATACATATATACATATATATATATACAGAGAGAGCCTCTTAGGCAAAAAATAAAGAGGTGGGGATATAATCAGAGAAGGGTTTTTCAAAGCTGTAGTTTAAATTCTGATTAGCTAGGGTCTGAGATTTTTTTAACTCCAAAGAAAATTTTTTAAAGTCAGGGGAAAATGAATCCATGACTGCAATGAAAAGAAAAGGAAAGAAAGTTAAGATATATACCAAGAAATCAACGAAGTAAAGTTTTTTTTCTCTTTGTCTTACCTTGTGTTGTTTTTAGATTTGTAGTAATAGTGCAAACAGTCAGTACAATGATCTGGTCCTGGCCCATCACACCCTACTTTACTGCATTCTGCATTGCAGGGACCTGTAATAAAAACAGAATACAGAGGGACAAAGGGATTAAAACTTCTCCTTTAGTATTTGGGACACTTTAAAATACAGTATTTTATTGCAGAATGCAATTACTCTGTCTTCCTGTGTTGAGGGCAGGTAGCTCGGTTTGCAGCTCAAGATTGAGCTCTGGATGGCAGAAGCTCCAAGCAAGAGGCCGTGCAGACCCTTCACATAAAAAAGGACACAGGGACCTGTGGCATCGGTCAGGTGACTGGACACTTAGAGACACAGCAATAGCCAAAGACCGTGAGACTTTCATGCACTTAAATTGTAAGGGTATAAAAGCCCAGGGTTTCCCTTGTTTAGGGTCCCTCCTCAGAGGCACTCAGATCAAGCTGTTACTTTGTTATTTAGTTATTGCACCGAGATTACATTATTCTAAGGATCGGGAAGTCTGGGACTCTGCTATGGGAAAACTAGGGTCGAGCTAGTAAGGAAACCTGGTCTGACTGTGTGAGTGTGGGGTGTGTAGCTGTGAAGGGGCCTCAGTCCTAGCTCAGGTGTTGAGAGTATGACTGCCAGAGTGGCTCCTGGATGGCTGGACAGGCTGCTTGATTTGAATTCAAAAATTCAAAAAAGAAAGGCAAGCTTTTTTAACAAATATGGCATCCTTGTTTTATTTGGAAATGTATGAAGGCTTCTGTAATTCATAATTAAGAAAGATTAGCAAAATAACTTATAAAAAGCAGGACAACATAAATGATGAATATTATGATCAGTGGCTAATCTGGTTACTGAGTGGGTATCAACTGGTCCAAAGTCCAAGTAGCTACCATGACCCAAGGAACCAGACACCAGGGCCCCAACGCTCTGTGCTGCTACATGCTGCAAAAGCCTCAGCTAGTACTTGCTGATTCGCAAGTCTTCCATCTCACCTGCACTCATGTTAGGCTTGATAATGCTTGTGGATCTGTTCCAGCTCAAGATATTCTGTCATTTTGTTCTTACAGTTTTCAAATAGATCCTTCCTGCTATGGGAGGAGAGAACCATCAAGTCTTGCCTTTATGCAGGTGAACAATGACTGTGGGTGAAGTTACAACTTTCAGGATCACTACTCTCTCCCGAATGAAATGTGTTGAGTTTGCTTCATATAAAAACCTAAGAAGTTAGTGACCTTTACAGTAGAGATAGTAGTGTTTCATTACCTACCAAAACAAGGAGTTCTGCAGCTCTCCATCTAAAATAGAGACTGTGGGACTGACATGCTATGAGAGGAGAATGGAATAACAGAAAATACTAAATTGAAATTTGTCCTCCTTTTTGCACCCCAGAGATATACTTCACATTCCTCACACGGTACTGCTAATGGTGGATTACATGTAAGAAACTGTCAACTTGACTTATTTTGCAGTGCTAAAAATCTAACTCCATTAAAGTCTAATGAAAAGGTTGAAAAACTATAGGAATCACTAAGAAACAACACAGATGTAGAAGATAAAAGTTCTTCCCATATATATTTATATGTGCATAAGTGTATATAGCTTTATAAACTTATATGCAAAATAGTGCATTCTTCATAGCATGTTAATTGTAGCTTAAAACTATATAGCTCTATGCATACAAACTCAAACACCTAACGTAAAATTATGAAACAAATAATTCCCATCTTCAGTGAAGAATCCAATTCACTGAACATTTTACATATGCAGGTTCTCAGGTCACCCTTAAAGCTGTTAAGGTTTCAGTAAATGCACAAATAGAGTAAATGAATGTACGCACCTGAATAGTCATCTGTTGTATAATCTTCTGTAGGGTCTTCAACTGGACTAGAGCGCACTCTTTCCACTTTGGAAAAATCATTTCTTGGTGAGTAAGGCTGAATGGATGTTCCATACAGTACTAAGGACCACTCTTTCAATTTGCCTGGAAGTTAAGTATTATAAAACTGTTTTCATAACTACTTCTCTTTTCTGTGTCTTACGAGACTATGTCACTTTTAAGCACGTTGTTATGAGTAGGTATGGAAGACATTGCCCTTCAAGTAAGTGCAGTAGCTGTTTTACTATAGGCTGAGAAAGCATATTTTCTTCAATCAGATCTTTATACTGTATTTTCATAGCACTCCAATCTCTTGTAGCAATCTCTTGTAGGTCTAGCAAAGGTTTGCACCATGGGCTGAACTCAATATATAAACAAAACATCTGGGCGTACAGTTATTTGGAATGTGTATATAGTACTCAATAAAGTGGTTTTGCTCTGGATTTCACTTTCCACTCAGAACATTATTAATTGTCTGGTAATTATCATTTGAGATCTTTAAGCTAAGAAGCTGTATTCAGAATTGTGACTTAAGAAAGGGATTACGTAAGAGTACCGTTCATTGACTTGTAGGACTCGATGAACAAGAAACAGCCTCTCCTCCATAGAAGAACATCAGTATCCCCCTCAAATCAGCATAATTTCTAATTTATTTATGCCAGTTATTTGGCAGATTTATCACTGTACTGTCTGCAGTAATCATTAACATTTTATCCTCTTAATATCTGAGTGAAGAAAGAAAAAATTGTCTGGCCACCTGAAGTATTATCTGACTTTCTGGTAAGTTTTTTTTTGGGAAGAATAAAAAGACAAAGGTGTATCAAGTCATCAGTTAATGCTGTCAGAACATAAAGGGTGAATTTTCAGTCCCCATCTTCCTCTCTATACTACCAAGTGAATTAACTTGGAGAAAGAGCAAAAACACTCAGGCCTGAAACAATGTCTAAAGTAATGATGAATAAAACCCACATCCCTGCTTGAAAAGGTGCAACCTAATTTTGGTATCATCCTATTGTCTTAGTTATGTTAAACTGTGCTGGAATAGCTAGTTGTAAATGTCAAATTCTTATCAGCACAAAGAGAAATCAGAGAAGCAAGGAGAATTTGAATGATCCTGTTTTGGAGGCTGTGGTTAAAACTCTTCCCAAGGAGAACTATTATTTAATGATAAATGTAATCCAGGTACAACTCTTCTACAGAAAATAATGTAGTATACTCATGTAAAGTTAAATTCAAGCAATCTTCCTCTTCTTTCACTTTAATGGTACTCAATAACTTGAAATGTTGTTCACTTGGACATTTTCAATCTGTGCAAACAAATTAATTTGACCTTTACAAGTAATTCCCTGTATTTTCCCCAATGTCATCTGGTAACCTCCACTGACATGACAAAGACAAAGACAAGTATCTCTATCCTTGTACATGCATGATTCTAGCAGTAAGCAACAATAAGCAAATACACTACCTGACAGATCATAAACAAATTCTTTTAAATAGTTTGTACTAGGGCTAAAGATGGGAATCTCTGTTATCTCTATGAATCTATGTCTCTTGCCAAGCCTCTTTCTGAGACAAAAAAATTTCTACACTTCATATGAAACCTTCTCTGCTCTATACTCAGTTTTTGAGTAGAAACTATAAAACAGAGACTACATCATGTGGCAGTTCTGTCACACAGTAGCTTTCAGCTTTTCACACCTGAATTACTATTTTCTTTAAAGAGACATTTGATCTTGATTTAAAAAATTAACTGCTGACGAGTCTACCACACCTGCTGTAGTGGCTAATTACCTTGGCTGTAAAACTGCCTACACTTTGCTTTCAATTTGTCTTTTCCTACCCACAGACAGGTAGCTCTTAAAGACCCATTAGATTAAAAAGACCCAAATCATGCATTTTCTTCCTCTAAAGGCATGTGGGAATCAAGTTACATCTCGATGTTCTTTAGACTGACCCAACTGTGTACTTAAGGGCACTTTTCTTTTTAAAAAAGAAGTCACACAGGGAGATAATTTTTAACCAGATATGCAGTCATTGCATCCCTTTCAAACATACAGCTTCTCCATGTCCAGTCCCTGCCTTTTTTGTGTTTTAAACCACTTCTACAGCATAAACCATAATACACTGGATGCAATAAAAGTGTGTTTTGCTAAGTTATTCAGATATTTTTATCCTCATCTTTTATTATGAGCCAAAACTCACTCAACTTTCCAAAGTTTTATATTTCTCCCAGAACACTGGTAAAAGTATTTGCAAGACCTACTACAAATAACCACAGGTAAAGATGCTCCTAAGGCACAGCATATTGTGTCTGCATTTCACACATACAGAAGGTCTTGTACTACCATCGCTGCAGGAAGGATTGTTACTCTGAATGCATACATAATGCAAAAGGGCAGCAAGGGGAATAATGTAGGGTCTCTCAGGAGATCAGCTGCCTTATAAGAATGGTTCAGTAAATAAAGAGGAGAAAAATTCATGTGACTTGCCAGCAAATAAATGAAGTCTGCCTTGAGGTGGGTTTAATTTGCACAATGAAAATATTTCAATAACTAAGTATATATACATTCATGCACACTTATATAATGAATGAACAAAGTATGCACATTTAAGCCAAAATCTTTATTTTCCCATTTTTGGCTGATTCCATCATTTAGTTTGGCTAGATTAATCCTTTCCCTGCTTGTATTCTGGATGTGTAACAAACGTGCTATATTTTATCTATAGAAGAAAGGGTATATCACAATGTTTCACAGCAAACATACGTCCATCTCCATAAAATCTACAGAATTAAATGTAGAAATTACATCCACTACTTTTATGAATTGGACTCTGCATTTCTTTTCAGGTAACTGATGTGGCATTACCTTGCCAATGCAGGGATACGATGACATGCTGAGTCTTTCTTTTTAATTTGACTACAGAAAAATGGCAACTCTTAATTATAAGACCTTTCAAGAGCTGAGAAAACACATGCACAGAACACAAACAAGAAAAAGGCATGATGATGGTATCAGTGTGATAAACTGCAGGCTATGGTGATAAACTGGAGAGGCACCATGAGCTGGAGAGGCACCAGGCATAAATTACGTTTAAGCACCTTTTGTTTACTTCATGTTCTCTTCAGTGCAGAGACTAATCCCGATACGCCCAAACAGCTGAATTTATCCACCACTAATATATGGCAGGCACTTCCAAATCTTTTTGAACAGAAGAATTACTGGACAGCTTTCATCAGAGGACAACCACTGCTCTAGAAAGATGCGGGATACATTACTAGACAGTATACAATGAACCAGGATCCAAATTCACAACCACACTGCATCTTGTGAAAAGCAAATGCATGTGAAAACTGAACTAGTCTCAAGCAGTGTTCTGCATTGTGGTTAAAACAAAGTAGAGAATAAGCTCTCCAGCAGGATTCTTGCAGTATATCAGCTTCCTCCACACCCCTTAGTTTTGCAGACCTACTTTCTCCCAGTCCCCTAACTTAACTGTGCCTTTTCTCCCAAAGTTGCATCTTCAGGCCTTAGTTCTGATGGAGGAAAGGAAATCAGTTCTACTGAGAAGAGTATATATAATGTATTGAAATCAATAACCTATACAACCTATACAACCATAAATGTAGCGGTAGTGTGCAGGAGTGTGCAGGAACAGGCTTTGAAGTGTAAAGCTGGAAATGTAGCAGGCCACTTTGAGACCATCCTGGTGATGTAAAAGGCCTGTAAAATATGTCTGGAGAATTGTCCATATTGAAAGTTTGCAAAATGGCTCCATGCTACCTCTTTTTTAGTGCAAGGCATGTGTCAAGGAAGAAAAGAGGGAAATAGCTGAAATGTGTTCCTCTGTGGTTGTCCTTCATGCCTCTTGGATGAACCAGTGGGTTCCAGGACACAAAGGTGAAGAGCTACCCTAACATTTCCTTCACACCAGAGATCTTTCTGGATGCATCAGGAATAACAAGTGTAAAATGGAGTTGAAAATACTTGATTTTTAACTCTTTTCAGTAATCTGATTAAAATTAAATTACTTATTTGCTGCTTAATACCTCCCCTCTATCAAATTTTAGATTTGATAAGTAAAAAAAGACACTGAAAAGTAAAAAGAAACCCAAACACAAAACCTCCTCCTGAATTGCTGAGCAGTTTTGCTTACACTCTATGGCTGCTTTTCCAAACACATTTAGTGCATACCCCTTTTTAGTGTACTGGAAACTCTGCTTGTCATTTAGTGGTGCATTTAACATCATTTGGCTAAGAACTTTTCATGACTGCAAAGCTATGGTGAGAAGTGATCAGTGGTGATAAAGTGAAATTTAAAACACTGGCAGTGTTGGTGTTTCCTTTCAGAGCTCTAGGGCAAGATAATCAAGATTTTCAAAATGCTGTGCTTAAAGTTAACCACATGACTATACAGCTAACATTTAAATAACACTGGCCACAGCATAAAAAGTTACCAGAGTCTTAAAGTTGTTTCCTGGTCAGGAATTTTGAAAATCGTACATTATCTTGGTCTTCATTAGGGACTTACTAATCACATATTGTGTAAAAGCTCTGTAGAATTTTAGCTTATGATTGCTGGTTTAATATCCTAAAAAATTAAATCAGATTATGCACTATTGAGTCAGGCAATAAGACAATAGGATTTGATGACTGGACATAGAAGCCTTTTTTAAAAGTTGAAATTGTCTATCAGAACATGACACAGCTAAAGCAGAGTATAAATAAAGAATTAAAATTCTCATTCAATTCTATCAGCAGTGGTTGAGTGAGGCTGATCTGTATGTTATATTTTTTAGGGAGAAAATAATCAAAAAAAACCCCAGAAATAAGTTCAGAATAAAACTGAACCATGTATCTTAAGAGGTACGTAACAGTAGCATAAAAATGAAGAGTGCACTGGTAACTGAAATTTAGAATAATGCTCTTCCCAGCTATGGCTTCACACTAAAACCAGTGAGATGTTCCAGCTGTAAATAAAAGGTGGAAAACAGCAAGCACTTTTCAGAATTCACAGAGCCCAAATAAATGTTAGAGTATTACCGGGAGTCTTGAAATTTCTCAGCTGAGACGGAGTGTCACAGATTTCCAAGATCCAATCACCTGCTGCTTTTTCACTCCAGCAGTGAGTAGTCATAAACTCCCAGTTCTTGAATCCTTCCATGGAATGATCAAATAGCCTAAAACAAACCATGATATTATTTCAAGGAAAACTTTTTTCCTGGGAAGCTATGCCTCCAAGTGTGCAAACTCTTGAATAATATAATAATCTGCCAGTTTGTTCATCTGTACCTTTACATAACATTATTCATGGTGGTTTTCTCACATGTATTTCAAGCACATTCAACAGTTTCTTGTTGCTTGATGGAAGAGTCTTTACCTGCCATCGTGTTTTTATAATGAAAAAGAGAATGGCAAGCGAATTCATTGCAAAAATACCAGAATTGCTAATACTATTTAATAGGATTTCGTATGGAAAAACTACATATAATACAGAATTCCATAGTTTTAATAGCATGATGTAAATACAAATAACTTGTAAGCTGGAAAATTTCAGTAACATTTATTTTTGGCTTTGGATTGGAATACTTAAAAGGGGTTTAAACCCAATAAAAACTATTAAGTTTAACACAATAGTGATTCAATACATATAATTTCTTGTGAGGAATAATATGTAACTGAGACACTGGCCTCAGTCCTCGAACAACCAAGGTATCACCCTCTTCAAACACTTCACAGAATTCAGTTTGGGTAAAACTGAAAGACTAATGGCATCTGATGGTTTCATCTAACCAATACCATTACCATAGTTTAATTACCTACATTGTGGGTGAAAAACATTAGAGCTTAGGCCTGGATTATGATAATTTCTAGTATAGGGAGACCCATTTCAGGTACTGTAACGTGATTGTGATCCTGTGTGAGAAGAGGAAGGAGGACCCTTCCTGGCCAGGGATTAGACACAAGAGAATTTGTACTTTTAATCAGTGTTCACAGTGTGTTGCTTGGTACCCTAAAACTATTGATGAGAAGAGCACTCTAAGCAGGACTATTGCCTCCCATAAAATCTCATGGCTCAACTTTCAAAAATGCATATATAACTATACATTCACATATATGTATTTTTATATATTTGTGTATACATACACAGAGATATGTATGCCTGTCAATCTATACATGCATTTATATACATAAATAGGTGTGTGTAGTAGTTATCACTATTTTAATTTGGTCTTTATGTGTGAAAATTTCACTGCTAATAGCTGTGCTTAAATATTTATAAAAAACAAGAATCTCTACAGTTGAAAATCCAATAGATTGAAAATGCTTTTCCGTAAAAGAGAGAAAAACCTAGCATTAGACAACATAAATGTTATATTTAAATTCATGGGAATCTGTTCCTTTGTAAACGAATTTCAAGCTTTATTCTCCAAAGGTTGTGAAGTTCAGCAAATACTGGGAAAACAGGATACTTGTGTAGGTACATTCCTGGTGAAAACTGCCACACTGGGTAGGAATAAAATGCCATACTTCTCTCTGGAAGCTGTGGTCAGTCAGAGGCATGAGGTCAGGTACTGTGTGTCCTACAGTTCTTGCAGTAGAAACTGTATGGACCTATATGACTGGTGCACTTTACAGGGCTCAGCCAAAACCTGATTTTCATGCTCTCATTTCAAACATAGAATCACAGAATCACAGAGTATCCTGAGTTGGGAAAGATCATCAAAATCCCAACTCCTGGCCCTATACAGGACAGTCCCAAGAATTACACCACGCCTCTGAGAGCGTTGTCCAAACAATTCTTGACTCTGTCAGGCTTGGTGCTGTGACCACTTCTCTGGGGAGCCTGTTCCAGTGCCCAACCACCCCTGGATGAAGAACCTTTTCCTAATATGCAGCCTAACTCCCCTGATATAACTTAGGGCCATTCCCTCAGATCCTGTCACTGGTCACCAGAGAGGAGATTGGTGCCTGCCCCTCTGCTTCCCCTCACAAGGAAGATGTAGACTTCAATGAAGTCTCCTCTCAGTGTCCTTCAGGCTGAATATGACAACTGACCTCAGCTGCTCCATGTATGGCTTTCCCTTCAGACCCTTCTCCATCTTTGCAACCTCTTTTGGACATTCTCTAATAGCTTTATAACCTTCTTACATTGCAGCGCCCAAAACTGCCCCCAGCACTCGAGGTGAGGCCGCCCCAGCTCAGAGCAGAGCAGGACAATCCCCTCCCTTGCCCTGGCGATGCTTTCCCTGATGCCCCCAGGACACACTTGGCCCTCCTGGCTGCCAGGGCACTGCTGACTCATGTTCAACTTGCCATTCAATTTGTGCTACCTTTTTCCATTTTAAATGAATGCCTGTAATAGTAGTCTAATTTATTAGCACTTATAAAATTAAATTAAAATATACATTGGGATTCATTTTCATTGATAATTGTGTGAGATTTTCTTCTGATACAGTTCTGTGTTTCTGTGTGTGTGCCTGTAAGTGTATATGTAGACATATTTTGGCAGCAGAATGGGCCTGTTTCACGTCACTGTTAAATCAGTTGCGTGAATACAGCAAATCTCACAAACGCATGGCACATACCATTTACTGAAATGGCAGAAATTATTACACGGTCATTATCCAGAATTTGCATGCAAGTATGTTCAATTTAAGTCACATAGGTTATTTCCAACTGTTATTCAAATTGCTATACTGTTGCTTCTGATAGCTAATGTATTACTTTCTGAACACCCTGTCAATGCAACAAGGCAGCTGTATCTCTTTGCCATTACGGCAACTAAATTATATAATATTATACAAGAACTGTGCAATTATAAATTCTGTATTCACTGAGCTCCTATTCATATACATTAGAAACATGAGTTGCTGTTTATTTTTACTGTCATTAGTCTGATATTTTCCATAGTACTTTTTGAATAACTAGATTTGTCTTATTTTTGAAATTTTAGATTGTTGTCAGATTTCCATTTTAATAATTCTTTTAAGTAATTTTGGGTGGAAGAGACACATATTGTATTAATAAAAACACATTTACCTAAAATATGCTGTGACTGGAACTGTAAGCTTCCATCCATGGAAATGAGGAAAATCTGATAATATTATTTCCAAGAAAATTGACCAGTTTTTTTAAAGAATACTTTTTCAGGAAAGATTTGAATTTTATAAAATAAGGTCTAAATAGGAATCTTTGAATGTATGAACTGTGTTTCCACAAAGATTCTACAAACAAGTCAAAAAGCTACAGACAGGTCAAAAGAACAGTGAAAACATACCGACTCTGAGGCTGTCTGCGTACGTATTTTGGACATACAAAATGGTCCAAGTACTTTTGCTTTGCTTTGTTTATGCACTAAACTCTCAAGTCAAAGAACCTATGAGGCAATGCATGGATTTCACTTTAAGTGGTACTAAATACATGAATGAAACGATCAAATGTTCAGCTGTACATTCCTCATTCAGAAAGAAAAACATAGTATCTTTTAAGGAGCATTCAGCCACTCCAGAATTTAATTCTGTAATTTGTCAAAATTCATATCAAAGACACACTTATCACACAGATTATCATGGATTAATAAATCTTGGTACATGGTCTGATGAATTTCTAGTTGACTATTACAGATTATTATAGACTAAAATACTCAAACAAGATTATTAGAATAATCTGATAGTTTTTATGACCATGATCATATACCTGTACTCACGAACATAACATGCTTTTAAACACCAAAGTGATTAACATCATTTGACTTTTTAAAACTTATTTGTTAACATAACCACAACAGAATGCCAATTCTGTTGCTCAGTTACTCAGGGGACCTTTCTTAGAAACAAAACACTCAACATGGGGTGGATGTGACTGCATGATTGACTATATAATTATAAGTTGCTCCTTACAATGAATAGCATTACATTTTAAAAAATTGCTCTTCTCTTTCTGAGAAGTTTTATGCCATACTCATCACATACTATATGTATGTCTATATAAGAATATATGTTACACAGTGTAGAATAAAATACTTATTTTCTTAAAACAAATTCAAGAGTCCTAGTCTCTTCCACTGCCACCACTTTAGCCTAAAAAATGTGTAACCTTTCTCTTCAAGAATGTAATTTAAAGCAGAAATATTCATCTGTAATCACACTTTAGACCCAGAGGAAGGCAATTAGCTACTTCCTAATAGCGTTAAAAACCCCAACAGACAAGTGTTTCAGCTTTTTAAGCAAAGAATCTTTAAATTCCTTTCAAAGTTTGGAAAAATTTCTTTCAATTTTCAGTTTCATGTGAGAAAACGCAGTGAAGGTAGGGGATTTGTTTAGCAACACCAGCATCACCTGTCACGAACGATAAAAGGTAAACACATAAAAGGAGGTTTTTTTTTAGTTATCAAGATTGTTTTTTTCAGCTGAGAAGGTGCAGCTGCACCTGACTGGCAGCAGTGGTTGAATACTGAACTCAGTGTATTAACAGCCTGGAAGCTCTGCACTTGCTCGTGGCTGTGGCTGCAGTGGAGTAGCTGGCAAGAGACAGGAATTTTCTCCTCCTACAGCAGCAGTCTTTGTTATGATGTGCTCCAGCACACTAAATTGGCAGCCTCACAGGTGAGTGGTCCTTGCCCAGAAGTCTGCAAGGCCACAAGTCTTCAAGTGTGTTTATAGTTTGAAGAGACTACATAGTGCCTTCCCAAGCTGCGTACCTGGAAGTGCTTTGGTCAACTATTCTCCTTAAAGCAGCTCTTCTCCACAGGGTCGAATCATCAGCTCCCTGTGAGATGTAGCCCCTGAGAAACTGCAGACAGCTCAAACTGACTTAACCAAAGCTTCAGCCAGACCCTACTGCCCACCTGCACTGAAGTATTTGGAAAAAAAGAAACGGTCAGAGAACACACTAGGCATTTCAGAAGCTTTCTTATGTACATGTGGAAGATCACTTAAAATTTCTGGATGTGGAGCTAAAGAAGACATATTTAAAGTATATGCATATACACCTTTTTTTTTTTTTTTTCATTTCCATGTTACATCTGGTTATTACAGTTAGTTTTATGAGATCTCTGAACTATCATGATAAAGTTGTTTGGAGTAACATGAACAACAGTGTACAACGCCTG
The DNA here is from genome assembly GCA_013399875.1 of Gymnorhina tibicen. Classification (NCBI taxonomy): domain Eukaryota; kingdom Metazoa; phylum Chordata; class Aves; order Passeriformes; family Artamidae; genus Gymnorhina; species Gymnorhina tibicen. The sequence continues at coordinate 294,591 of VXAZ01002621.1, read as the reverse complement.
CCAGCCTGAAATAGTGGCTAGTACAGCAATCACCATCTTTAAAAGTGGAGAGCTTGTCCCCAGGGATTACACATATCCATAGTAAATGATCCATCATTACTTGCAGACATGTCAGGCTGAGGAGCTCCACACACTCCAGTGGTCAGCCAGCTGCTCTGTAGTGGGATATATATTCATCAACCCCCCAAAAGAAAAAAAAAAGGAAAAAAAGAAAAAAAAAGTTATAGCCAATATGAATGAAACAAAACACAGCAAGCAGGAGTTGGGAGAAATAGATTTCCAAGAACTGTTTCACCCTGTAGACACAGTACAAGCAAAGGATTATTGTTTGCTCATTGTGGACTTAGATTACTACCACCTCAGAGACCTTTTCAATGAGACTCAGCATGAAGATTGGCCCTTACTTTTCATCATATTAGGATACATAAAATGTTGGTTTTGTTTAATATTAGAGTATAACATCTAAGCTGCAGAAAAGATGGATGCCTAGAAAAGAAAGTTTTCCTCTACTTCAGATCACCAAGGTGTTTTATGAAGCAAACAATTGAGTAAGATTAGATAAGAATAACTTGATTTTGGTCTAAGAGTTTTCTGCAGAGGAGGGTATTATTAAAATTTACTGATTGTCTAAAGTTTCACGATAGGAAAAAGATGGTAATGAAAATACTTTCTTTTGTTACTGAAGAGAAGTATTATTAATACCAGGGCCATATAAGCTTATGAAGCTAGTGGCCTGGAAAGTTGCCACCATGTGGCTGAAATATTTCAGTTACGCAGTTCAAATGGCAACAGCTGCTTTAAATTTAAAGGGCAAGAATTAAATAAGCCATGACTTCAGTGGGAGACAAATGAGCCCTAACTTTGCTTCTCCTACCCGCTTTGTATTTAGCTTCTCCTCCATAGCCTGCCTGTACTGAATGTTTGTTAGAACTGACCTTGGTATGTCTCAAAAACACTCAGAAACCCATGCTGCCAAATCCACTGGCCAATTGTTTTTGAAAAGGGGATACTGTTCTCCTTTGGACTTAAATCTAGCCTCATCCTCACACCAGCCAATACTCTCCCAGTCTGTATTTTCCTCTGCTGCAGTGCATCCAATGTAATCATGTTTAGTACTTTCCAAACAACAAAGCAGATGTTCCCTGTAATGCAGATTTTGAAGAATGCACATAAGGCTTAAACCAGTGACAGTGTAATCCACCAAATGCCTGCAAAGGAATCCACATCGCCTATGACTAACAAGTTTTCTTACTGAAGTCATTTTAGGGGATGCCAACATTAAGGATAAAATATGCAGAAAAAAGGCCAAATATTGCCTTGAGGGACCTACTTGTCAGTGCACCAGAAATTACGCACAATGACTTTTCTTCCAGAATTGGTGGAGAAGTGCACATGTAAAATATACCTTTTGCACTTAAAAACATTTCATCAGCAAACTGTTTCAAATTAAACCCAGATGAGTAAATGTAAAGCAATGAGGTTTTCCCTGGGTTCAGTAAAAACAGCTGGTACTGCTGCTATTAATCCTGTACATGTGCATTAAAAAGTCTTGTATGTCTGAGAAAAACATCTCAGTCAGTAGCAATGTACAACAGCCTCTGGGGCCTTTGCCTGTAGCATAAAAACCAGACTGTTTGCTGCCTGTGTGTGGATGCATGTATGCCAAATGCATGCATGCTTACAGCTGAATGCATTTAATCACTGATATTCAGTATTATTGATACTTTAAAAATCAAACGCCTCATAACTAATTTTTCATACTAGTGAGTAACAACAATCATACTTCCAAGTTTTATTTTACAACATGATGCTAAAACATATAGATCAACAACACACAGTATACTACTAATTTCAATAAATTACTACCTCTAAGCTGTATGACTCTTATAGCAAGGCCAAATAAAATAAGCCTCGAAACACCATTTTGGAAAGTACTGTGTTCATATCCATCATTTCACCCTAAAAAAGGGCTTGTGAAAGTTCTAGGTATTTCAGATCTAGAATTTGCAATGTGCATTTATCCCTAACATTAGCAGCCCAGAGCTGTTTGTTTCAGCCCAGTGTGATGGCAAGTCAGTATATCTCTGAAGTTTACATGTGTCAGAGACTGAAAATAGTTCATGCCTCAAACACTGATATTAAGTTCTGCTCCTTATAAAGAAGCTACAACCAAAGAAACCTCCCTGAAGACTGGGACTTTGGACTGAAAATCAGGCTGCTGATTAGATAAAGGGAAACCTATTGTTCAGTCATCTCAGGCTGAGGGAAAGGTATGCATCCACAAAGGCCAGAGCCACCAGCAGTGCTGAGAGTCATCCCTGGATGAGTTTGGGGTGGGGGGAGAGCACAGCTCACAGAAGCCAGGTTTACACAGACTCCCCCTCAGCCGAGGGGGGAGGAGGAGGTCAGAGGCAATAAACTCCCATCCTCCGTTACACAAAGCGGCCCAGCTTTGGAATCCCCAACCCCAAAGGCCACATTCATGAGACAGTCACGTGAGAGACAGCTGAGGGGGAGTCATAATCCATCAAAGACCCCTCAAAGTGCTCCCCAGAGGCTTTGCACCACCAGTCTGCTGCACCTGTTGATGCAACAGACTCAGAGTCTGCTGAAAGAGACTGCCCCCCAGCCCCAGGGGGACATGCCTGGACACTGCCACCTGGCTCGAGGGTATATTAATCCATGGGATCTATGCTTTTTGGGGGGACCTTCACCACCAAGAAGACCAGCTGGAAAGGATCAACGGAACATCTTTGGGATCCACAGAGTGGTGGGTGATAGTTACCTTAATCTGTCCCAGTCAGTCTCTCTCTGTCCCCACCATGTATTTTCTATTTCTTTCTTTCTCTCTCTCTCTCTCATATTCATTATCAAATAAAACCCATACTATTGACTGGCATACGGTCTCATTTGCACCTTAATTTGGGCAGAGATATTTCATCGGATCATGACAGCATGGGAAGGGAATTTCTGGAGAGACCCTATGAGCTCTGTCATGAATAACTTGTTTTCTGGGAAGTGGTAAAACCTGAAAAGGCCTTTCTGGTTTGTTTTCTATTTAGTCTTCTGATAATATCAGATAAGAAAGAGCTGAACATCCCCTTATTTTAATATGTATATTTGCATCCCCTTTCTCTACTGCATGTACAGAAAGTAATTACTCTTTAGGGTGCAGGGGTTATAGAGAGACTGATTGAATTAAATTTTGTACCTATTCCACACACCAATCATCACCAGAGGTGAACTGTGAATATTGGAATGTATTTCCCACTTGCTGTGAGTCAGCTGCAACACATGAAAGCCTAGAGCCAAAAGTCAGCTGTGTTAAGACCACTGGGTTTACACAAGATTGTTTTGTTTGGATACCTAGTTGGATGACTTTCAGTTTTTTCATTTTGAACTGAGGAAGAACTACTGCATGAAAATGGAAGAGAAAACTAAAGAAGGATTTCTTCAAACAGAAAAACAAAAGTCTGTTTCATAACTAACAAGAGAAACCTGCCTCACACTGGTTAGCAGAGGACAAATTCTTTGTTCAGTGTAGTAGTGCAGCAGGGAGATACAGATATGTGTGCCTATGTGCTTTATCAGCAACCTATGCAGCACTCGCAATGAAACACAGGAGATATTCTAGAGGATCCCAAAATTCCAGGACAACTTTCTCTCCATTTGGTGAATTACTGTCTACAGCTTGAAGAGCATCTTCAGTTTATCTTTTCTTTTAAACTAACATAATCTCTAATGAAAATGTGTAGTCACACTTCAATCAGAATTAAGTCCATTTGAGCTCCACCTGTCTCCAAAATAGGCTCTTTGTTTCAAGAGGAAATATAAGTCCTTCTACCACTGAGATACAGGAGGACACACAAGTCTCTGGAGGCAGATAATCAGCATTTCTGGATGAGGAAGTATGGATGAAAAGCAGCCTGGAAAGCAGGCCACTCCCAATTCATTAAAAGCCCTGAGGAGCAGGACTAGGGATATTACTTTTGTGAAGACTTAAGCCTGATGGCAGAAGAGTTCTCACAATACAGGTTTGATACACAGCAGTTTTTGCAGGTTCTGATATGTAACATCATAGCTAACATCAACTAACATCATAGCTAACATCAAAGCTAACATCAACTTTTCTATGGGAGCCATGCTCTACGTCTAGCAGAATGGCAGTCATCTAAATTAAGTCACCAAGAAAAAGGAATTATCTATCATACTATGGTCCCATCAGGAAGAAGATTTCCAGCCAGTTGGAGAAGTATACAAGCATTTCTTATTGTAACTTACTTGTACATTTCGAACTGGGGTAAATTTTGGAAAGGTTTCCAATGTATCTTAGGGCCATAACCATCTCTGGTAGGAGGTGGTGTTCTTGACCATGGATTTAGCAAGATTTACATGGAAAAGACTGCCAATGTTTTCTCTGCAGAAAATTTCTGCTAGTAGACCAGGGAAATATAAACATCACTGAGAAGTCTTTCAGTTTGCTCATGATTCAGTCCACTTACCAGGGACATAGATTACACTAATGTTGGAAATGATACATTGGACAAAGAGATACTTGTCTGAGTTCACTCAAGAAAAAAAAAAGACAATTTGATGCACTGTGACAGTTTCTCCAAAAACATAACATAGAGGTGACAGGATGAGGAAAAAGATTGATCTTTCTTAGCAGTTGTGGTTAAAATAGCTGGACATTTGAAAACAGGTATCCATCACTGCACTGATGGTTAACTTCCAAAAATTTTTGAAGGCCATGAAGGTGATGGCTAACTTTTAAAAACTTTAATTTGCAATTTACAAATGAACCCTTTAATTTCAAGTGCTAGTGCTACTTCTCAGTGCTGTCCTACTAGGAACCTTTCATGGATTGAGTATGTTTACTTTGAAAAAAAGAATTTGGAAAGAGGTAACACCAGGGGCTTAAAAAAATAGTAGTAAAGATACACTATTCTATCTGATTTTCACTGCTATCAAAAAAAAAAAAGGTAAGAAAGGAGAAAAAAAAAAGTGGCAATAGTATGTAGAAACACTTCCATTCAGCTTCCTTATGAACACTGAGCCTGTTATTATTTTCTTCACATTTTCCAGCCATCTAATAAATGGTGAGCCACACAAGAACTATTGAAATTGATTAATCTTTGTCTTGGAGTTCAACAGGTTTAACACTACTCTTCTACTGAGATTGTCATCTTTGAGTTCATTCATACTTTGCTCTACCCATCTCTCTAAGAAAAAATAATTAGCCTGTGTCTTCTAGCAACCCTGCTGTAATGACTTGACTGCTCTTTGCTGACACTGACATCTCAATGCAGGCTCTGCATGCTGACTGTACTGTGAAATTGGGTTGTCATACTATACCTGTTGGCCAAGAGCTGTGACCTAGTTCCAGAAGGAGAGGTTAGGTAAATTGCCAAGTCTCCACGTCGAGGGTGAGTAATAGTGATACGCACAACAACATGCTCCAAGTAGATCACATGGTGGTTAGGATTATCTGAACAGCCAGTGGCTTTGTAAATTGAACGGACAATGCTGTCAGGTCGTATTGTTCTATAATAGAAGCATAGCAAACAACATCAGCATTTCTTGTTTTTTGTATAAAATACACAACCCCGTCTTTTTTGCTAAGTAGATAATGACAGTGTTGGACAACTGAGAAGCCAGTAGCCTATAATCATTAGCTTTAACATGCACTTCCTAGCTGAAAATACCACTACAGGGTAATTATTTTACTGCAGATAATGGCTAATGGCAACTGCCTGGGTTTCTGTTAAACACATACACAAGGTAAAACAGAAATAAGCCTTTGGGACAGAGCATTATTGTGGATTAGTGGCCAGCTGAGAATTGCTGAGATTGTCATGGGATCACAGCTGGTTGCTAAACCCCAGGAAATGCCTGGCATAGCTAGTCCTTGCTTACGTAACAACAAGTATTACGTGTTAACTACCAAAAGGCATCTGATTCAGCTGGTTTAAATTGGCATGACAGCCTTGCAGACTATACCAGTTACAGATCAAGCCTGTCAAATGTAATTATCAACAATAATCTTAATGCTTCGGAAGTGTGCCTTATGATTGATGCTGTCTCTATATCTACAGAGTGCACATAACAGAATTTTGCTCTTAAGCCTGGTTCTATAGAGACCCTATTTTAGCAAGTGAAAAGCACTTTAGTCTTTGCCTCTGAACTAGAGACTCTCCTAAGACTATTTGAGAGACACAATATCATACAGTATTGAAAGCATATTTGCTTGTTACATCCTGGACTGGTAAGTCTGTACTCTTCTTGCAAACATGACTGAAATGCATTCAACCAAACGCTCTTCTTCTTTGATGCATCATCTGTATAAAATCCATCATTACTCGGTCTGGCTTGTTTTATACCTTCACCTTTTGCGATGTTCTCTAAACTAGGGCCTTTTCCCATGCACTACTGGGACCAACGTTTACAGGCAAATGACCTGACATCTGTAAATATGACAGAGATCCCTGGTATGGCTTTAAAAAGGATACATTATATACAGTGCAAGGGAGGGGTAAATTATACCCAATTTCTTTCCATAAGTTTATGCCAGCAAGAGTTTTGGTAGCGGGTATTACTTGATTTGCCGATCTGTGTTCTCCACACACACATGCTGTGGAGGCACCGTCGTCCACTTTTCTGCTTCTGTCACCATTGCTTCAGCATCCATCAGTCCAAATCCATAAAGGTGGCTCACTGCAAGGTACAAACAGAATGGATACAGTTATAGCATAAACCCTTGGGTTTCATCATAGACTAATTCCAGAATGTCATATCCTAACAGCAGTTACTTCTCTTCTTCCTTACTTTCGTTCAAAGCTCCAAGATCCCACTGCCAGGAACAATAATGACTATATCTAATTTGTTCAGCAAATCTGCTCACTGCTTTATTACAGAAGTGGCAGGAGGTGCTACCTACTTTGCCCTACCATGAGAACTACAGAATGCCAGGGACTAAAATTGCCTCTGACTGCTCTTTGTCCACATGCCTTAATTCAGCTCAGCTCTCTTGTATAACCAGGGGCTGAGCATAATAAATGTGAGGAAGGTTACTTCCATTACTCAAATACCAAACACATTCATGTGTATTCATGGAAGGTAACTGAGGCAATAAATTCAAGAAGGAACAGATAATTTTGTAACTGTTGTATTCTCTAAACTTCCCTGAGAGTAAGAGCATAAGGATGCTCTCCTGTTCCTGTATACAATATGCTTGCCATTGGCCAACCAACCAGGCAGATCCACCATCTCCCTAAAGCTGTCTGCTTTCATCACCCTGTTGATGAGGGTGAAAAGCACTTACTGAATCAGCTGTGTGTTTTTGGTTGCTGTTCCAATCAAAACAGAGACTTGCAAAAGGGTTTTGATGAATTGGAAGAGCTGCTAGCCATGATGTTCTATTGTGACGAATTGCTGCTCTTGATAAAGTTCTGACAGAAGGTGAAAGAAAAAGGCTTCTACAGGGGGGAGTTTAGATTGCAAATATTAGTAAATCAGTTTTTCTTGCTACCATAGACAATGCTACCAAGAAATACATAGAAAATTCTAAGTGCTATTTTAACCAGTGATGCAACAAAGCATGGTATAAGTCCTTCCAGCTGCACTTTGTAGAGGGTTCGTGAAAGCAATCTCTATTCATTGCCAAACCAAAATTCAAAGGACTCTATCTGAAAAAACCCCAACCCTCTCAAACAAATACAGTCCAAAGCATAAAAAAATTCAGTGCTGGAGGATCTCATCTTCAAAATATGGTGGTATATAATACTGTCTGAAACTGCCGGCTGAACAGGATTCTTCAATGAAAAATACGGCAAGGTGTAGTGACTATGTAATGGACTGGTTTTCTTCCCATATCCTTCCCCTTGAGCCCCAAACCAAAGTGCACACAGTATGGAAATATTCCTTTGGAGACAACTACATGCAGCTCTTCCGCCAAATGGGCAAGCACTGTGTTCCAAAATGAAACACAATTAAAATATATGAAAATAATTAAATTCAGCCCTCCTTCAGCCTTCTGAATTCTCTTTTATGTATTCAAAAAACAAATGGATAGGGAAAGAGATGTCCTATTTCTATATGTGGGTGAAGCAGACAGAAGGAAGACAAGGAAAGCTTAGATGAAGAAACATTTTGCATTGTGAAGAAGATTCCTGTGATGGAAATGTCCTTAGTCTTAGATGTCATCTTGCAAATACTGCATCTGATAATGAGTGCATATTTATCTGCGAAGACATACATCTGTTCTTACACTAATATTTAAATTAATAATCCTCTGTCTGCTCTGAAGATCAGTGGGAGGAACAAGAGTCTTAAGTCACATGGTCTGTAACTGCACGCAGTTACTCTGTAGAGTACATTCAAAGAGCAAGGGATTAAATTTTCATGAATGGAAACTTTTTTCAGCTAACCCATGAAAAATGCATGTTTAATTCCTGACAGTTAGAAACTTACATTGAATTGGAGCTCAAGATGTCCAGTTTTAAAATACTGTGTGTTCAACCCACCTACTGAGCTCAAAGAGCCAAAATTCTCCTCACCTCACCTTTTCTTAACCAGAAATAAGGGCAGAAAAGCACATAATATCACCACTACCAGCCAGTGACCTTCATATGGAAACTCGTACGACTTTTAAGCTATTTACCACTAGAATTTTTTTCCCTAGTATGCACATTAAAAATGCATATAAAATCTATAGGGAGAACTTTCTATCCTTCCTACCCTAACAATTACTTGGAAGACAGAATTTAGGAGAAATTTTATTCCAGGAGAAAAAATTACCCCTCAAGGTTATGTGGTTGTGTTAATTGTTCATGATTCAATGTTTAAAATCCTTTGCATGAGAACAGCAGTGTAGCAGGTTTTTTTTCACAGCTGAAACAGAAATACTTTTTCTCCTTGAAGGCCTTGCAATTGAAATAAAAACTTCCTGACAGACAGGGGTACTCTTAAATCCTCCCATGTGGACTGACACTTGGCTGTCCAAAACATTTCCAACTCAAAGCCCTTGATCCAGTGGGTTGGTTAGCAGCTGAAGGCACCAGTAGAGCCCCATAATTTTCAAAGACTAAATCATAGTAATTTAGGAAAGAATCACAGAGTTAAACAAAGTAACTGTCTTAGAGAAGAAAACAGATTTTGCTCTCTACTACCTTCAAATTGTGCTCCTCCATCTCTGTACATCCTAGTACTCCTGTGAACTATATGCAAAATTGCCTCTGCCAAAGGTTAAAAATGACCTGATGGTCTACATGAACTATAAATGTCTTCTGGGAAACACCTGGAACTGCCACTGATTTGTATGCAGAAGATACTGAGTTGACTTTGCTAACCTAGATTAATCAAAAGCACTATCTGAACAGTAACAATAACTGCAGAGTGAGATAAGCTAACTGCAAGTGCAAATGCCTCCAGACCTTGCAGCTGCCCACTTATATGCTCTACATTCTCACTGCTGTGAGTTGCTACTGGGCTCAGTTGTTGCCAGGAATCATTAAGCATGTCAGAGGGGGTATTGGGCTGTTTCATAAAATGGTATGTGTCTTTCACAAACAAAATAGCAATATGAGGTTGGTACAATGTAAACTGGTGGCTGAGGAGTAGACTGTTGCTTTATTCAGCTGAAGGGTTGAAAAATGGGATCTCCTTATGTGACCAAGGTGTCCATTGATAGAGCTGTCTTGAATTCTCTGTCCACTCAGGCAGCAATGCTAACTGATAATTTGTATTTCTGCAAAATCACAGGCATACACAGAGCCTTACAGACGCAGGGCATGTTTCAGAGAAAAACTTGCCTCCAACAATAAGACTCTTTTTATCAATAAAGAAAACAACATTTCTCAGGGCTGAAGTCCATTTATTTACCCCTGGTGCAATTCCTTCATTAGTGCACCATGAAGACAAGGCTTTCTGAGCTGCTGGAGAGACTTCCCCAGCTTTTTCATAATCTCCTTGTTTTTGTCTGAAATTGCTACTGAAAATTCAATAACTTTCTCACTTACATACAAAGAGTATGCAAAGCAACCCTCAAATCTAAAGTTAGAATATATATCCCATTTGACTTGACTATGAGAAATATGAATGGCTGCTGTTGATAAATCATAACAGAGAATAATGCAGACTTCAGAAAAATTGGGCCAAGACACTGAAAACACAACATTTCCAGTGTAGCTAAACTTGATTTGTTAGGTTGCAGTTTCATTGCCTGTCATCAAGATGTCTCATCAGTCACTTAGACGCTAAGCCTTCCTTGCTATTTTACTCCTCTGACAAAAGCCTTGCATAACATTTTCTCGTGACTATAATTTTGGCCTTTTATATATCATATTCTATGTACTGTGAAAGCAGCATTTGAAATATAAATATTTTGTATACACATATCAAATGCTAAATCAGGAGAGAAATGGTAATAATTTCAGTGTGACAAATGAGGAACATACAGCTTCCTCAACTAGATTGATCTGTTTGGTATGTGAACTGTATGTATTATGATCTGTCCATTTATTCTAGTACAGGATCTTGATCCAAAATGAGATTGACAGAGTAGGAGTCTAAAACGCCCATTAATACTACGGTTATCTTAAATGTTGCTTAGCAGGTCTAGAATACGTGAGCCTCTCGAGTTACTTCATCCCATAAATACTTTCAACCCACCAACACCAATCTTTTACATTTGACATTTTAATAGCAAATAGAATTAACTAATTCTATAATGCTTTAGCAATTCTATACTGATTTTCTGTCATTTGCTTAGTATTTTGAAATGTTTCAACATGGAAAAACAATTGTCTAACCAGAATTAAATGGACAAAAAGGGGAGAAATGTTATGATGACATGGCTTAAACTATTTTGTTTTGTCATGTCCTATGTAAGAGAACATTGATCTTGAATAATAATTCATCTTGTTTCAGCCACATTCCTATTTCACGTCAACTTATGACCAGTAATCTGTGATAACTGAGTGTGATTTCTGAAACACATTACTGTTTTACAAACCAGTAACACAAGTGTGCAAGAACATATTCTTTCCTTCTTGCTTTTAAAACCAACTCCCTCATGGTTTTCAAATTAAGCACATTATTTGTGGTTTTGTGTTTTACTCAGAATAATCCCCCAATTTTTGTACTTAAAACAAAACAGCAAACTAAGTCTTTCCTCCCCAAAGAATTCCCTGAAATCCAGGAATTTTTAAAGACTCAGTATGGATGCAGGAAGATTGAGTTCTTACACTCATCACCACACTAGAGAAGGTTGTGAAAAACAGAAAGTTGCCCAATAGACTTGTCTTAAAAGTCTACAAAAGATGTACAATGAGAATCTGAAGGGCCTCTATATCATAGAATCAGAGAAGCATAGAATGATTTGGGTTGGAAGTGACCTTTAAAGCTGATCTAGTCTGACCTCCCTGCTCTGAGCAGGGACACCTTCCACTACACCAGGCTGCTGAAAGTGCTGTGCAGCCTGGCTTTGAGGCACTTCCAGGGATAAGGCATCCACAGCTTCTCTTCCAGTGCCTCTTCCAGTGGTGTTCCAGAGCCTCACCACCCAAATCATATAATCACAGAACCATAAAATGTTAAGGGACTGGAATGGACCTCGAAGATCAACTAGACCCAACCCCTGCCACAGGCAGGGACATCTCCCACTCAGACTGCTCAAAGCCTTATCCAACCTGGTTTTGAACACTGACAGGGCTGGGCATCCACAACCTCCCTGGGCAACCTGTTCCATTGTTTCACCACCCTCACAGTAAAGAACTTTTTCCTAATGTCTAATCTAAATCTCCCCTCTTTCAATTTGCTCCCATTACGCCTTGTCCTGTCACTATAGATACTGATGAAAGGCTTTCTACAGATACTCAATGGCTTTCCTGTAGGCCTCCTTCAGATAGTGCAAGGTTGCTATGAGGTTTCCATATAATCTTCTCTTCTCCAGGCTCAACAGCCATAACTTTCTCAGACTGTCTTCGCAGGGAAGATGCTCCAGTCCTCTAAGCAATTTATCGGCCCTCCTCTGGACTTGCTCCAACAGTTCCATGTCCTTTTTATGTAGGGGACTGTATGTAGCACTCGAGGTAGGATCTCACCAGAGCAGAGCAGAGGGGCAGAACCACATCTTTCGAACTGCTGGCCCTGCTCCTTTAGATGCAGCCAAGGATTGGGTTGGCTCGCTGGGCTGCAAGCGCACACTGCTGGCCCATGCTGAGTTTTTCATCTACCATCACCCCCAAATCCTTCTCCACCAGGCTGCTCTCAACCACTTCTCTGCCCAAGCTGTGGGTGTGTTTTGGATTGCTACAGTTCAGGTGTAAAGACTTTGCACTGTGCTTTGTTGAACTCCATGAGGTTCACACAAACCCCCCTCTCAAACCTGTCAAGGTCCCTCTGGATGGCATCCCTTCCCTCCAGTGTGTTGACTGCACCACACTGCTTGGTGTTTTCAGCAAATCTGATGAGGGTGCACTTGACTGCACTGTCCATGGCACCAGCAAAGATGTTGAACAGTATCTGTCACAGTACTGACAGCTGAGGGACACCATTCATCCCTGGTTTCCATGTGGACAATGAGCCACTGACCACAACTCTTTGTGTGTGGCCATTTAGCTAGTTTTTCACCCACCAAGTGGTTCATCCATCAAGTACATGTCTCTTCAATTTGAAGACCAGGACGTTGAGAGGTACAAGGTCAAACACTTTGCACAAGTCCAGGTAGATGATGTCAGCTGCTCTGCCCCTATCCATCAATCCTGTAGGCCCATCATAGAAGGTCACCAAATTTGTCAAGCATGATTTCCCCTTTGTAAAGCCATGTTGGCTGTTACCAAGTACCCTGTATAAAAATGTCCTTCATTATGTCCAGTCTAAATCTATCCTCGTTCAGTTTAAAATATTGCCCCGTGTCTTGTCACTACAGACCTTCATAAAAAATTTCTTCCTGTCTTTCTTCTAAGCACCCTTAATATATTGAGAGGCCGCGATAACTTCTCACTGGAGCCTTCTCTTCAGGCTGAACAACCTTACCTCTCCCTGCCTTTCTTCATAGGAGAGGTGCTCCGAGCCTTTGAACATTTTCATAGTCAGAAAGGTGCTAACAGAATACTTAAAAAATTGCTTTTATTGAGCTTCCAGTTATGTCTCTTGTTGATTTTTGCATTAGTACAAATAATTTCTTCAGTAATATACTAATCATGGCTTTACCTGACAACAGATCTGACAAAACAAGAAGAAACTTCTGGATTTTAAATTTTTTCTTTCTGCCAAAAAGCTCCTATTCTTTGAGAAAATAAAACACAGACCGTCCAGAAAACCTAACACAGCAACAGATAGCTAGTAGAAACTAAACCTCCAGTAGCCAGTGTACCTTTGTGAGTAGCTTGTATGCAACTCTTACAATACTATGAGGCTTTGCAGTCATTTAAAAAATAGCCTTAGAACACACCATCTTAAAACATTGAGAAATTAAATCCAAGATTCCATTTGCCTTCATATCCTGGCAGTTTTTATCTATTTCAGGAATTTAAAACTCATAAATATAAGTGGCTATTAAATATACGTTGATTGACAAAAGGCACTAAAAGCCAAGTACACCTTTGGGCTATCAGTCAGGCTCTATTAGTAGCAACAGCACATACCACCCACATAGTTCCTGCCTCTCGTGAGCGTTAGCAGCTTCCAGGCAGAGGTCCTTAGTCTTGGGTTTCAGCTGGTCTGCAGACAGCAGTGAGCATCTATGAGTACCAAGCACAACCATAACAAGTTCTCCCACGCCCACAGTTCCTGATTCACTTATCAGAGCTTGTTTAGGAATAGAGTTAAGCAGGTTAATGAAGTCCTCAGAACACATGGTGTTCACATACAGACTGTGCCCTGCATATGGGGATAAATTACCCAGAGTCAGAGAAAACATCAGTGAGCTTTGCTGAAAACCTCAGCAGAGTGACCAGGAAGACTGGCTTGCTCCTCCTCTGCCTCTGAAGCAGAAGAGTTGTGATAGAAACAGAAAACCTGACTACTGCTGACTGGTGATTGCTATAAAAAATCTGCAGCAGGATTCTAAGACTGGTTCTCTGCAGCAGCATTTGGTTGTAAATCATAAACTCTCTACCAAAGACATTAATTTATATCACTTGAAACAAGACAGCTTATGTGAACAGAATAAATCTGAGGATTATATGCATTTAGAAAGGAGAAGAAAATGTTTGCTGAAATAAAGTTGGCTAAGGAGCATCTACAGTAATAAAAGCTATAATTTTTTAACTAGTGGTAGTCTTTTTAAACTGAATTTCTTCTTTTGAAATTTTTTTTTTTCAGAAAAAACACAAAGATCCACTGGAAAACACGGTGGTTTGCAACATTTCTTTAAAGAAAAAAAGGTATTTTGTGACTGCACTGTGCAACACCTTGCAAAAAAATGTGCCCAGCTCCTCTATTAGGAGCAAATTCACCCTAGGAGGTACATTTAGGATTCCTTGATAGCTCAAAAGCGGACAAATATCATGTCATTCTATCAAACAATAAAAACACCTTTTGGTGAGAGTGTCTGTGCTAGGCTTCATCTCAGAATAGATGATGACAGGTGAGTCAAAGGCACTGTAACTGGAAATCCTGACAGATTGTTAGCAGGAGACACAAAGACAGCATTTCCATGCTGTCAGATGTATCAGACACATGGCATTCTTCTTGTTCTGTCCCGCACAGAGGCTCTGTGTGTCCTGAAGTGTTGGAGCTCCAGCAGGATATTTACACTCAAACTAATTCCTGACTGAGCATACAGCTGCAGCAGATTTTGGCACAAAAAGGATATACAAACATGCAGTAAATCACAAAAAAGTGTTTTGCAAATTGTTTAATAATAATAATGCTGAACAGAATAACTAGAGAAATTATTAATTTACTAAGCCAACTTCACAGTATCCCTGTGGAGCTATGTAATAGATGCTGATGAGTAACCTGATGCAAAAGGAAGTTAAAACAGTAAGCCAAGTCTAATAGAGATAGCTGGCCAGTAATGTCAGTAATAGACCTTGTGGATGAGGTTCTGCATCCCCTGACTTAAAGGCAAATCCTCAAAAGCTGATTTTTCTGGAGGGGAAAAAGGATACTGTTATAAAGAACTTCAGGCATCTGACTGAGCTGTGTTATCCTATGTATGCCCTTATCTTTCCCTATTATTACAAGAAATTCTACATCCTGGCAGGAAATATTAAGTGCTTAAAATACTACATTGTAGATAGTGTGATCTGCTTCCTAACTGGCCTGAATCCTAGTTCCATTAAAGTGGACACACTCTGATAATAAAACTACTGCCAGTTTTGTAACTACTGGAAGGCATTATAGCAATGTAACAGCAGTGAAGAGCTTTGTTGTTCACAGATGCAAGTGCTTGTTTTTTAAGGCAGACCTACTCCATCCAAATGATGTTTGGATGGATACAAGAATGGCTAGATATTTGCCTAGAACATTCTCACAAGTGTACCTCATTGAGAATTAGTATACAGAGGTCATGCAAATGTACATAACTTCCAAGGACCTTTCTTTTAAAATTCAGTGTTCAATGTCTGTAATTAAAGCCTTCTGCTTTGGAGAATTGTATCAATTTATCAGTCATTTTTAAAATTCATTGATCCTGGTTCTTCTTCATTTACATTTCACAGTAAGTGGAAGGCTCTTATGATTATGAGTCCATAGGGGAAGACTTTCAAACCTCTGCTTCCTCCCTGCCCCCCAGTCTTTTACAGGGTTTTCATAAAGGTCTGAGTTGGGCTTGTAAGGAGGAAATAATGTCAAAGGTTATCACTCTCATGGTGTGCATCCTGTTAGTGCTGTCAGTCCACTTGGCAATGTTTGGAATACTAGGGAGCTGCAGAGCATAACAATTGTGTATAGCTTTATATCTAAGACAAACAGACATGAAGTTATCTCAGTTGCTGAGCTGAAGCACTAATTTAAATTCTTTGTCTGCTATGCTGATCATGGTTAGGTGACAATTCTAAGTGCTATTACAGTAGAACATTAAAGCCTAATTTTGCCTTTTGCCTGCTGTTACTCCTGCTTTAGAGCCATTTAATTTAAATTTTAGAACACATGCAAGTTTGACTTACAATATATGACCCCAGGAAAGCAACCAACTGTAAGACAAAACCATGATGGATATCCATCCATCTTCCTTTATGTTTCCCGACACAGGCTTGAAGCTTCTGCTTAAACTCTGTTTTACATTTGCAGCTTCATTCCTTGCTTTTCAGACAGAACAGAAAACAGTGTTGCAGACCCAAAAAGTAAATGAGAAGCTTTGATAATGAAGAATTTGAGGCTGGGAAAAGCAATAATGCCTGCCTGGCTTCTCTGAAAGACTCCCTCTCCTACTTTGTACATCCCCATTTCTGGAACTATACAGACAAATTCCTGACCTTATATGTCTTTCAATTGGAAACAACATTGTCTGTAACCTCAGTTTTGTCAGGGAGAAAAAAAAGATTCAATAACCATGATCTAGGCTGCATAGTTCAAGATATTTTCCAGCTCCCTTCCCCAAATCCCAAAGAGGTATTTCAGTTCTTACTCAAGGCTAGCAGAAGGCAGTTACCTGGCAATTTGTTTGGGTTTAACATATTGAGCACTGAAATATTCCTAACGCAATTTTAATATTAAGTTAAAGAAAACTTTATTTATAGCCAGGAACTGAACTGCTGCATGCTGGAAGGAAACAAGAGTCACCTAGAAAGGTCACAGTGACCATCCAGTAAAAAGACAGTAATTTAAAACTTGCTGCTAAAACATGCATGTCTTTACTCACTTTTCCTCAGCTATCCTAATTTCCAAATCCCTCACAGATATTTTCTCTAACTGCCGCAAGGATTTCTGTTTGAAGCACTGATAAAGTGCTATAAAGGTTATGATATTGACCTGCGACTCACGTGGTATTTAAACGTGGATGAGATTCTTGAGGACACAGACCTTTCCAATTGTAAATCTTCTGTCAGTACATAGACAGACACTTTCAGCCACTGTTGGACTAGCTAGTAATCGTAGCTAGTTTACTTCTCTCCTTTCCTGGTGCTAAACTAAATGCTGCCCTGACTTCAAACAACTACCGATCAGGAGCTATAACGCAAGAAGTTCAGATTAATCTAACCAGTTCAGCTAATAGAAGACTAATGCCTACCTATGTGAGGACATCTCTCTCAAATGTTACATCCAGCAATCTGTTGAAGATGGTCATGTATATATAGTTAGATTGCCTTTTCCAGAAATGTGTTTGCTGTTGCAGCTGTCAGCAGATTGCCTTTTCCAAGAGTATGTTTGCTATCAGCTGCCTACTTAGAATTACAGAATAATCTGGGCTGGAAAAAATCCTTATGATCAAGTCCAACCACTGACCTTACACTGCCAAGCCAACTACTAAACCATGTACTCAAATGCCAGATATATACATCTTTTAAATACTTCCTGGGATGGTGATTCCACCACTTGCCTGGGCAGTCTGTTTCAATGTTTGACAACCCTTTCACAGAAAAAAATTTCCCTAATGTCCAATCTAAACCACACCCGTCACAAGTCCTCTTGTCCTTGGCTTGTTACATGTGAGAAGAGACCAACTCTCACCTTGCTACAACTGCCTTTCAGGCAGAGAAAGCTAAGGTCCCTTGGCCTCCTTTTCTCCAGGCTAAACAATTTCAGCTCCCTCAACAGCTCCTCATCAGAGTCAACAGCTCTGTTGCCCTTTTCTGGACATGCTCCAATACCTCAATGTCTTTCTTGTTGTGAGGACTCCAAAACTTAACACAGGACTTGACATGCAGCCTCACCAGTGCTGAGTACAGGGGAATAGTGACTGCCATGGTCCTGCTGGCCACACTATTACTGATCTAAACCAGGATACCATAGGCCTTCTTGGTCACCTGGGCAACTACTGGCTCATGCTCCGACTCTGCTATTCTTGACGAGCACCCCAGGTTCTTTTATGTCAGGCAGCTTCCCAGCCACTCTTCCCCCAGCCTGTAGTGTTGCACAGGGTTGTTGTGACCTAACTGCAGGACCTGGAACGCCACCTTGTTGCACTTCACCAACTGGCCCATTGATCCAGCCTGTCCAGATCCCTCTGGACAGACTCCAGCTGATCAACATTCCCATCCAACTTGGTGCCATCTGCAAACTGAATGACAGTGCACTTGATCCCCTTGTCCAGGTTATTGATAAAGATATAACAGAACTGGCCCCAGTACTCAGTCCTGGGGAATACCAGTAGTTACTGGCCACCAGCTAAATTTACCTCCAGTCCCCACCACTCTCTGGGCTTCACCATTCAGTCATTTTTTCACTCAGCAAACTGTGCACCCATCTGAACCATAAGCAGCCAGCTTCTCCAGGAGAATGCTGTGGGAAACAGTGTCAAAGGTTGTTCTGTATGTGTCACATGATGGCACTTAAGATGATCTGGTCCATGACCTTCCCTGGCACAAAGGTCAGACTGACAAGTTTGTAGTTCCCTAGATCCTTCTTCTGACCCTTCTTGCAGATGGGCGTCACATTTGCTAACTTCTAGTTATTTGCTAACTTCTAGTCAACGAGGACCTCTGATTAACCAGGACTGCTACTAAATGATTGAAAGTGGTGAGCTCTTGCACCAGCTCCCTCAGTATCTTTGCATGGATCCTAATTGATCACATAGATTTGTATGTGTCTAAGTGGTGTGGCAGGTCACTGACCACTTCCCCTTAGATTATAGGGGTTTCATTCTTTTTCCCATTCCCATCTTCCAGTTCAGGTGCCCAGAGAACAATGGGTCTCATTATTTGAGACTGAGGCAAAAAGGGTATTAACTACCTCATCCTTTCCTTATCCTTTGTTATTATCTTTCTCCCTGCAACCAGTAAGGGATGGAGACTACCCTTAACCCTCCTTTTGTTGTTAATGTATTTATAGAAACATTTTAAAATTGCCTTTTACTGCAGGAGTCAAATTGTATTCTAGTTGGGCTTTGGCCCTTCCAATTTTCTCACCACATAACCTCATTACATCCTTGTACTTTTCTTGAGTATCCTGCCAGTAGTCTCCCTAAGATGATAAACTCTCCTTTTTCTCCTGAGTTCCAGCCAAAGCTACCTGTTCAGCCAGGCTGGTCATCCTTTAATATTTCAAGCACAAAAAACCACTAGTCTAGCTTGCACAGCATATGGTCTTCCTCACTGCTACACAGACCAATGCAACTTCATGTGTTTGGTGTATTATTGACAACTAAAGAAAGCTGGGATATTACAACAGCCAAACTCAAAGCTTCGGTTTCGCTTGCTCCACCCACTGTGTGTATGAGCATTAGGGGTGGATAGAAGTTGATACTGGCTGCCAGTACCATGTAAAAATGTCAGGAAGTATCTGTAAGAGTGGCAAGTCTTTCGATAGATGAAAAACTTTGATTGTTTGACATAACGACTTACGAGTGTTTGCTGTTTTCCAAAAGTCTTATGCCAGCTTCTGACAATGTTTTCAAAATATAATTTAAAAATTACTTACATTTTAAAATTATTGAAAACATGCAGAAGGGTGTTTATGAATAGTTTATTTGTCTTCTCTGAAATGCACACATTGTAAAGCTACTCTTGCTCATTTCTGAATTCCTGCCTGGCTGCTGGTTACCGCAATTTAAATCTGTCCAGTCCAGGTGTCCTAAATAGGAGCCTAGATAGACTCATCTCTTTCTCCCTCCCAGACTGCTAATGCTCTGCTCACAACTAATACAACCACCAGTTTTATTAAATATTGTAATTAGGCAATTACATTAAAAGGCTCTAAAATATTGACTAACCCTTTTCAGTGATCATTCTTCAATGGAAGCAGCAGATACTTTGCTTATCCTAAAGGGATGTGACATAACTCTGGTATTACTGGTTGGCAATTGAGGCAACTTGGTTTCTCTAAGAAGAGTATCTCCTCTGGGCCTAGGAGTGGCCTGAAATTGAAAAAACTGGGTAGAGTTTTGATTTCATTTTATCTTATCTTTCAGTAGCATTTTATTTCACTGTACTAAAGTGTTATTGTCTGTGTTTTAGAGCCAGGAAGAGTGAAGTATGTTCTTTAAAAATTTCCTGCAAATTAGTAGTATTCCTCCCTATGAATGGTCTATTTCCCCAGAGACAGTATTTGACAGTATGCGGAGCTTCACTTACAGACAAAGAACTGTTCATATGATTTGATCATTGTTTTTAAAACTGCAGTGTTTCATTCTATATCTCTCAACTCAGAGATAAGTCAGCATTAATGCAGCTTCCTTTTTATGAATGCACTTGCATGCTCTGTTGTTGAATAAACAGCTGAATAAGGATTTGCATCCAATCTGCCATAGCAGAAACAGATCAACAGTTTTGCTAACCTCACAAAAACAGATGCTCTGAAATGTTTTTCCATAAATCAGCTAATTAACTGCTTTAATTGTTAAAAAAACCCTCTATTGACAAATTATATGTACAACTGACTAACCAGAGAATATCCTGAGTATTCAAGTCTTTCTTTTTTAGACTATAAAATAAGAAGTTTCTGAGAAAAGATGCATGCTGTCTGACAAGAAAACAATAAAAAAACCCCCCACCAAGTAAAAATTCTTGCTCATTCCTGAGTTAATTCTATTGACATGAATTTAATGAGCACTGTTTACTTGCCAGAAAATTAAACAAATAACAAGCACTGCTTTAGCAAATCACTAGCTGGCTTAAGTGTTTTTCATGAATTAATCTTTCTTTGTATAAATGTAAGACAGTAAAAAAAGGAGATCTTGAAACCAGTAATGGCATCTGTGAGCTCCTTCTGTGTGTTCTGCAATGGCAAAACACTGCCAGGGACTATGGCAAGGGAGAGGGTTGCCATGCAGACCAGCAAAACAGCCCTCTGAAATGGCGTGCTGACCCACTTTCAACTACCAGCTCTTGCTAACTCTTTGTTGAGTGAAAGGTTTTTTCAGGTTTTTGCTGTTTTTCACCCTTTCAGTTCTTATTTCTAAAGGGGCAAATCTGTCTTTCTCTTTATTCTTGTTTTCCTCTTTCTCCACTAGTAAGCACTGAAGAAAGGTAGATCATTTCTTGTGACTGTCTGCTTCAGATAATTAAAAAAAAATCTTCCACTCCTTCTTAAGAACATGATGTGGAAGAAACATGGATCTTGTTATCAACAAAATTATGATACAATTCCTTAAGGAAGTCAGTCTGATCAGAGTAGTTCATCTGTGAAAACCATGCTTTAATTGTTACTCTTGGCGATAGTGAAGGATAATAGTGTAATATTATACTAAATATTGCCACGTGCAATAAAAAAACCTGTTTCAGTCTTGCCAGCAGTGGTGTGCAAATTCCCTTTTGAATTCAGGTTCGGATGTTGTGATTTAATCTAAATCTTTTGCTTTTCCTTCTTCCAAAACCAGCAGGAGTTTAAAGAGAGCTGTATTTTCATTGGAACCATGTGCTCAGCCTGAGTTGCCAAAATAACTTAGCTAAAGCTAGTGCTTTTATTTGGGTTAAGGTTGATTCTTGAGCTGTGCAGAGGTCAAGGCATTTTGCTTGTCTTCCTCTTTTTTAATTTCACCATGAAACATACAGCACAGTTCTGCCAGTTCAAGTTGTTTTTCCTGAATCCAAGTTACCAAGTTGAGCTTATCTATGTTTGTGAGCTTCTAAAAGTGGAGATGAAACCTTTTTTCATCCCTTTTGCCTACTACGTACATGTTACAATGCATACAAAAATGGCTCCAAGGATTCAGAATAAGCAGTGGTTCAACAGTGGTTCAACAGCGCAAGTCCTGTTGCCAACGCTGCTGCTGCTGGTGTGACCTTAGTGTGACCTGTCTCTTGATAATGAGTGACAGCTGCTGTGAAATGACTCACAGGGTGTTTGCCTCTCTTGGGCAACAAGTGGAAAAACATAAAAATATAGAATTTTGGAAGTAAGATGAAGAAAAAGCTCTGCTTTATGTTACTTGAAAAATGTTCTTTGACCTTCATATAGCTGCAATAAACTGATGATAGAGTCACAATCTCCTAACAAAACTTTTAAAATCCTCAGCTATCTTTCACAATAACAAATACTATGATGTTATTGCAATTAAGGAAGTATCTATTTATCACAATTTATGTGTTTTGTGTGTGGGCATGCACTTGTAAATGGGACAAAACCAGGCCCTTGAACATCAGAACCTTCACATGATTAGGAGGTTCAAATCACATATCCATTTCTAAATACATTCTCTGTAGTTAGAGGCTGGTTTGGATCCAAAAAAAAAAAGGTTTTTTTTTTGGTTTGGTTTCTATGCCATTGCAGCAAAAACATTATAGGTCAGAATTATATATTAAAGATGCTCTACCGTAGCAGTGCCTTGATCCAAAATAGATTAAATATAGGCTTCAGTTCTAAAGTGAAACCAGGGTAAAGATTTGATGGCTCTTGTATATTACATTTTTCTCTCAGAAGATCCTGGCACAAACAGATTAAATCTCATCTTATAGTACGTATTTCAGTCTTGTGTGGAATTCTTATAAAAAGAGGACCAGAAATAAGTCATTCCAGGGTTTTGTTTAGGATGCAATACAAAGTGAAAGCAGGAAGAATGTAGTGAATGGGAATCAGAGGGCAAGCTGTGTTGAAATAAAACATAGTTTAGATTCAAGGTTCTGTTTTAACCCACCCTGAAAATATACATCCTATTTAATGGCACAAGTGTTTACCTCCGCTTGCATTACAAAAGTGAAAAAATGTTTTTAAGATGTAGCTTTTATCAAATTTACAAGACGGTAGAAAAGTTTAGAAATCTAAATGATAGGTCACTGAAAAATTATTATCTGTCCCATTAAAAGTCATGACAGCTCAAAATTTGATTTTATCCAAAATCTGACAGAAATCTTACATATAAATAACGTAGGGTTGATAATACAAAAAAGAAATTTGAAAATACTGTTTTATAATTTTAAATTGAAACTGTCAATAATTCCGAGGGAGAACACAGCTGGAATTCTGAATTGCTGCACCTTCAACTCTACACTTCTTTATCAGAATGCTAGGTATAAAAAGAAAAACTAAACACCACTAATTTACTTAGTTTTCTGGCAGCAGTGCATGATATGGGACTGAAAGGGACTAAGAAGATCAGGCCAATGCATTTTGTAGCTGACAGTTTTGTGGTTTAGTCATTCTAAAAGGTTTTTGTTGTATAAGAGAAGATAGGCCCCTTCAGATTGAGGCTGAAAGGTCTCCAAACTATGCACAGCATAGGGTCAAACAAAAATATCCAATAATAGGTTGTTTGTGACAGCAAAGAAGAAAGAAAGCTCTCACCCTTATAACCAGCTGCATTGGTTTTCCAGTCATTAGCATTCAGATGTCCTGCACGTGAAGTCCTGACAATAATGTGCTGTATGTCTCTCCAGGTCAGAAATGGACTATGAAACAGGGGAAAGACAAAGTCACAGATCAGACATTTTACCAGGATGTAGGGATACAAGGTCATGTAAACTGAAAAGTATCCAAAGCAAAACAACTTTAATTTATCTTCTCTACTTTCCTTTGTTCCATTCAAAATAACATGTTCCAATTTTACAGAAAAGCTATATGAAATTAGTTATACAATTGGGAGGTTTGCTATAAGCAGACTGTAGCAATATATGATAATATTCTGTTATATGAAACTTAAGGAAAGATGAATGAGCACATTTCACACAGAGGCAATTTTTATGACCACCAACTACTGTATCTTAATGAGTGCAAAGGAGAAGAAATTAAACTTTTGGCTTGCTGAAAACTTCTACTAAATCTCACTAACTGCTAGCTCAAACTGGAAGTTCCTCTAGACTTTCAGTTCCTATTGAAGCTATTCCAGGTGCCTCTGTTGTTATTAATTTGTCTACTACCCCTGATCTTGGAATTCACTGAGAGTCTACGAGTATTTTGCAGGAATTCCAAGCAGTTGGATAGTTGATGAGTTACAAAGCAAGGGCCTAATGGCACAGATGTGTATTCCTTTCAGGGATTCCTAATAACCTGTCTACCTGGAAGGTGAAAGAAGATGCCGTTTTGTATCCTCAATATGACATTAATACACATTTATCTTCTAGGACTAGGGCAAAGCTTCAGAGATGGCAGTTTTCCTGTTTCTTCTATATCTACAACAAGGAGAATTCCTTTTCTTAGAAGACAATCTAAAGGTGCCATCACTTGGCTATTTTTTCTTTCTCCTTCCAATTTTTCAGTTTTTCTGTTACCTGCAAGAAGATGAATAGTAGTCTCTTAAAAAATGCTGTGTAGTAGAGGGAATGATAAACTGAGCCACTAAACAATGAAGAAGAAAAAAGTACTGTGGTGCAGAACACCAGTCACTAAGTACCAGTCTCAGAGCATCATTATCTGCCCCTATTGCACACACTGCCACAATTCCCTTCAGTTGAAGACAGACCAGAATGAAGTTTGTAAGACCCAGAATTGGCTGTCTACACTGCCCAGGACTATGCAGTCATTGAAAACTGGGGAAACCTTGGTTCTTAAACCAGATGATGAACACACTTAAATATTCTGTTATATTTAATGAGAGCAGATGCCTTATGTCCTTGAGCATATTTAAAAACATTACAATGCCTGTAGGTACTTTTTTTTCCTTATGGTGCAGCTTCTCACACTAGACTGCTGGACTAGAATGACAGTAATTGTTTATCCAGCTGAGCTGGTAAAAATTACTGAAAAAAAGGTTTAAAAAAAGTCATGGAATGTAAGATACATTAAGGGTTTGTAAGCTAGCATATGCTTGTACAGTGACATAGCATGCTACAGCTTTTTTAACCACATAGCATTTGCCTGTACAACATAATTTTAATCCATTTCTAGCTCTACTTTACAACATTCAGTTTATATTCATGCCTCATCTCCACAGTTTCTGCAATGCATCCTGATCTCCTCCTGAGGCAGTATCGGAAGGCTTTGCCACAGAATCTACAGACATAGAATCATACGATGGTTTGGGCTGGAAGGGACCTTTAAAGATCATCTAGCCCAAGTCCCCAGCAATCAGCAGGGACATGTTCAACTAGATCAGGTTGCTCAGAACCTGTCTAAACTGACCTTGAATGTTTCCAGACATGGGGCATCCACCACCTCTGTGGGCAACCTGTTCCAGTGTTTTACCACCCTTATTGTAAAAGGAAGATAATAAATCCATCTTTTGCATTATCGTTATATTGTTTTTTAGGATAAAATCCAGGAAAGTTGTGATAGGACACAATGAATGTATTCCTTTAGATGAATAGTGGGGTAAGCAGCCATACATCCACCAGAAATGGTGTTCTGGTGTACCTGTGTCAAATCTGCAGTGCACACAGCAGTGAAGACTGCAGACCCTACAGAGTATTGTGTTATTCCCAGAGATAAAAAATTGTAAGTGCCAAAAATCAAACAAACAATGGCCTAATGATGTAGGCCGATAATGATGAAATTGGGAGGAGAAAACCCCTGAGAGAAAGGCATCTGAATTACATCCTTTATTGTGTCATCTCCAAAGGAACAATAAAATGAGACTGTCCAAAAGACAATGCTCCCAGTCTGCTTAATAACAGCATGGAAGGAACAGCAACAAAACCTTAGGTTAGTTGCCACTCTTAGGACCAGCTTGACTGTGAAGGTAGAGAAGGCTTACACTGTCCTAGGTTAACACAGGAAGCTATGATTAACATGGTACCCAGGCTATTGATTTGATCTGTCTTCCACATTTCAAAAGAGTGGTTACAGCGACACTGCAAGTCAGTGAAACTGCTCCTCTTCCACCCTCCTCATTTTCCTCCCACAAGGAACTGACAGGAAAAAGCAGAGGGGATCCCTGCTCTCAAGGTGAACAGCCAGCAGCACCTTAAGAGTAACATCAGAGACTAGACTCTGAAAGCTGATGCTGGAAAATACTTGGAGAGCCAAGAAACTACAGGGGATAGAGCTGCTAAACTCTTAAAACTCTCAACTGAGAAAGTGCCAACTGAGATTTCTGAAAAGCTTATACAAGTTAAAGGCATTGCCCTGGCAGCAGAACAACAGCTATCCACTTGTTTTATTTCTAGCTGTTGCTCCAAAGCACAGACACAGAAAACTCAATAAAGAAGTTAAAAATCATCACAATCAAACATTACTTCTTTTTAACCTAGTTTGAGTTTAAGAAATGTCTGAATGGAATTTTCTTAAAACCTTCTTAAAGTAAGTTAAATGCAAAATTTCAGCCTGAATGGTTATTCTTTGGCAAATTTATCTATAAATCAAAACAGGAAAAGGAACCAAAGTACATCCAAATCAGTGTCAATATAATAACTGAAATTTCGTGAGTGGTTAGGTGGTTAGAGTTCAAGAGAAACACAGGTTCTTAGGTAAGCATTTATTAATGATTATGTTTTTCAAACACTTCAATATTAAGAGCAAACTACTCCAAAAATGCAAAGATTCAGAAGAAGATTTCTAACTCACACACTCTAGCATTCCCTCCTATAACAGGCAGTCAATCAATGGAGCAAAGACCTAGCTAAAGCTGATGCACTTAAATGATAACCTCTCCTCTTGCACTCAAAGTCTAACTGTAGATGTCACTTGACAGCACTTCCTCAGTTCACCTCAGCTGTCTCATCACCTTTAACCTCTGACTATATTTATGACAAAGTCCTCATAACTTTGATAACACAGAAATATGTTCTCTGTATCTAAAACTGTACCTTGCCAGACATCACACTGCTCTTCTCCTTTCTGTAAGAAAATAATGGAAAGTGTGCAAATATCTGTTCAGTTGCCAGAAATCTAAAGTATCTACCTCGGGCACTGCAGACCCCTTACAATGTGAACTCCATTTTCCTTTTATCTCAGTGATTACACTTGGTGGTACTGTCTTTTAGAGGAATGTGGTACATTGTCACTTTTCTGTCACTAGTATCAGAATTCACTAAAATTCTTTAGTTTTTACCAGCACTACCTTGTTCTAGCTTTAGTTTCATGTAAGAAAAAAAACATGCAGGAATGACATTGACCTGTTGGAGCAAGTCCAGAGGAGGGCCACCAAAATGATTAGAGGGATGAAACACCTCTCCTACGGGGAAAAGCTACTCTGAAAGAGAGTAGGTTTAGATTAGATCTTTGCTGGCAGGGTGGTAAAGCACTGGCACAGGTTGCCTAGAGAAGCTGAGGATGCTCCACCCCTTGGAAGTGTTCAGGGCCAGGCTGGATGGGGCTCTGAGCAACCTGGTCTAGTGAAAGGTGTTTCTGCCCATAGCAGGGGGGTTGGAACGAGATGATCTTTAAGGTCCCTTCCAAACGAAATCATTCTATGGTTCTAAGATTCCATATCACTCATATGAAGAGAATAATGGAAGAAAACAGACTCTCTCCAGGGCTATACCACTGAGTATACTACACAGTAGAAAGGTAAAAGACTAATAACTTCCATTTTAGTTGCTGCTTCTTACCCATGAAACTAGTTTATATACCATGTGTTGGAAAATATGCATTGGCTTACAGACAGGAACATGCAGTTCAGTTGGGGATATATAATGTATTCTTCTGTCAGCAACCTAACGGGTTTTTTTTTTAATTTGGCTTCTTCAAAGGAACATGGCACAATGGTCTCTAGAGCAAATACGGAGCCATTGTCTCTCCTGACTCCGACTTGCGCAAATCCCAAATCCAAACTTTTTATCAAAGAAAAGGTATTTCTGCCATCAACAGTAGATGGTACCATGCAATGCAAATAGCATACTTTTAGTAAGAAAATTGCTGTCTCTGCGGACTAAATTGATTATACTTATTTTCTCATTTACAATTAGAAAAATTTGACATTATGTAATGACTAAGTGCAATACACAAGCAAGCATTTATTCATAGGACCTGATCAAGGTACTAGATATACTGGGAAACATCAATGGGTACAACTGGAAAACAACTGAAAACAATTAACTACCTGAATACCATAAGAAAACTGCAGAACATGAAAATTAAGAGAGTTCCTTGTGTGATAGTTGTTGAATATTTACAACCCTGCATTGCACCCTCAGGGATTCCAAACAAGCATTCTGAAACTCTGTTACAATTCTTTGATTCCTGAAGGAAAACATGCCATTTTGATACTCAAATACTGGATCAAAAATAATAAAAACTTGTTCACATTATGCATAGCAACATCCCCAAACAATTTGTTACCAGGGTTTCAGAAGCAGATCCCTGTTGGAAGGAATGGCTAAGTGGAGGGTTCAAATCAGAAGGCAGGTAAGAGATCCTCCATCAGCTATTTGCCAATCCTACCATATGAGGCTTGTCAGAGAAAGAAACTGCAACGTTGCAGTGTTAATCTGTCTTGCTTTTTTTGTTTGGTTGAATGTACCTTTGCGTGAGAGTCGAAGCAATCTCTTGGCTGTTCTAACTCA
This sequence comes from Gymnorhina tibicen, assembly GCA_013399875.1. Classification (NCBI taxonomy): domain Eukaryota; kingdom Metazoa; phylum Chordata; class Aves; order Passeriformes; family Artamidae; genus Gymnorhina; species Gymnorhina tibicen. Next base: position 266,170 of record VXAZ01002621.1, on the reverse strand, counting down.
CATCCAGGCCATATCAGTGCTCTGTTCAACTCCTGATGTCTCCCAGGAATAGAACTTGGCTACCAGGGAAAATGGACTTCCACAGGCTCAAAACCCTTCCACGGTATAAACTGTTGTGTTTTCCAGCACAAAGTGGAATGAAACTATACATTATTACAAATGTATACATAGTCAAGAAGTGTCCAGGACTAAGTGCTCCAATTTTTAAGCAGCTTGCTATACAAAGAATGTAACTAACCTTGCAAAACCCTTTTCCAACCTGTCTTTTTTAAAAATCTCATATAAACACTGCCATTAGCAGATGTACTAATAGGGAATCTAAGGAACAATCTGTGAAAATGCAAACTCTGTCTGAATGCAAAATAGTTCCAGTAAGCAGTTACACTAAGCCACATGATCATATGTCCTTCACATTGCATTTAAAAAGTATTGCAGACAATACTTTGATGGCTTCAAAACTTCTTTTTGCATACTTTAATTCCTAATATTTATTTAGGGTCACCTAAACTGGCAGGCATCACAGGTGAAAAATACAGCCTGAAATTTCAAATCACATAAATAAGAAATTCAGAACTGCATAAAATAATCTAAACACATTCCATATAAACAAAACCCAGACTTTAATTTAATGGATCTCAGTATGATCTCCCTATAATACTAAAGGCTGTACTTCATAATCTATAATGTCACAAGACCAAAGATTTCTCTAAACGGGTGAAGAAAACCAGCATGGGAAACCAGGAAATATTTTTCTCCCTAGTTTCTCTCTTCTTTTTAACTTCTTAATTTTTTTTTCTATTTTATTTAGTGGCTGTGGTCAGCAGCAGTGGCAGATTTTAAGTACACATATGAGAGAAAAGTTAGTGAATGGAATATGAATGAATAAAAACAACATTTATTATATTGTTAATATAATTCCTTTCCATCTATTCAAATATACAGGCTAAGGTCTAGAAACAAAACCTTTCATTCAATGAAATGGAACAGAATCTAAAAGGAGGCCAAATCAACACATTTTCACTCTGAAGCTCTTTTTAGCACCATGCAACAGAGTACTACAAATACAAAAGAGTTACTAGGCTATTTGATCACTGGCACATTTTGTCTCCATCAACACATATGAAGCTTTAATACAGTCTTGTCTGTATGTCTATTATAGCAACTATTAGTTCTGGGAAAAAAAAAGCTAGTCCATAGGCACTAACATAGATTTCCCACTGGTAGAGTCACTAAAGGTCACAGAGAAGAAAAGGATAAGTTTCTCAGTGTGTTTTAAGATGTCACAATCAGAAATAGCGTTATTGTAGGTCTTGTGTGATATAACTTTTTTGAAACTTTCAACTAAAACAAAGCAAAAAAAATCAATTACCAATTTCAGTTAGTTAAAAAATAGTCAGAAAAACTTCCGGCAAGTTGAAATGTACACACATACAATCTTATCTGCATTTGCAGAGTGTTTGGAATGAACTGAAGGATTTAAAAACTGAGGTTAAGAAGAGATTTGAAAGTTTTAAAACCCCCACAATAACATTATATTAACTCTTCAAAACACCTTTGTTTCTGATAACTGCATTAAGAAAGCACAATTATAATGACACAAGTGCTGCACTACTTAAGATCATGTCAGGTCTTCAACTACAAACTCTTATTCTCATGCTTATAACTCAACAGCAGAAAGTATTTGGTGTTGAATATTGGGTCAAGGTGTCTTCAAAAAAGCAACATGAAAGATGGAAACATAATTCTAGCGTTATGAACTACATGCAATTTGAAATTAGTATTGTGTGCAAATTTCTTACTTCCTTCAAAGAAAATGGCTGACCCCACAGGAAACTGGTTTCCTTCAGAATTTAATGGAATCAATGTCCCAGAACTTAGAAACATTTGATTTTGAGTAGGATTTGGAGTGAAGCATTCCATCTTAAACCTGCAGGTATTATCCAACAGAGCACAAAGTAATGCAAAAGGTTTTGAAATACAGATTTACTGCAAGCTCTCCCACATTTCTGCTGCTCCATGAAGCACATTAGAGATATATACTAGGCATAAAGAACAAAATCATGCCGTTGAGAAAATGCTTGTACAACAGAAAATTTTTTGAGCTAAAGGTACAAGGACTATGAAGCTACACTATTCATGGCTTTTAGAGCTGAGGAACTTGACCCAAGTTAAAAAACAGACTTGTGTCAGCATGCAGAAGTTGAGATTTTATTTTTCATACTATACTAACTTATGTTCAGGTTAACCTAACACCTCCCAAAACCTCTTTCAGTGTTCAAGAAAAGACATTGCTAAGAGGAGCCTGGTGAATGGAGGAAGTGACCTGCAGTACCCTGCAGAGTACAGCAGATCTGGGTAGCCTTGTGAGTGTACCGTAAGACATTGTGAGGATGCTATACATCATTTAATGGAAACCACTGTGCTCAACATTGTTTCAAGTTACTTCAACACTGAGTACTCCGTCAGCATCTCCACAGTGTCAGCTTTCCTTCATGTGAAGTAAGCAGGGAGATATTTCTTACCCTTGGAAGGTTACTGTGTATTATGACAACAAAGTTTCCAAAGCACCGTGTGATGTCTGTATAAAGGTGCTGGATGAATGAGAAATATCTTCCCGTATGCTTAATTTTTGTGTCAGAGTATAACTCAGATCTTACTTTGCTTCCAGTGCCAGGGCAATGATGCCTGCAGCCATAGGTGCAGAGGCTGAGGTTCCAGTATGGCTGTCTGTGCAACGCTGCCTCAGGTCTGTAGTGATCTGGAAGAAATTGAATGTATGAAATTTAGAACACAACTTCAGAAATGAGAGCATGTTACTTGAATGAGTCACAGGTATGTGGAGGGAATTTCCTTCTTTAATTTCAAGGAAGGGAAGATACATGACGTTAGATGTCCTAACCTTGAAGTCACTTGTGAATTTAGAGAGTGTTCTCTATACTGCTCCATGGCATGATCAACAAAGACACTTTTAAAGTAGAAAAGCATGCAGAGGGGGTTGAAACCACACAGCTGCACAACTAGAACTCTGCCCTTCTATTTGGATTTACAGGGGGCTTTCCCTCCAGGAATCTCAAAGTGCTTTACAAACAGGAAGGAACTAAATCTTATATACAGACTGCTTATGCCCATTTTAGAGACTATAGAGAGGTATGGAAGGTTTGATTAGGTTGTCTGAAATCACACTGGAAGTATGTGACACAAGAGAATACTAAGTACCCAGTTGAATCCTTCATTCACTCCTTATGCAATGAATCCCATGAAATTAAGCAGTAATTAATTGGAAAATCCTGACGTGATCACAAAATTGGCCCAGCCATCACCAGCCAATTAGATCTTTTCAGTTTTAAATTGTTATGTATTATATATAGATAATTACATGCTGCACATATTTTTGTATGTAATCTAAGTGGATGTATAAACTATAATGTGCAATACCAACTAGAGGCACAGCCTTTTACTTAGTGTTACAGTGTTTCTATCCAATAATGAATTTTAGACAGATGCTTTCTGTAAGAATGTAAATTATGCACAAAAATTAGTTTATTTTAAATCCTGCCTCTTTCAGGCAATGTTAATCTAAAGTGATTCTACTCTATGCTTCTCTTCCCAGAGAAGTGGTTCTTCACAGGAGCAAGGCAGTAGAGGAAGAATGTCACTACTACCTAGCAGAAGCTCAAGCAAAATCCATGCAGACTGGAGAACAGTTGTTTGAAGACAGCAGTCTACAGCATGGAAACCTCGATGAAGATGAATGACCTGTGATGCCAAACTTTATTCTCAGAATTTCAGTCACTGCAAGATATAAAATATCTGCCTGAGGGGCAGAGGAGAAGTTGCTTACATGTTTTATCCAAGCATACAGAATTATTGTGTTCTAATTCACCAGCATTGTACTTCATTTCCAACGCAGATTTGCACAAAGATGGGAGAAGGAGAGGATCAGAGGATCATAAAATCACAAAAACCCACAGGGCATGTAAAAATGACTGTCTAGCTTTGAAACCTCAAGACATGTGAAATATGATCTGAAAAACCACCTGCATGTCATTTGGGCAGAATATAAGCAAGTGCATGCAGGAGGTATAGGTTTCACACTTGACGTTAGCCATATTCAGTATTATTCAGCCACATTCATATTACATGATTTATAAAAGGCTGATGGAAACTCCCACAACACGTAAGCATATGCAAGTTAACATAGAAGATTTCTAATAGAAAAGGCGCCAACAGCACCAAGAAAATGATTGCCGAAAACAAGTAGGGAGCAAGTGAAACAATATGGAAGCTTCTAAAAATTGAGAAAGACAGATGAAAGTATTTATAATGTCAGATCCTTAAACTAACCAGAGGCCAGATTTCTTGATTAATGAAGTCTAGAAAGAACTTTTTCTCCCCGTATTATTTAATATTCTTCATAAATGCACACCTTGTTAAATAATTCCTTCTATCTGTCATCAGCTAGAAGTCGGAACACCATAAATAAAACGTTCATGTAATTTCCTTCTCTCTTGCCCTCTTGCGTACTAACAGTCTATTCATTTAGACAATGAAAATTAACTGTGTTGGGAAAAGTTTTATGCATGAGAATTGCGTAAATGCTGTGATAATATTAAGAGATGAAACTGCAGCAGGAACAGTGCAGCAGAACACTGCATTACTTCTATGTGAAAATTCAAGTAGTGATCTTCCAGGTGGGATTAAGACGACCAAGTACTAGATGATGACATGTACCCAGACACATATGAGATACAGCTATCCCATTTGGAAAATACTGGTCAGTGCTGTGGTGAGGACCAAAAGGAAGGCCAGGAAAAAGAGAGTGAAAAAGGGATTAATAGATGCTCATGTCTCTCATATCCTGGCACTTCATGCCCTGCATAAAAATGGTGCAGCAGGTGCTTTCCTTGGAGGACCAAAGGGCAATAAAGCCTCCAGGAGCTCAGGCAGGAAAAAGTGCTCTCATAGCAGCTTTCCTCTAAGGGACAGCCTCTGCCAATACAGTGAAACACACTCTCAATTGTGCTATCTTTGTTTCTCATCCTCTGGAGGAGCATCCTTCCAGAATGATTTTACTGTCCCATAGCTACAGATACCAAGCACAATAAGCCATGACATCTCTTTGTTTGGCAACATTGTCCCTCATGTTCTAAGTAGATACTGTGGCAGCAATTTGAACTACAGACCCTTATCTCTCTTTCAGCAGGTATTTCAGCTGAAAATGTGTCGAGAAAACTTTGTAAGTGTAAATCCCATTTGAACTAATTCAAAGGAAAGTTACTGACAGGAGCTGAGATGTTTAGGTGTAGATCACCTCCAAGATCTGAGGCATGTTTTCCAGCACTATGGAGTCACTGTCAGAGAACTATTTTGTTTACCCCAAGAAAAAAGAATACACGACCACCAAGAGGTGAGCAAATTTCAAGAAAAAAAATGGTGCCCCAAATTCCTGAACAACAGAAAACCATCAACAATCATAATAAAAGGATGTGATGTTGGATAGCACCATGAAGCTGAGATTAGTGTGTACTAGCAGTCACTTGGATCCTTATGGTGGGGAGAGGGAGAAATTTTTAATCTTTTGTTGAGTATAACACAACTGCTGATCTGTGAAAATGCTGATCCAATCACCCAAGAAAAGTCCATGCAATATTTCTAGTGCCATGAGTTACAACAACTTCTAAATTAGTTGAATCAACTAGGTTTGACTGAAGACAATCACAATGTTTTTGGTACTCGCCTAGTTTAATCAACATGAAATAGCAAGCTCAGACAGACACCCTGATGAATGGCAGACAGAAATGATAAAAATCCCTGTAATGCACTCTAATACATCCCATATGCATTGGTGCAAAGCTTTCAAAGAAACTAGGCATTTATTAAAGGAAAAAATCTAGACACACTGTAACAGTTCTACAGAAGCAAATTGCTTTGAGAAACTTGCGCTCTGGAGGAGATGCAATTTCTGTACAGTCATTATTAATGTTGCATGATCAACCTTTCCATAGTTTTACTGACTGGGAAATAAATGGATAAAATAAAAAATGGGATTTCTCTTGGCAGAGAACAAGTTCATGCACCCCAGGTCTCTGCATTTCTTAATATTTTATATTTCATGACATGATGTTTTTTTAACCGATTGAATAATTTTTGACCTTCTGATACAGTTCTTCAAGACATGTTGATTTCTATGAATCTGTGTCCCTAGAAGTGAAAAGATTTGAAGAAAAATCTATTGTACATTCTACACACCTTATGTATCTGTATGTACCCAGAACAGAGGATGCCACATTGTGTCCTGTGATTATCTTGTATGTATCTTGGCAACCTGAGTGAGTTTCTGAAGGACAGCAGGCTTTTGTGTTTTAAGAACTGTCATGAGACGGGATGGGCTTTTTTGGTTTTTTCAGTTTTAAGTTCTGCTTAAAGTTTATCAGCAAGAAGAGAAAAAAAATCAGCAGATAAACTGCTATTTATCAGAAGATAAGAAAACAGGTGGAACATTAAGTAGATAAGTTATTTGCAGGAGGTAGGACATTTATTAGGCTTATAAATTGTACCTATGAAGAACTTTTTGATGTCAAATCTTCAGTGCTTTAGGAAATAATTTGAGAAACAAATTCAAAGGAAATGCATTTGTGCAATACATTTGATAAGTGAAAGAACCATACAGATAACTACATTACATGGTGCTTAACCTATCCTAGCCACATGGTCTGGACAGGGGAAGCTATCTTTAAGCATTGTCCTATGGTATTCAAAGTAGCAAAGAAGAGAATAATAGGAAAAAATACCTTGACAGGTGCATATTATTAGCCAGTACTTCTGTACTCACTGAGTTATGAGAGATAACACCTATAAAGAAGCATAATTTTATAGTCTTTACCTACTGTCGATTTGTCTCTATCCCACTGTGTGAGTTTCTATGCCTATAATTATGCCAGCACTTCGCAGCTGCACTTGAAAACACCTAAAAGTAATTCTAGTTCTTTTCCGTAAGAGTCTATGTAAAAGGCATACATCTATCTGCATTTTTGGAATATTTGCATGCTTTGGGCATTTTAATATATCCAAAGGGTGGAAACTTGGTTCATATGAGGCTAATTATTACTGCAATAAAATTCAGTACAGTATAAAGTCAAGCGTACTTGGTGTACCTTTCCTGAACAACAAGAAACTCTTGCAAGGTGTGTCTAACTGTATTGTTAGCTTAAAATATTTCAAGCTGTCATTGTATAAGACAAGAAAACCCCTCCAGACTAGAAAAACTTCTAAAATTATGTTACATCCTATATTTGTAACAAGCAATTATTAAAAATGGGTAGTAATGAGAACAGAAGAAGAAAGTGTTCTGTGTAGTTATAGAAGTGTTTGTGATTCTATGACTCCATATTGAAATCAAATAGTTTTTATAAGAATTTTTAATCTACATAATGAGTTTCTAATGCTTGGTTACTGTTTGTTCACATTATAATACATTCTGCACTTAATGGACAGAAAAACAGAGAAGAAAAGCAAAAAGAAAGATATTCAGCTAAATAATTGTAAGGAAAAATAGGAAGGAACCGTGGAACATGGCACTAAAGAACTGTAACCATTCACTGTTCCTAACAGTTCCTAATCCAACTACAACATTGCAGAATCTCACATGATACTGAAATTTGTGCTGTGTTACATGAAAAAAAATTTAAATAATATATAATTTAGTTCATTTGATGTTGGTTGTAAATCCTATGCCAGGTCACTCCTTCCTGGTTTACTGCTGTGGTATTTTTGTTTCCTATTCTGACTGTAGGAGTCTCACTCCAACAAACAGTATCATTCTATGATTTGATCAAGTATTGTTTATCTTCCAATTTTGGCATAGAGTTGAGCCCTGCATTGTTTGTCGACAGCATATAAATTCATATGCATAATAAAATTTGGATAATTTAAATTTAATAATAATCTTTCTATTCACCCTCTATTGTTATTTTCCCCTTTAAACTTGCTGTAAGCTCTCAGTTTCTTGTGGAAAGATATGAAGACAATCACTGACTCAAAAGTAGCATCAGTTTAAACAAAAGTGTGAGATATGATGCAGTGAAAAGGATGTGTGGTACAACAATGAAAACATATATATAATTTATAGACTCTTCTAGCACTTTATAGCAGTTTAAATGAACTGTATTTGAAATTTTCAGTTCTGTCTCGAGTTCAGTTCCTGTTCCAAATAAGACTTGTTTCCAAGGTAAATGGTATTTGATAGGACTTTAGGAGGACTGAATTTTGGTTGACAAGCTGGATAAAAGAATAGCAATACAATCTTTAATACTCTTGAAACAGACTGTAAGCAAGACAGTCAGGTAATAGCAAAATTCCTGTCTTTGTGTGAGGGTGTATATGCTGAAATGACTTCTCAATAAGCAGTTTGAAAAGCTGGCTTCACAATTTCATGAATTTCTCACTGGATTGTAGCGTAACAGA